>QLTV01000380.1:724025-735604 GCA_003457575.1 Thermophis baileyi
AGCAGGGGGGTCGCGGCGGCAGGGGGGGTTGCGGGGGGGTCGCGCCACTAGAAAGGTTGAGAACCACTGGTCTAGTAGCATCCTTCAGACAGAGCCAAGTGAAGATGTTCAGTTATTATCCCACCTGACCGAAGACATGTTAGGTCCTGCAGAACCTCACACATACCTTTAAGTCTGCTCTTTTTTTTTTTTTTTAAAAAGATTCCCTGAAACACAAAACAAATTGCAATATTTCATGAGGTTGGAATAAAGCCAGAAGGATTGGGAGAGAGAGCCTACACCACAACTTTTATTACCTGTGGTTTGTTGATGAAGTGAACCGCTGAGTGCGGTTTATAAATGGTGATGATCTCGGCCACGCAGTGGCTTAGCCTGAGATGCTCAGCCAGGTTAAAATGAAGAAAGCTGGTTATGTTTAAAGTGCCTGTAAACCCTTCAGCTTGTCAGCCTTAGTTAGAGTCCTGATTTGCTGTAAGCCAGGGAGGACACTGCCAAACCAACTGCCATTAAATGAAGATGTTTTGCGAAAAGCCGGTCGTATTTTCCTTGCTGCAGCCATCCTAAGGGCAGGTGTTCAAACTGTGCCTTATTTCTGGCTCTGGATTTTTTTAGATTCTTTTCCAGAATTGCAAGTCCGGAGCTGAGGAACAATGAATTCAATAGGATTCCTTGGCAACGGACATCTAACTTTAATGTGCTTCTCCAGACCAAAATGTTTCCTTTGAGCAGTGATCAAAATTTATTTGATTTATACATTATGGAATTTATTTGCCGCCCGTCTCGTATCCAACGACTCTGGGCAGCGTACGATGTTAAAACATTTAAAAACCTTAAAATTATGAACGATAAAATAACACAGCAGATAAAACCATTAAAACAAGATAGCAAAGGAGGGAGCCGGACACATTGGGGGGGAGGTAGGGTTAGGTTTTAATTAGTCAACCACTTTTAGTGTGAATGCCCTTCAACCTGTAGGTTGGGCTTTCCAAGGCAGTTATTGCTGCCAATATCATTTTTTCTTCACATTTTTTCCAAGCTAATTCTCCTCAGTGTAACTGTTGGTATCTGTTGGAAATTAAAGACATTTAATTTCCCTACAAAATGAGGAGGAGGCAGCCAAGAGCATGTCTGAATACAGAACATATTGAATGACTTGTATTTATAGTTTAAGAGCCGTGGTGGCGCAGTAGTTAGAATGCAGTATTGCAGGCTAACTCTGCCGATTGCCAGGAGTTCGATCCTGACTGGCTGAAGGTTGACGAAGCAGTGTATAAGTCTAAATGCCATTGTTATTGCTATTAATCATATAATAGTGGAAATTCCCTTTGTTACAGATGAAGAGCCTTTTAAACATGTCTATTTTAACTTCCATCCAACATGGAAAATGGCCATTTGATGTTCTAACACAGCTTTGCCCAACTTCCAAAGACGTGGGCTTTCAAAATTCTCATTCGGCATAGTATATTTTTGGTGGGTGTCCAGTTTGGGGGAAAGGGTTATTTTAGAATTATGGGATGGAGAGAACAAACATTTTCTGTCCACTTTCTCAGTTGTTCCTGGTTACTTCTCTCAACCGCTGAATTGACAGGTGGAAAGGACCGCATAGTGATTTCATTGTTGGCTCTGAAAGTTGACAGAGTCAGAACTGGTATAATAATATTGAAAACAAAATAATGAATACCTGAAGCAGTTCAAAACTGGGGGAATCAGGGGAGTTAATTGAAAGGTCAAAATGAGGCTGGTAAGTGACCCACCGTTCCTGAAAGTTTATCTTGACATCTTCCAAGCCGCTAGGGAAACTTGGGAAACTTGAATCACGATAGGTGTGGACATGATTGATTGACACTGGAAAGCAGTTTCTTCCAAAGGCGCATTCCATTGAAAGCAACGTGGCATGGATGGATGGGTGTCTCAAGTGGGCTGCAGAAAGGGACAAACCTGTGAATGATGTCTTAGGATTAGGGTTGTTCTAGCAGTGACAACTTGAGATAGGGAGAAAGAAGTTTACCCAACCTCATAAGTTTCAAATTTCACATGAAGTTAAGCTCTAGAGGTGACATTTGGGAGGCTGCCAAAGGAAGAGGGGGTCAACCTATTTTCCAAAGCACCTGAAAGCAGGACAAGAAGAAATGGATGGAAACTAATCAAGGAGAGAAGCAACCTAGCTAGAACTAAGGAGAAATTTCCCAGGGGTGAAATCCAGAAGGTTCTGACAGGTTCTGAAGAACCGGTAGTGGAAATTTTGAGTAGTTCGGAAAACCAGTAGCGGAAATTTTGAGTAGTTCGGAGAACCGGTAAATACCACCTTTGGCTGGCCCCAGAGTGGGGTGGGAATGGGGATTTTGCAATATCCTTCCCCCAGGAGTGGGGAGGGAATGGGGATTTTGCAGTATCCTTCCCCTGCCATGCCCACCAAGCCACGCCCACAGAACCGGTAGTAAAAAAAAAATGGATTTCACCACTGAAATTTCCTAACAGTGAGAACAATTAACCAGTGGAACGACTTGCCTCCAGAAGTTGTGAGTGCTCCAGCACTGGAAGTTTTAAAGAAAAGATTGGACAACCATTTGTCTGAAATGATATACGATTTCCTGCTTGAGTAGAGAGTTGGACTAGAGGACCTCGAAGGTCCCTTCCGATTCTGTTATTCTTTTTTGAGAATTTCTATTTGAACAGGAACATGTTTTCGGTATCAGCATGCAGAATCCAAGCTAAGTTGCAGAAGCCAGTTTGAGTAACTTGTAAATCATGCCCACATGGGATCATATATATATATATATATATATATATATATAGCACTAGCACTTAGACTTATATACCGCTTTACAGTGCTTTACAGCACTCTCTAAGCGGTTCACAGAGTCAGCATATTGCCCCCAACAATCTGGGTCCTCATTTTACCCACCTCGGAAGGATGGAAGGCTGAGTCAACCTTGAGCCGGTGAGATTTGAACCGCTGAACTGCTGAACAGTCAGCTGAAGTAGCCTGCAGTACTGCACTCTAACCACTGCGCCACCTCGGCTCTTAAATATATATATATATATATTTAAAAGGTGGGGAAAATCCCTAAGGTCCTGTAACTTTTATTGCTTTAGCCCAAGAGATGCAGGGATCTATTCTCGAAATGGATGGAGATATAATACATATTAATGACATGTAGATAGAATAAAATAAATTCCGCTGGTGCCTTTCATTCAAAGGTTTATAGGTGTTGTATTCTGAATAAGGCATAAGCTTGAGAAAGACGTTAGGCAGCTCAAGAAAATGTGCATGAATTTAAATATTAAGCTGTCCTTCATAATGTCAGGGAAGAATCAGCCCTGTAAAACTAGTTTGTTTGAGCATTTCTAGTAGTTTCCATGCGGTCAGGCGATTACCGTTTCCTTGCAATTTGTTAGATTATTGATGGGCAGCGGAGTGCTTCGGATTCCGTTCCAAAAAGATGCTTTGGGAGGGAGGTGGGAGGAAGATAGCACTTAGAAATAGCACTTAGACTTATATACCGCTTTACAGTGCTTTACAGCCCTCTCTAAGCGGTTTATAAAGTCAGCATATTGCCCCCAACAATCTGAGTCCTCATTTTACCCACCTCGGAAGGATGGAAGGCTGAGTCAACCTTGAGCCTGGTGAGATTTGAACTGCCAAATTGCAGGCAGCCGGCAGGCAGCAGAAGTACTGCACTCTAACCACTGCGCCACCGCGGCTCTTAGATTGAACGTATCTGCAGTTCATGAAAGCAGCTGCTTCTTTTTTTGGGATCAGGTGGTAGCTGCAAAGTTAGCGGTGCAATTGCGGTGGAATCACCAGCCAGAGGGTGGGAGGGTGGAGTCAAGAGAGTAGCTAGCTTGGAATCCTTGCAAGGGAGAGAGAAACGGAAACCTGATCCTGTTTGTTCTCAAGAGAATACAGGTCGTCTGGCAAGATTCTTGTAAATAGGTGAACGGAGGCAGTCCTCGACTTACAACAGGTTGTTTAGTGACCATTCAAAGTTACGACAGCACTGGAAAAAGTGTCTTAGGACCGTTTTTCACACAACCATTGCAGCATCCCCATGATTACATGATCAAAATTCAGACATTTGGCCACTGACTCATATTTATGACGGTTGTAGTGTCCCGGAGTCACGTGATCCCCTTTTGCGACCTTCTGATGAGCAAAGTCAATGGGGAAGCCAGATTCGCTTCACAACCGGGTTACCAACTTACCAACTGTTGTTATTCACTTACAGGTAGACCACAATGGAGCCCAAAATTTCTGTGGTTACGTGAGACATTTGTTAAGTGACTTTTGCCCCATGTTACGACCTTCCTTGCCACAGTTGTTAAGCGAATCACTGCAGTTGATAAGCTAGTAACCCAGTTGTTAAGTGAATCTGGCTTCCCCGTTGACTTTGCTTGTCAGAAGTTCGCAAAAGGGGATCACGTGACCTTGGGATACAGCAACTGTCATAAGTATGAACCAGTTGCCAAGCGTCAGGATTTTGATCATATGATCCTGGGAGTGCTACTAAGATAGTCAGTGTGAAAAACGGTCCTAAGTCACTTTTTTCAGTGCCGTTGTAACTTTGAACAGTCACTAAACGAACATCCTGTACTCTAATTCCCACAAATGGTTATCATTTTGAAGACCTGCTGTAAATCCTTGCTATTTTTTCTTTAAAAAGCAACAACACCCACTTTATCAAAGAATGGCCATTTTAAACTTTCCTTTGTTGCTTCTGTTGTGAAGTGAGCTTTGTTTTTTTCCTAACCAAACCGGATGATTTTTCTCAGATCTTACTTCCCCCCCCCCCTTTTTTACAAAGAAAAATGAACTTCTAGGAAGGCTATTGATGCTGCAGTTAAGCGTAGAGACCTTCGGAATCTCTGAGTAAGTTCTCAGTCCAACACAATAAACATCAGGAAACTCAATTGGCCTAATATATTCTTAATTTCAAATAGAGAAGGGGGAAAAAAAAGTGAAATATGAGACTATTTCCACTGGGCATGCTGTAAATCTTACAAAATACACAGGCTTTCTCGTTCGGCAGACATCAAAACAAGGTGGCTCAGGAGATTAGAATATATTTGGAATCTTAGTTTGATGAGCAAAATTTCCATTCTGATATTTATTATGCATGGCTTGGCTTTTCTTTCTTCTGTTGCTTTCTTTTTTTCTTTTGTTCTGTTTATCCACAGCGTCTTTTCTTCCTGCAGGAACAGAGGAGGAAGTATCCGTTTCACAAAAGCCCCAAAAGAGAGTGGGATGGGTTTTTTTTTCATATATATTTTCCCCCGAAGTCCGGTTGTAAGCCCACGTGTCAGAAACAGACTTTTCTTTTATTGCATTCCTTCCCCAAGGAGCGGAGTCCTCCCCCCCCCAAAAAAAGCTTCCCACGAATGCTTTTCGTTTATGAAGGCGTTACAATGAGTCAGGTGGGACGTGGGAGCATCAGACAGGCAAGGAGACGCTGGGTTTGAGAAGAGTTGATGGCATCCTTTGGGGTTCCGTGTTCCTTCAGATCTTCTGCTAGGGTTTCCTACAAATTTTGAGGTCCTGGAAAGAGAGGCGAGGAAGGAAGGAAAGGTGTGCTGAGTCACATCATTGCTGGGATTTGATGTTTGTTTATTTGTCTCCTGCCTTTATTATTTTTACAAAGAAACTCAAGGTGGTAACACACCGTTTTCATCCTATTTTCCCCACAACAACAACCCTGTGTGGTGGGTTGGAGTGAGAGAGAATGATTGGCCCAAAGTCACCCAGCTGGCTTTTATGGCTAAGGTGGGACTAGAACTCACCATCTCCTGGTGATTCACCTGAAGTCACCCAGCTGGCTTTCATGGCTGAGACTAGAACTCACAGTCTCCTGGTGATTCGCCTAAAGTCACCCAGCTGACTTTCATGCCTAATGCAGGACTAGAACTCACCCTCTCCTGGTGATTCACCCAAAGTCAGCCAATCAGCTTTCATACCTTAAGACAGGACTAGAACTCACAATATCCTGGTGATTAGCCCATAGTCACCTAACTGGCTTTCATGCCTAAAGTGGGACTAGAACTCACAGTCTCCCAGTTTCTAGCCTGATGCCTCAATCACTAGACCAAACTGGCTCTTAGCATGTTCCCTGTTAAGCATGAAAAACTTCACAGAACTCCCCCAATTCTTCTCTTCGGTTCAGAGATTCTTCTCTTGAACATCTCCCATTTGTCAGTAGTTTTCAAAGAGGGCAACTTTCACACCCTTCTTATTCACGTTTGCAACCCAGTCAAACCAACACTCGGCCTGGCCTTTTCTTCGTTATATCTCCCCACCGTCTTCCCTCTCCCTTACCATTTTCCAAAGTTGTGCAAGAACTGTATCAAAGTAGAACAGGGGTGTCAAACTCAAGGCCCGGGAGCCGAAACCAGCCTGTGAGGTGCTGAGATCTGGCCCACGAGTCTGCCCTGGAAACAGCAAAGGACCGGCCCGCAGTGCCTCTGCCATCGAAAATGGAGCTCGGGAGGGCCGCACGCAGGCCCCCTGAGATCCATTTTCGCTGGCAGAGGGTGGCAGGAGGCCATCGCAGCCAAAAACGGAGCTCAGGAGACCATTTTCGCTGGCAGAGTGCTCGGGCCACCACAGGTGCCTCCAACACAAGTGATGTCGGGCTGGCCACACCCACCCTGGCCACTCCCATCCCTGCCCCCCGAGGTCAGACACAACCCTGATGCGTCTAATGAGAGTGAGGGAGGGTCTGAGGGAAGTCCTGCTTTAGCACTTGGCCACCACAGGTGCCCCTGACAGGAGTGAAGTGAAGCCGGCCACGCCCACCCTGGCCACGCCCATTCCCCCCCCCGAGGTCAAACACAACCCTGATGCGACCCTCAATGAAATCGAGTTTGACAACCCTGAAGTAGAAAATCAAGTGGCAATATTTGCAATACGGCAAAGCCCATTTTATGAGAAAAATGAAGAGGCAGACATCGTCCCTTCCATTCCTCTTGTTTCGGTTTTCTTAATAAAAACTGAAAATGTCCAAGGTGTCCGGGGTTTATACCCCTTCTCCCTTTTAGAGGTCAGATGGGATGAAAACGCCAACAGCTGTTCGGCAAGCAGCTTGGATGGTTTTTAATTGTCTCCTTTTTCTCGAACTGCAGTAATTCTTGTCGAGATTGTCAAGGGCCTTTTTACGCCCGGAGGTAAGGGTACCATATTTTAAGGTCGCATGCTTAACCCTACAGCATGGCTACCATACACATTGGGGCCTTTCGTTTTTAATTCATGAGTATCCAAAGAGGGATGCGGGCAGGATGCGAGACGAGAGTGTTCACAATCTTTAAATAACTTATTGTGTTAAAAAAGAGAGTATATTTTTTTGTCTCTGTCCTACAGTTGATGACCATTGGTCTTGTATGCTCTGTGGCAAGTTGATTGATTTGCTAGGGGGACAGTGTCTTTGTATCCCATGGTTGATCTTTTGACCTGGAAGATATTTTACTGACCTTAACTCTTTCTTTCTTCCTTTCTTCCTTCCTTCCTTCCTTCCTTCCTTCCTTCCTTTTCTTTTTCTCCTTTCTCTCTTTCTTCTTCTCCTCCTTCCTTCTTCCCTCCTCCTCCTCCTCTTTCTTCTTCTTCTTCTTCTTCTTTTCTTTCTTTTCTTTCTTTCTTTCTTTCTTTCTTTCTTTCTTTCTTTCTTTCTTTCTTTCTTTCTTTCTTTCTTTCTTTCTTCTTAAAACCAGATGTACCATCCAACAGAAATTGTTGAGGAGGAGAATGGTCACATTATTGTCTAGCTAGCCGGAACAAGTAGAACGAAAGGCTGACATCGTCCACAAATTACTGCAGTTGACAATTTCTGTTGTGAAATTGAGAAGCGGTTCCACCATCGATGGTATTTCCCCCCCCCCCAGATCTCCATCATTGGTAGAGCTGGATTGCGGTCCCCACTTTGATAGAAGAAGCGCTGTCTAAATACTTCATGGAAGAAATAAATATATTTTCTTCTGGAGATATTAATGCAGAAGAATTGATCCTCTTGCTTGGGCTTAGCAAACCCACTTCCAAACTGAGATTGGTATCAGCCATAAATGTCCCATTGTGCCTTGGGATTCTTCTTTTTCTGGAGAATCAGGACAGCATCAAGCTACTTCTGGCACCCAATCTGTTTTTCTCTGCGGTGACATGTGTTTATGTCTGCCATTCTAAAATGTAACCCATTCCAACAAGGATCTAATACTTTAGACCAATGTTTCTCAACCTTGCCAGCTTGAAGATGTGTAGACTTCAACTCCCAGAATTCCTCAGACAGCATATGAAGAACAGTTACAGGAACTGGGCATGGCTATTCTAGTGAAGAGAAGGACCAGGGGAGACATGATAGCAGTCTTCCAATATTTGAGGGGCTGCCACAGAGAGGAGGGGGTCAAGCTATTTTCAAAAGCACCCGAAGGCCGGACAAGGAATAATGGATGGAAATTGATCAAGGAGAGATTCAACCTGGAAATGAGGAATTTTCTGACAGTGAGAACAGTCAACCAATGGAACAGGAGTTGTCTTCAGAAGTTGTGGGAGCTTTATCACTGGAAACTTTCAAGAAGAGACCAGACTGCCATCTGTCAGAAATGGTGTAGGGTCTCCTGCCTGGGGGGGGGGGATGTTGGACTAGATGACCTACAATAGCAATAGCAATAGCAATAGCACTTAGACTTATATACTGCTTCATAGTGCTTTACAGCCCTCTCTAAGCGGTTCACAGAGTCAGCATATTGCCCCCAACAATCTGGGTCCTCATTTTACCCACCTCAGAAGGATGGAAGGCTGAGTCAACCTTGAGCTGGTGAGATTTGAACCGCCAAACTGCAGCTAGCAGTCAGCTGAAGTAGGCTGCAGTGCTGCACTCTAACCACTGCGCTACCTCGGCTCTTCCAACTCTGTTATTTTGTAAGCCATCTTCAAGTTGCCATGGTTGAGAAACACTGCTTTAGACCTCTCCAAGGCATTTCATATTATATGGTCTTGAGATATTTTTTGATTAATCATGTGCCATCCAGTCATGTTCAACTTCTGATGACCACATTTATAGATTTTCTCCATAATGATCGCCTGTACTTTTCAGATCTCTCCATGATGCTGTCATCATCTCTATAACTGAGTCGACCTTGCTACTAATCTTCCTTTTTTTCTCTTTCCTTTCCTCTTTTTAGCATTATAGGTTTCTCCAGAGAGCTACGTCTTCACATAATATGTCCAAAGTAGGATAATTTGAGCCTGGTCATTTGTGTCTCCAGTGAGAATTCTGGTTTGATCATAGTCTTTTTGGAATCCATAAAATACTTTTCTAAAACTTGATGAATTCTGTTACGGTCTCTATATTGGAAATCCAGATGTTGACACGAAGGGAGGAAGCCAATCCAGCCTATGATAAAAGGGATAGGTTTGGATAAAATTGGATGGCCATGGAGCTGATGTCATCCCTCCGGGGTAAATCAGACAGGAAGCATGATTAGATGAGCTAAGTCTACTTTATGGACATTAACAGAATCTTGTCTGAAGGTACAAACTTCCCACTGGCACTTTTAACCATCTAATTAATTAGGTTGGGTCAGCGGTGAAATCTACTTACCTTCCCTACCGGTTCGGAAGCACGCGCTTTTCGCGCTTTTTCACCCTCGCTCTGCTCGTGCGCTTGCTTTTTCACCCTCTGCGCATGCACAGAACGCTTTGCACATGCACAGAGGGTTAAAAACAAGAAAATGGCGACGTCCGGGCGGGTGGGCGGAACCTCGCGCTGCCACCGCTACCAGTTCTCCGAACCACCAGCGGCCGCCGCTACCGGTACGCCCAGACCGGGCCGAACCAGTAGCGTTTCACCCCTGGGTTGGGTCCTTCCTAATTTTCTTCCTCTGACCTTTAAACTTCAAAATCGAAGGGACAGGTTTGGGACAAAACTCAGCAGCACTTTTTCGTGCGGCTGTTGATAAAAATTGGATCGCCAACATGATTGCCAACATCCGATGACGGATATGGCACAAGAAGAGGAAGAACCATTAAGCAACGGAGGGCCCCTGCTTCTCTTCTCTGATGGTTTCCAAGACAGCCCCACTTTCCTTCATCCCCCAAGGCCATCTACACTTCCCCCTAAGTTCTAGAAAGCAGTACTAATGCTCCTGTAAACCTGGGGCTAGTGCCAACTATGAACGCAGGTCTGAAACATGAATTTGTTCTCTTTTAGACTTCAGCCGTAGCCCTTGATGGATCACAGCCTTTGTTTACAGGCCTCCTGGACTTTGTTAATTACTGTCATTACCCTTCCTTCCTTCTTTCCTTCCTTCCTTCTTTCCTTCCTTCTTTCCTTCCTTCCTTCCTTCTTTCCTTCCTTCCTTCCTTCCTTCCTTCCTTCCTTCCTTCCTTCCTTCCTTCCTTCCTTCCTTCCTTTCTTTCTTTCTTTCTTTCTTTCTTTCTTTCTTTCTTTCTTTCTTTCTTTCTTTCTTTCTTTCTTTCTCTTTCTGGCAAAGCGCTGGCATACATTTCCAGAATTTCTTTTTTTAAAAAAATGCTTTTCCCTCTTCCTAATATGGGGCAGATTTTAGTATACGTATATGTATGGATCGACCACATCAGCAAATATTGTGGGCCCAATTGGCAAAAGGAAACTCAGGACCGTCTGGGTTGGAAACATGCGGAAGAGGCCTTCGTTTTGCAGTGAATAGACAATGGCTAAAATTATGATGATGATCTGTAAGTATATATCATGGGTCCGCAAACTACGGCCCACGGGCCGCATGCGGCCCGCCAAAGCCATTAATCCGGCCCGCGCAGGACCACAAGGCTGCCCCACCCACATTGCCCCTCCCAGCCAAGCGCAGGACTTACCTTTGCGAGCCCTGCGGGCTAGAACTGAAAGGTAAGGCCAACACTTTTGGCCTGCACAGACGTTCTGGAGGCGGGGGAGGTGAAAATGGGAGCGCACAGACGCCCCAGGAAGCCAAAAAACGGAAGAAAACTGCCTGTTTTTCATCTCTCCCACCTCCAGAAGGTAGATAAAGAGAGAGAGATAGACACACTGAGAGAGAGACAGAGGGAGAGAGAGAGAGACAGAAAGAAAGAGAAAGAGAGAGAGAGAGAGGGAGAGACAAAGTGAGAGAGAGAGAGAGGAATGGAATGGAATGGAACGGAATGGAATTCAGCAAGGTTTCTCTTCGCTCCTTGGGGCTGAGAGGAATTGCTGCAAAACTGAGTTTCCTAAAGTGGACCACTAGACTCCTAAACAACTTAAAAAATGATCTAGGAAAAAAGAACAATCAACCAAACGAGCAACATGCAAACAAAAGCAAATAAAACATCCCCACGAGCAAAACAAATTAAAGTTTAATTTGTGTGCATTGTTTAATGGACTGTTAAATTGGCCACGCCCACCCAGTCACATGACCACCTAGCCACGCCCACCCAGCCAGTCCGGCCCCCCAACAGTCTGAGGGACCGTGAATTGGCCCCCTGTTTAAAAAGTTTGAGGACCCCTGGTGTATATGTATATGCATGTATATGTATATGTGTATATATATATATGTGTGTGTGTGTGTTATATATATGGACTGTGTATATATATATACTGTGTGTATAT
>QLTV01000380.1:744535-762422 GCA_003457575.1 Thermophis baileyi
CTTCCTTCCTTCCTTCCTTCCTTCCTTCCTTCCTTCCTTCCTTCCTTCCTTCCTTCCTTCCTTCCTTCTTTTTGTGATCTTCTGACAAGCCAAGTCAATGGGGAAGCCAGATTCACTTAACTACCGAGTTACTAACTTATCAACTGCAGTGCTTCACTTAACAACTGTGGAAAGAAAGTTCGTAAAATGGTGCAAAACTCACTTAACCAATGCCTCACTTAACAACAGAAATATTGGGCTGAATTGTGGTCGTACGTCCAGGACTACTTGTCCTTGGGAGGGAATGTTCAGACATTTAGAGTTTTGCCCAGGTAGGAATTCAGACACACTGCTAAATATTTATAAACCGTGAGTGTGTGTGGCTTGGGAAAAGAACAAAAACAAGGGAACCTACCAAAGGTTAACATACTGAATAGATCAGTTTAGTAGAGCAAATATGCAATAAATATGGATTTTCTTTGAATGGAGGGGAACGGCAACTCTCTTTGAACGCTTCTAGTTTCAATGGTTTTTTTTTCCTGTTGTTGTTGTTTTTCCCTAAAGCTATCAATTTATTCCCAAGCTGGAGCCAAGTGGCATAATTGAGCCTCTAGGACAAAAATGTTAAGTATTTTGCAGGCATCGGGGTGGAGAAGAGAGGGACGAGAAGGTTGAAGAAGGGAGGGAGAAAACGGCAGACAAAGCACAGGGCCTCATTATACCTAAACACCTGAAAGAAAATTTCAAGAGCTGGGTGCCTTGAAAGCATTCAAAAGACGGTGCCTCCAGAGTATTCTATAACTGCAATTAATTCTTCCTCCCCTTGACTCTATTCGAGGTTTTTGTCTCTGACTGACCTATCCTAAAGAGCCACCATCTGTAGGATCCACTGAGTAAACAGTCTGTTGTGATTTATAACAAAATAACAGGGTCGGAAGGGACCTTGGAGGTCTTCTAGTCCAACCCGCTGCTTCAGTAGGAGACCCTATGCCAGGGGTGTCAAACTCAAGGCCTGGGGGCCGGATGCGGCCCGCGGGGTACTTAAATCTGGCCTGCGGGGCCGCCCTGGAAACAGTGAAGGACTGGCCCATGGTGCCTCTGCCAGCAAAAACGGAGCTTGGAAGGGCTGCACACGGCCTTCCTGACCTCCGTTTTCACTGGCAGAGGGTTGCAGGAGGCTGTTTCAGCCGTAAACGGAGTTTTTACTGGCAGAGCGCTCGGGCCACCACAGGCGCCCCCGACACGAGTGATGTCAGGCTGGCCCTGCCCACCCCAGCCACACCCATCCCAGCCACGCCCCATGCCCCCCCCGAGGTCAAACACAACCCTGATGCGGCCCTCAATGAAATCAAGTTTGACACCCCCTGCCCTATGCCATTTCAGACAAATGGCTGTCCAATCTTTTCTTAAAACCCTCTAGTGATGGAGCTTCTGGAGGCAAGCCGTTCCACTGATTAATTGTTCTGACTGTCAGGAAGTTTCTCCTTAGTTCTAGATTGCTTCTCTCCTTGATTCGTCTCCATCCATTGGTCCTTGTTCTGCTTTAAGGTGCTTTGAAGAATAGGTTGACCCCCTCTTCTTTGTGGGAGCTTCTCAAATATTGGAACACTGCTATCAGGCCACCCCTAGTGTCTTTCTTTTCATTAGATTAGACATATCCGATTTCCCTGCACTTCTGCTTCATCAAAGGTTTGGAGAAATGGTTAGGCTCCAGCGCTAATATAAACACACACACACACACACACACACACACACACACACACACACACACACACTGGTGAAAGTTATAAAACACCCAGTGCCTCTCTGGAGGAGCACTGTTGAGTTTTAGAGATCAGCCTATTGTGTACTTTGGAATTACACAAGAAAAATGTGCTTCGACAGGAAATAATTAGCACTTGTCAAAGACCAGGCGGTAGGTTATAGTATTTTACTTTTAGCAAGCTATCAAGGGATTGGTTAGATGAGATAATAGATTTTTGTTTTATTCTTTCCTCCCTTTCCCCCCCCCCAAACACTCTGGAAGTTAAGTACTGGTGAATTTAATGACCTTATCCTGCACATAGAAGGAATATGATAGGGAAAGCTTTTAAGAAATATAAAGTAAATAGATGAGTGAAGACGTAAGGAGAAAGAAAGGAAGGAAGGAAGGAAGGAAGGAAGGAAAGAAGGAAAGAGAGAGAGAGAAAGAAAGAAAGAAAGAAAGAAGAAGAAGGAAGGAAGAAAGAAAGAAAGAAAGAAAGAAAGAAAGAAAGAAAGAAAGAAAGAAAGAAAGGGAGAGGGAGGGAGGGAGGCAGGCAGGCAAAAAAAGTCAGAATCCTTATAGTTATCAAGAGGAATTCAGAATAATCTTGTAATTTTGCCAGATACCCCAACCATGGGTTTGCTGTTCCGAACGGGTTATGAATATCTGGAATTTCAGATCCAAGTCAATTAAGTGCAGCCAGGACCTTGGAGAGTTCTGAATATTAGTAATGCTTTTTCGTTTTAATTGCCCCGCCACTGTTGCTAAAGCCTCCAATAATTAAAGAGACTGATTGTCCATGTAATAACTTTGTGTGGGAAATTTCACGAGGAAGGTTGGGGTGAAGCCTAATCAAAGTCCCTGGGAGTATTGAATAGATGACGAGTATCGTTGATCCAAGGTATCCTATAGAAGATGAAATTGAACCTGAAACCTCCCATTCCTTGTTCACTATCTTCAACATTACATAATACTGGCCATTCCCCGATCTTGGTGGGCTGGTGGATATGGAGCAGGAGAATAATACCTTCACAGCTGTTCTTTTCTGGACTCAGAGAAAATCTCTCTTCCCAAAAGAGAATCAACGGTTCTACAGAAATGGTGCCTAACATAAATTAACAAAATAACAGAGTCGGAACCTTGGAGGTCTTCAACTCCCTGCTCAAGCAGGAGACCCTATACCATTCCAGACAAGTGGCTGTCCAATCTCTTCTTAAAAACTTCCAGTGATGAAGCATCCACAACTTCTGGAGGCAAGTCGTTCCACTGATAATTGTTCTAACCGTCAGGAAATTTTGACTTAGTTCTAGGTTGCTTCTCTCCTTGATTAGTTTTCATCCATTGCTTCTTGTCCTGCCTTCACGTGCTTTGTACAATAAATTGACGCCCTCTTCTTTGTGGCAGCCCCTCAAATATTAGAACAGTGCTGTCATGTCACCCCTAGTCCTTCTTTTCATTAAACTAGACATTCCCAATTCCTGCAACTGTTCTTCATATGTTTTAGCCTCCCTCCTCCTAATCATTGTTGTTGCTTTTCTCTGCACTCTTTCCAGAGTCTCCACATGTTTTTTTTTTTATATTGTGGTGATCGAAACGGGATTAATATGGAGAGTAGGTTCCTAAAAGCTGTGGTTTATTTATTCTACCAGATAGCGTCTGATGGGCTGATTGTTATAGCTGTTAAAAGAGTTTCTTGAGCTCTTCAAACTGACCTCATCTTGACCTCTGTCTGCCAGGGGTCATCCTGCTCCTCCAAAAAAGCACAGGCAGCTTCTCACATCTCCTAACTCTTGGAGAGTCAGACAACTGAAGGCCGAGAACTGTGAATTTCAAATCAGCCGTGCAAAAGCAAAACACAGCCAGGAGAAAAAGAGCTCAGTTGTTGGCTTTAAGGTCACGGTCTGATAATGAAAATTATTACCAAATTGTATGGAAGTTTAACTGCAAGGAGCAAGCTCAGGAGGCGGGGTCTAGACTATTGGGTTTGATAAATGAAGTGTGAAGTGGTCCATCTGGCTCAAGACAACTCTCTCTCCTCTCTGACCAAAGGGAAGCCTTTAAAAAGAACCATGGTACGTATAGAATCAATGACCCATAAGCGGAGCTGGAATAGATTAAGATTTAATGGCGTCCAGAGAAGACATGTTCACATGGGGCTGGAGACAGAAAGGTGCGGTAGATGTTGGATTAAAACAAAACAAAACACAAAATGTGTGCGCTCCCTCGATGAGTCTCTCTCCTGGATTTGTTAGAGCTTCTTATCACTTTTTTTTTTAACCACTGGTAAAAATCTATTGTGTCTATTTATTTATTTAAATACTTGTTAAGGCCAGTCACTTCAGCACGGGGAGGAAGGAAGGAAGGAAGGAAGGAAGGAAGGAAGGAAGGAAGGAAGGAAGGAAGGAAGGAAGGAAGAGAGAGAGAGAAAGAAAGGAAGGAAGGAAGGAAGAGAGAGAAAGAAAGGAGGAAGGAAGGAAGATAGAAGGAAGGAAGGAAGGAAGATAGAAAGAAAGAAAAAAGAAAGAAAGGGAAGAAAGATAGGAAGGAAGGACGATAGAAAGAAAAAGAGAGAGAGAGAAAGAGAAAGAGAGAAAGAAAAAGAGAAAGAAAGAAAGAAAGAATGAATGAATACTTGGCCAGTGAGTTGGTCAGATAAATGTGCATACATGCAACGTTGGCAGAAATCCTGATCATGATTGTTTAGCGTGTTGTTAACAGAAAAGGAGAAGAGATTTAAATTAATAGTCATGTTTTTCTATAGCTATGGCAAATGATGCATATATCATTTCTGTTAGTGATTTAAGATGACGTTTCCAGGGCATTAATTCAAGAGTGTCACAGGCATCTTCTTTTACTTAGCACTGAATCAAAGTGGTGCTAACTTCTGGGTTAAACAAACTCAACCAGCTTCAACCCAGATGCTAAAAGGGGCTGCGATTCATAGGCGCTCTGTGTGTGTGTGTGTGTGTGTGTGTGTGTGTGTGTGTGTGCGCGCGCGCGCACGCGGGCAGAAGCTCGTTTCCACTGAAAGAAAACGGATCTAATTGGTTTTGCCTAATGAGGGACATGGGCTGTGAGAAATCACCCCCCCCCCGCCAGAAGGTGAATGAATTAATGCCTGCACCCACAGATGGTCTCCAGTATCTCAGAACCACAATACGTAAATCAATATGGTTACTAGAGGCTGGCCCTTGACTCTACAGCAGGGATGTCCAACCTTGGCAACTTTTAAGACCTGTGGACTTCAACTCCCAGAATTCCCCAGCCAGCATCAACTCTGCGGCGTGAAAAAACTCTTAGGCTATACATCGACCCAACTGGGCTGAACCAAGGTTAGAAAACAACACGGCTCCTTACTTATAAAATGTAAAATGAAGATTTGCTTCTGAGGTGTCCTCTTGGAGCACATTTAGCAGCTGGAGAATCCAGAGGTTCCTCAAATCAAGTTGACTTATCAAGGCACAGCATGGCTGCCTCACGGATCCTACCTCTCAAATCCACTTGGAATAAGGAGAATAGAATAGAATAGAGTAGAATAGAATAGAATAGAATAGAATAGAATTAGAATAGAATTAGAATTAGAATTAGAATTAGAATAGAATAGAATTAAAATTAGAATTAGAATTAGAATTAAAATTAGAATTAGAATTATTAGAATTAGAATTAGAATTAGAATTAGAATTAGAATTAGAATTAGAATTAGAATTAGAATTAGAATTAGAATTAGAATAGAATAGAATAGAATAATGAAGATGGAAGGAAATAAGGAAGATGGCGGCAACCTGGTAGAATGGTGAGGCTCTTGCTCTGAAGCCCAACTCACTCTACCCACCTACCGCATCCCTACCTTCGCGTGATAGTGATCCCCGAACCTCTGTCTGCCGAAAGGCAGGAAGAATAGAACAGCATTCTTTATTGGCCAAGTGCATTTGGACACTCAAGGAATTTGTCTTTGGTGCATAAGCTTCTCAGTGTACATTAAAAAAATACATTCATCAAGAATCATAAGATACAACACTTAGTGATAGTCATAGGATACTAAATAAGCAATCAAATCATACCAGGAAACTAAATAAAATAAATTGTAAAGATATAAGCAACAAGGTTATAGTAGTAAGTAGGAGGAGATAGGTAATATCTCCTCCTACTTATACATTGAAATCCTCAAAATTTTTGTGGCTAAGTGAGACAGTTGTTAAGTGGGTTTTGTCCCATTTTATGACCTTTCTTGCCTCAGTGGTTAAGGGAATGACTGCAGTTGCAACGTTAGCAACGAGATTGTTAAGTGAATCTGGCTTCCCCATTGACTTTGCTTGTCAGGAGGTCGCAAAAGGGGAATCGCATGACCCGGGGACACTGCAACCGTCATAAATATGAGTCAATTGCCAAACATCTGAAATTTGATTGCGTGACCACGAGGATGCTGCAACGGTCGTAAGTGTGAAAAATGGTGACAAGTCACTTTTTTCAATGCTGTTGGAACTTTGAATGGTCACTAAATGAACTGTTGTAAGTCGAGAACTATTCTAACCTGGGCCCACAACATGTGTTGAATTTCTCCCTCCATAAATCTGGTTTGGGTGCAATTAATATTTTAAAAGAAAATGGAATGGCCTTCTTCAAAATATTCCTCATAGTAGCCAAGCTTTCCAGAAATTCTACTGCTGATATTTCAAGGTTACCTTTTATTTTTACTTCCTTCACCCTTTTCATCGTCTCCTGTGCTATAAATACATTTTTAGGATCCCTGAAATCATTGTTTTCCAAGGAACACTTTACGTGAAAGAAAACTCGTGTCAAACCAGTTTGCACCAGAGATATCTTGGTCAGTAGTCTGGATGGGTTTTGTTTTTTGACAATATTGTTCAGTGTCGACTCCTGGGGATGGCCTGGATAATTCCCTGCAGTTTTCTTGGCAAGATTTTAAAAGTGGTTTACCATTGTCTCCTTCCTGGGGCTGAGACAGTATGACTGGCCTAAGATGAATCAGCTGGCTTTGTGCCTAAGCTGGAACTAGAATTCACCATCTCCCAGTTTTCTAGCCTGATGTATTAACTATTAAAGATTTTGGAAATGGTTTGCCATTGTCTTCCTCCTAGGGTTGAGAGAGTATGACTGGCCCAAGATCATCCTGACTTTGTGCCTAAGCTGGAACTAGAATTCACCATCTCCCAGTTTTCAGCCTGATGCATTAACTATCAAAGATTTTGGAAATGGTTTGCCATTGTCTCCTTCCTAGGGCTGAGAGAGTATGACTGGCCCAAGATCACGCAGCTGCCTTGGTGCCGAAGGTGGGACTAGAATTCACCGTCTCCCGGTTTCTAGCTTGATACATTAACTACTACACCAGTCTCTTTAGACAATATTGCTTCTTTGTTATTGAGTTATGGGGAATTCTCAGAGTCAACCTCTGAAACTGGTCTTACTATCCCCACATAAACAAATTAACCCAGACACATTCCTACCCATCCTTTAAATCTAAATATTAGAAGCCCCCCCCCCAACCAGTCCTTTCCATTCCCTCTAGGAAACTAGATAAAGATCACAACCATTTTACCAAGAGTCAAAAGAAAAACATTGATTGAAGTCAGGGCAGCCAGAAACCCTGAGAAACGAATTAAAAATAAACTCGGCCTACGTCCATCATTCAACAAGCGGTCCTTCCTTATGTCCTTACAGGGGACGATGCCCAGCCAGTTCTTGGAAACCGACAGGCAGGAATCAAGTCACACTTTGGGAATTTAAAAAAAAAAAAAAAGGTTTACAGCTTCTTTTCCAAATGCCCGGTTGCCTTTGGCAGACAAAGTTGTTTCTAAAAGTTGCCTGATGACAACTGATACTAATGGGACTATGTGTGCTTCGGCTGTCATGTGATGAAGCGAACACTCTGTCTCGCAGGTTATAAATTTGTCAGAGCCTGTGATTTATCAAGCTTCCACCGTCAAACCTCTTTGGGAAGCCCAATAATTCTAATTCCCTGAGCTTGGTGGATCCCAACAGCAGGAGAAGAAAACGTTCCCAGAAAGACTAAGCAGTTCCAACTTTGTTTCATGCAATGTCATAACAAACAACAAAACAAACAAACAAAAATAACAGGTTACAGAACGAATTTGAGATTCCTTGGAAAACAAGGAGAGAGCAGGCCACGGTTAAGAATCTCTGCTGATTTATTTCCAAAGGCTCAGCTTCAAAACTAGGTCCAACACACTATAATTTCAGTGACGTTTGTCTAATTTGGACCATGCCTGTTTACTTTGCTTATTTATTTGTACTGAATTATATTTTACAAATAACTCGAGGTGGCGAACGTAAGGTTTGTAACACGCCCAGAGTGGCCTCCGGATGAGATGGGCGGCACTAAATTCATTTAATGGCATTAAATCCATTAAATGAATAATAAAAAAATATCCAACACATATCCTTCCTCCTCCTGTTTTGCCCCCAACAACAGCCTTGTGAGATGGGTTGGGCTGAGAGAGAGGGACTGGCCCCAAGTCACCCAGTCAGTTTTTGTGCCTAAAGCAGGACTAGAACTCACCATCTCCTGGTGATTGGCTCAAAGTCACCCAGCTGGCTTTCATGCCTAAGGCGGAACTAGAACTCACCGTCTCCTGGTGATTGGTCCAAAGTCACCCAGCCATTTTTATGCCTAAGGCAGGACTAGAACTCACCGTCTCCTGGTGATTGGCCCAAAGTCACCCAGGTGGCTTTCATGCCTAAGGCAGAACTAGAATTCTCTGTCTCCTGTTGATTGGCCCAAAGTCCCCCAGTTGGCTTTTGTGCCTAAGGCAGGACTAGAACTCACTGTCTCCTGGTGATTGGTCCAAGGTCACCCAGCCATTTTCAAGCCTAAGGCAGGACTAGAACTCACCATCTCCTAGTGATTGGTCCAAAGTCACCCAGCCATTTTCATTTCCTGGTTTCTAGCCTGGTGCCTTAACCGCTAGACCAAACTGTCTCTTGTTATGCTGTGGAAATAAGCATCCACAACCAGTTACTCAAAGCTGGCAAGGACCAAATGTATTTTATGATCAGAGTCTATTTTTGATAGCGTGAAACGAGAGAAACGCCTAGCCACCTCATACCCAGACTTCTTCCCACTCAAATTGCTCTTAGTCATGAGCTGGTTCGCATATCACCCTAGCTAAGGAAAAAGCATCCTGCTTTCTTCATATCAGATCCACCAAGTTCCTCACCTTAGCTGACCTTTCCTCCCTCCGTTGTAGTTAATTAATTATGTTAATGAGCCCGGAACACTAAAGAACAGGAATGTCCAACCTTGGCAACTTGAATACCTGTGGACTTCAACTCCCAGAATTCTGGGAGTTGTAGTTCACAAGTCTTAAAAGTTGCCAAGATTGGACACCCCTGCTTTAAAGTCACCAAGAGGTCAAAAGAGCCGAGGTGGCGCAGTGGTTAGAGTGCAGCACTGCAGGCTACTTCAGCTGACTGCTAGCTGCAGTTCGGCGGTTCAAATCTCACCGGCTCAAGGTTGACTCAGCCTTCCATCCTTCCGAGGTCGGTAAAATGAGGACCCAGATTGTTGGGGGGCAATATGCTGACTCTGTAAACCACTTAGAGAGGGCTGTAAAGCACTATGAAGCGGTATATAAGTCTAAGTGCTATTGCTATTGCTAAAAGGGACACACCAATCAAGCAATCGTATATGATTCTCTTCAGGAACAGGTCCTTGTCCATTTAATTGCTTCTTAAACAAGAAGCAATGGGTGGAAACTAATCGAGGAGAGAAGCAACCTAGAACTAAGGAGAAATTTCCTGACAGTTAGAACAATTAATCAGTGGAAGGACTTGACTCCAGAAGTTGTGAATGCTCCAACACTGGAAGTTTTTAAGAAGAGATTGGATTACCATTTGTCTGGTGTAGGGTTTCCTGCCTAAGCAGGGGGTTGGGCTAGAAGAGCTCCAAGGTCCCTTCCAACTCTGTTTTTCTATTCTATTCTATTCTATTCTATTCTATTCTATTCTATTCTATTCTATTCTATTCTATTCTATTCTATTCTATTCCATTCTATTCTATTACATTCCATTCCCTTCTATTATATTTTTTTTTATTTTATTTTTTTTTATTTTTTTATTTTGATAAACAATTCTTTACATAATTATTCTATTCTATTCTATTCTATTCTATTCTACTCTACTCTACTCTACTCTACTCTACTCTACTCTACTCTACTCTACTCTACTCTACTCTACTCTACTCGAATGAATATTCCTAATTATCAGGTATTCTTTAGCTGGCCGATATTTTTGCTTCTTTTTTTATTTTATTTTTCAGGGAGGGTGGAGTTTTCTACTTTAAATGCAAGCTTGGGTATAAATTGCTTTTTTCTCAGGTTCTGAAGGAAGGAGAAGGCCGGATAACGTTCTCACAAAGCTTATTACTTCTATAAGAGGGCTGCTCGATGGCGAGGAGAGATAAGTGCCCTTTAGATGCCTCCAAATTTGTCTTTCACTGCGGCGTTAGACCTTTAATCAGAATGATTTTTGACCATCATGGTCAAGGTTGATTTGAAGAAATGCCCTCGAGAGGAAAGGTTAGCAATTTGTCCGCCCCATAATGGATTAATCGCTAACTGTACTGTGTGTTTATCTTGAGGAGACAATTTACCACACATGAAAAGTTGTAATTTTATTTTATACCAAGGGTGTCCCCAGTGTATCTTAGTCATTTCCTTTGCCATGTATTTTCCAGGTTATAGATAAAGTCTAAATTCAGCTGTCAGCTCGGGGAAGTGTTTGAGGATGGAGTCGGTTTATTAACTGCTTATTCTGCCTGTAGGTGACACTACGCCGTGAATTACCAAGTTGTCTTTCAAAATCTGACCCAGGTTGTTCGTGGTCTATATCAGGGCTGGGCAACTTTAATTAATGGATTGATTAATTAATCAAAGGGGGGGGGTCACATGAGAAAGTGGGACTGTTGTGGAAGGCCAAACCAAAATGGCTGCGGAGGCACGCATTCACGTGCATATGTAAATTGGGGGGAAAATAGCAGTCGCCTTTAAAATAAAAGCCACGCAGTTGTATTGTGTGAATGGCATATAGTTATTTACATTTGATTTCTAATTTTTGATAGTTCTCATACAGGCCAGACAGAGATAGCCAAAGGGCTGGATGTGGCCCGGGTCCCATAAAATGCCCAGGTCTGGTCCATGTCTATGCAGAGATACACATGGATGGTTGGATAGATGGATGAATGGGATGCACACACACACACACACACACACACACACACACACACACACACACACACACGGTTTCCATGACTAAGGTGGGACTAGAACTCACAGTCTCCTGGTGATTGGCCCAAGGTCACCCAGATGGTTTTCATGGCTAAAACGCGATTAGAACTCACAGACTCCTGGTGATTGGCCCAAGGTCACCCAGCTGGATTTCATGCCTAAAGCAGGACAAGAACTCACCATCTCCTGGTGATTGGCCCAAAGTCATCTAGCTGGCTTTCATGGCTAAGATGAGACTAGAACTCCCCATCTCCTGGTTTCTAGCCTGATGCCTTCACCAGTTGCCCAAATTGGCTTTCGGCATCATCTGCAGGTTGGTTGCCCTCATCCCAATAACAGAAACACACATCGGAAAGGAGTTTTAGCATAAACATGCTGATTTCCCTCCACAGGCACGCATGGAAACGGTATCGCAAGTGTCCTTTTAAATTTCCACCTTCGCTATCCATTGTAGCGTGGGCTGCTGCACCCAGTCGGTGCTACCTTCCCAGTGTTAATTACAACCTACAAGACTGGTGCAGTTAATTTCGTGGCAAGCATATTGTTTCTCGGAGGCTCCCTGGAGCAGCTCATAAATTATCTTGAAGGTAAAATGCAACTTGGGGGAAGCAGTTATGAAAATTCCATCCATCTCGCTTAGGAGGTGCAGCTGCTACTGTCAGCTGCTCCGCTGTTGTATTGTGAAGGAATTACGGTGGGTCAGGTTTAAGAGGCCAGGCCTGGCTGTCACCGAGAAGCCAACCTGTCCTGGCCCTGTCAGACAAGTACCTTCTGTTGATCCCTTGTGGTTTTACTTCCCGAGCTATAAACGGCAGGCTGGGACAGGTGAGCGGTCCCTAAGCTGTCTCTATTCATTACGTTACAGAAACTTAGTGTAAGTAGGCAGGTACGGAGGCCTCTCTTTCCTCCTCCTCCTCGCTCAACGGCACAATGCAAAAGAAAAAAGAAAAGAAAGGAAGAATTAACTGTGTGTGTGTGTGTGCGTGTTTTAGCAGGGGAGGTGGAGAAAAAGGCTAGGATTGGATGAAGCTTCTCTCCGTGTCTTCGGGACACGGGACACGAGTGATTAGCCCCGTAAACATAAACACAGATGTGCAGTGATTGCGGGGAGCAAGTCAATGGTCTGTGAAATCATTGTTGGTTTAATTGTAGGGAGGATTTGGTTTGACAGGAAGAGGGGACATCTGTTTATTATTATTATTTTTTTCCCACCTTCACATCTGATGAGATGAACGTCCAAAAAGCAAAAGGAGTTGTGCACTCAAAGTGCCACGCTGAAAATGAACTTCTTATAAGCTTATAGAGTGGATTAGCCAGGATTTTGTTCGGCCCGTGTTTCCTGGCTTATATCCTGCAAGAAATTTGAGCCAGATGCATCTCTTGTCGAGGTGTGTGAGCTTGGTCTCCCCACCACCCAAAAAAAACCGCCATAGGTTGCCTTCCCAGATTTTGGCAATAGCTTCAAAGATACACAAAATTTCATAAACAGATGGACAAACAAGATACTTCTTTTTAATTTTGACACATTTCAAATTGATAAATTACAGCGTAGCAATGACACTTAGACTTATATGCCGCTTCATAGTGTTTTACAGCCCTCTCTAAGTGGTTTACAGAGTCAGCCTATTGTCCCCCAACAATCTGGGTCCTCATTTTATTGACCTCGGAAGGATGGAAGGATGGAAGTCTGAGTCAACCTTGAGCCGGTGAGACTCGAACTGCTGGCAGTCGGCAGTCAGCAAAATTAGCCTGCAATACTGCATTCTCACCACTGTGACACCATAGTTATGGTTCCCAGTTTTTTCCTAGCTAGTTGCAGGGTCCACATATTTTACAAAGTGAGACTATTAAGGCACATAGATGAAGGATTCTTTTTTTCCAGCCAGTTTGTTGAAGAGGCTGGCCCTAATTTTCCCTGAGATAGAATCAGAATCAAAATAGAGCTGGAAGGGACCTTGGAGGTCTTCTAGTCCAGCCCCCTGCTCAAGCAGGAGATCCTATGCCATTTCAAACAAGTGACTGTCCAGTCTCTTCTTAAAAACCTCCAGTGATGAAGCTCCCGCAACTTCTGAAGGCAACTTCTGTTCCATTGGTTAATTGTCTTCTCTCCTTGATTAGTTTCCATCCATTGTTTCTTGTCCTGCCTTCTGGTGCTTTGGAAAATAAATTGGCCCCTTCTTCTTTGTGACAGCCTCTCAAATACTGGCTCGTCCTTCTTTTCTCTAGACTGGCCATACCCAGTTCCTGCAACCGTTCTTCATATGTATTAATTTCCAGGCCTTTCCCCTTCCGTGTCTGAGGAGGGTCAACATGATGGATTTCCCTTCTGTTTGTCCACCACCTTGTCCAGGTAGACCAGACAGGAAACATGACCAGATGAGCTAATTTTACTTTATGCTAAAGCTGCATTAACTAAATCTTTCAAGTCTGAAAGTACAAATCACCCACTGTCTCCTTTACAACCGGAGAAACTAGGGAGCTTCCCTTCTGAGCCTTTCTCCGCTCTTATGCAGCTGAGGGCTATGCTAACTCTTATCTGACCGTTCCCGTCAGCATCTCATCCCCTGGTCTCCCAAGGTCCTTTTCACATACCATTAGACTTAACTACAATACCACGCTGTCTCTCAAAATGTTACATAATGCTTATGAAAATACAGGTAGTTCTCGACTTACAACAGTTCATGTAGTGACCATTCTAAGTTACAACGGGAGTGAAAAAAGCGACTTATGACTGTTTTTCACACAACCGTTGCAACATCCCCATGGACTTTATTGTATTAGATAACAATCACACAGCCAACCGCAAATCTGTTTGGAAAACATGCTAAATTAATACACGGTGCAAATTTGTGTTATTTTTGTAATGATTGTAATCTATGAAACCTATTTTATACTCAGTCTACCTGGCAGTGGAAATACTACAATTTGTTGGGGGCAAAAATATCACCGTTTGATAGCTTAAAAATCTTATTAAAATCTGGTTTTCTGGTACATATGAACCAGGATTTTTTTCCCCAGTAAAGTCTCTATTCAAGGGTATATAATAAAAAGGAAGGAAGAAATAATAGATCAAGGAGGAATTAGTTTCAAAACCCCTTTTATATTCTGTATTCTGTTGCATCAACAATCCAGGAAGAAAACTTCATTTTCAAGATAGGGTCAGTATCAGGTCAAAAATACATTTGGGAAATTGCCTTATAGAAAGAATTCCAGGCCCTGAGAGAATGCCCATTGATTTTTCTATGATCTAAGTTTTATTTTCGTAGGATCTTATTTATAGATTCAGGACTATAAAAGAGAACGGCTGTGATATTTGCTTTTTCCACTCTCCTGTCAGCAAAGAAGGAACAAATACTAGATACATTCATGGTGTTTGAAAAATATATTTCTCCCCCCCCCCATGCATATTTCCATCATGATTCTCTATAGTTATATTTCTATGTAAATTGCATTATTTTGAAGTTTGATTGGAGACCTTATTCAACCCAAGGGGATTGTGATGGATGAGGTGTTAGTATGCATAAAAATGAAGCTGAAAACAAAATGACAAAAATCAACCTGAGGTACAGTGGACTTTAGTCCAACGTAGGTTATTTGCAATATTAGAAAACTATTAACAAAGATCTATTCCCACTTCCTTTAGGGCACTACATTGCCATGTAAGTAGATTTCAAAATAATAGATGTCTTAAGATGTGTGGACTTCAATTCCCAGAATTCCCCAGCCAGCATGTTCTCAACCATAGTGTAGAAGAAAGAAAGGCAGAGCCTGGGGGTGGAGTCAAGAGAGGAATCAGCCTAGAGTCATTATATTGACACAAGGTTGCTGGAATTGGGTATGTCTAGTCTAGTGAAAAGGAGGACTACAGGTGACATGATAGCAGTGCTCCAAGATTTGAGGGGCTGCTACAAAGAAGATGGGGTCAACCTATTCTCCATGGCACCTGAAGGCAGGACAAGAAGCAACGGATGGAAACCAATCAAGGAGAGATGCAACCTAGAACTAAGGAGACATTTCCTGACAGTTAGAACAATTAATCAGTGGGACAACTTGCCTCCAGAAGTTGTAAATGCTCCAACACTGGCAGTTTTTAAGAAGAGATTGGACAACCATTTATCTGACATGGTATAGGGTTTCCTGAGCAGTGGGACAGCAGATTTCCTGAGCAGGAGGTTGGACCAGAAGGCCTCCAAGGTCCCTTCCAACTCCCTGTTACTCTGTTATTTTAACATCATGACATAAACACTGGCCTTTCAAATTTATCTCTTAATGTCAGACTCAAATCCATAAGCACAGGCTCAAATGGGGGGGAACCCTGACACGCAGGTGACCTCTGTTGAATGACAACAGAGATGTGTTAAGATAATACTTTGTACAAAGTACCTGTTTGTGAAACTGTGGAAATAAGATGAAACGCAAGGTCATGGACTCGAGAGAGAAGGCTGTTTTATTTGGAATGCACATATTTTATAAGAGTCTGCATTATTTGTACTAGTTAGGTTTTTCTTTTATTATTTTACAGGATGGTTCTGCGTGGAGCAGAACTGATTTTATTACTGATTTTATTTACTTGTTTATTAAATATTTCTGGTTCTAAAGGCATTCGGTATTGTAACCAATGCTAATTTGAATCAAATCACCCTGGCTAGTGATCAGATGCTTCGAAGATTTTAGTCTTTACAGAGATGCAGTTTTAATTTTACAATATAGCCATCTTCTAAATTGATATCTTTGTCCCAAAGTCTATCAAATCACATTAAAAAAAAAACACCTTTGAATAGTTTTTCTCTGAATGGTTTTCTACCTGCCACTCCTTCAAATAAACCATCAAACAAGTGAGGTGTTTTTTTAAAAAAAAATACAAATGATCAACACTTATATTGATGAAGTGTTAATGACTCTTTGATAAATAGTGGAGAAATACATGCTAAAATACCTCTTAAAAGCTATTCTTCTTGTAAAATTTGATTTCTCATTTCAACAGTCCAGGAAATTATGCACAGAACAGCCTGTTTAATGTATGCAGAATAGCGCATATTTTCCCATGCTCTTTGAAAGATACGGCACCTTTTGAGAATCTGTTTATAACGTTTTAGAATAATATGGTCCTCCCACTGTATTACGTTGAGGTCTAGGTTATTCAGTATGGATGATACAATTTGAATAATTGCTTCTAATCCTAACCAAAAAGTCAGAATGGGAATATGGAATAATCACTCTAATTAATAATGTAACGTGCAGCATATGTGAAGGAATCTCTCCAAAAGGGCCAAGAACTGACTTTGGATAAGAAATAAACAAAATTAAAAAGCAAAAAACCAGAATCTTAATGATAATAAGCCAAGCAAATTTTCTTCAACTCTCCTGGGCACTCCATTGTGTTGTCTTGAACAACCTAACAATGATCAAGCCTTGTTTTTAAAAATTATTAATATGTTATCCTAATCTTTATACCGACTTTCCCTTAGTGGAGAATTATGAGGGCATCCATGTTAGGACCTTGGTATCCTGACCGGGTTAATTATCCATGGATAATGTTTTTTAACAGTACGGTAGATGTTCTGAGTTTGCCAGTCGGCATGTATAAAGGGCTTATTAAGCGTGTAAAGACTCAGGTGCGACACATCTATGCACCTCTCTTGCTGGAGCAAAACAGCTGTGATTTCTTTGCAGGATGATATATCAGATGTAGGGTCTCATTTATTATAGCCAAAGCTAATGATGCAAAAGGAAACCTTTATGTCATCTACCACCGACCTGGGAATGTGGCAATATATTTCTGTAGGTATGTTCACTTAGCTTCTATAAGCAATTTATCTCTCCTAACATCAAGGCATTAATCTTCTTACTGTAATTCAGTGTTTCTCAACCTCGGCGACTCTTAAGATGGGTGGACTTCAACTCCCAGAATTCCCCAGCCAGCTGGGAATTGAAGTCCACTCTTCTTAGGGTCACCAAGATTGAGGACATCACTCTAACTTCTACTATTATGGTTCCTTCTATTAAAATACTTGAGCCACGGTGGCACAGTGGTTAGAGTGCAGTACTGCAGGCTACTTCTGCTGACTGCCGGCTGCCTGCAATTTGGCAGTTCAAATCTCACCAGGCTCAAGGTTGACTCAGCCTTCCATCCTTCCGAGGTGGGTAAAATGGGGACCCAGATTGTTGGGGACAATATGCTAACTCTGTAAACTGCTTAGAGAGGGCTGTAAAGCACTGTGAAGTGGTATAAAAGTCTAAGTGCTATTGCTATTGCTACTTCATCTTCAGTCTTTGCTGTTGTCATTATCATCATTTCAACATTTTCCCCTCCCTCCATTTTAACTTCTCTTTTTCCTTTTTAAGGTTGGGACACCCAAAAGGTCAGCGGGGGAAAGATAAGAAAATGTTTATCTATGTGGTGGACAAGAGTCAACACTGACTTGACAGCACACAATCAGTCAATCTGTTCAGTTCAGGTCTGTGATATTTGAGGATTTGCTTCCTCCAGGATATATCTGTCCACACATTAAAATCTGAAGGAGGAAGACAACCATGGTATGGTTATGCAGGGAAAAAAAATCTCTGCTCTGGGATGTTGCCCCCAACATACTTTGCTTTTCAGTGCCAGGGATAGATAGATGATAGATAGATAGATAGATAGATAGATAGATAGATAGATAGATAGATAGATAGATAGATAGATAGATAGATAGATAGATAGATAGATAGATAGATAGATAGATAGATAGATAGATAGATAGATAGATAGATAGATAGATGATAAATAGATGATTTGATACTATGATTTGATTGCTTATTTGTACCCGGACTATCATTAAGTGTTGTACCTATGATTCTTGATGAACTTATCTTTTATGTACTTATGTACGAGAGCATATGCACCAAGACAAATTCCTTT
>QLTV01000380.1:762434-772894 GCA_003457575.1 Thermophis baileyi
CCCACTCTCTCTCGCCCCTATCTCTCTCTCTCTCTCTCTCTCTCTCTCTCTCTCTCTCTCTCTCTCTCTCTCTCTCTCTCTCTCTTCTATCATCTATCTATCTATCTATCTATCTATCTATCTATCTATCTATCTATCTATCTATCTATCTATCTATCTATCTATCTATTATCTATTATCTATTATCTATTATCTATTATCTTTGTCATTTAGGGGTTATCATAGTATATCTAGACCCATAAAACCTGTGTTTATCCATGATTGTATTATGGCTGCTGCTATTTAAGAGTAAACAACTTTTGTTCTAAGTTAGTGTTTCACACTGTATATTTTGTGGATTTGAGCCTTCCCTGTACAGTAGTGAGCAGACTATGTTTTACTTAAAAAAATAATAATACAAAATTCACTAAGTAAATAATTCAGAGATCCTCCACTCTACTGTATCGATTGCTGATTAACTGTTGCCTTAGAAGTAACAAATACTGTATGGGACCCAACATTTTTGCAGTAAATGTGCCATTGATATTGTTATTGATATGCTATCAATAATCAACTCGCTTTCATTATAGTGTCTGCTGTAGCCTTGAGAGACAGTCTCCGTACTTTGTTTAAAACTTTCTCCAAGTTTCCCACTGCTTTTAACCTACAGCCCGTTTGATTTGCTAACAAGCTGTAACTGATCTTGATCTTTATTTTGTTTCTAAATCTCCAATATAATCAAAACAAGGAGCATTTGGCCCGTGAAGGCAAAAAGCATTTGGGCCTTTTGTTGTCAGATCCACACAATTTTCTCTCCATCAGGATTAGATGAAACAGAAAACCAACACGAGGAGCCTCTGGAATTGCAGGCTTCTAATTTAGAAATATCCATTTTATCCCATGTAATTTCTTTGCTAAGATTCCTCAGTCTGAATCTGATACAGGTAGGAGCCAAGACAAACAGTAAACGTTTATAGTCACTGGGGCCAGTTTCGATTTCACTCTAATGCGAAGCAAAGAGGATATCTTGGCTCGGTTTCAGGTGTGTAACAAGGGCAGAAAATGCATTTCAAATTTAGCATCAAATGTTGCCACATGTTTCTCTGGCCATTGCAGACATTTCTCCTTTGCATGTTTCAAAAATATGTAGACCAGCATCGCTCTTTCTTGAAACTCTGGGCCTATCGTGAGGTCCTCGCAGAGAGCATTTAATTCACCCAAACGAAGGGCAGGTTTAAAGAAAGATCACAACCGATTAAGAAGATGATTGCTTCTTGAGTCTCAGATACCCGCCAAAACGGTGGACAAATTCGAAACAAGTAGTGGAGGACCCCTTGATAATGACACATAATTTTCCCAAATGAAAACCAGAGTTCCACAACCTTTCCTAGGGATGTTTAATGTTAAAAATTGTGAAGGAAAAAATAGTGAAGACTGACTACTGTGCGGTTGGAATCTTCTTTCAACTTCATTTGAGCATTCGCCTTAAGAAATCTTACACTAACATCTTAGAGATCTATTAAGACCCATTTTCAGTATTCATTTACAGGGACCGCTCTCTTCTGGGACTGCATCCTTGCACTTTTCATCATGAAGGCAACTTCTAGAAAACTTCTTGTCCTCTTCTTCCTCCAGAACAATGTACCTACCAAGATATTGCAACTCACTTATGGTTGATCCACATAACACCAGTGTGGAAAACATTTCTGCCCTAAACCAGTGGATGATCATTTGAATATGAGCCAGCAATGTGCAGCAGCAGCCAAAAAAGCTAGTACAATCCTGGGTTGTATAAACAGAGGCATAGGATCAAGATCACGTGATGTATTAGTACTGCTTTACAAAACCCTAGTAAGGGCACACCTGGAATACTGCAACCAATTTTGGTCACCATACTACAAAAAAGATGTTGAGACTTTGGAAAAAGTTCAGAGAACAAGTAAGATGATCAAAGGCCTGGAGACTAAAACATATGAAGAACGGATGCAGGATTTGGGTCTGGCTAGTCTAAAGAAAAGAAGAATTAGGGGTGACACGATAGCAGTATTCCAGTATTTGAGGGGCTGCCACAAAGAAGAGGGGGTCAACCTATTCTCCAAAGCACCAAAGAAGACAGGACAAGAAACAATAGTTGGAAATTAATCAAAGAGAGAAGTAACCTGGAATTAAGAAGAAACTACCTAACAGTGAGGACAATTAACCAGTGGAAAGGCTTGCCTTCAGAAATCATGGGCGCTCCATCACTGGAGGTTTTTAAGAAGAGACTGGACAGTCACTTTTCTGAGATTGTATAGGTTTTCCTGCTTGAGCAGGGGGCTGGTCTAGAAGACCTCCCAGGTCCCTCCTATTCCATTCCTTTCCATTCCATTCCATTCCATTCCATTCTATTCTGTTCTAAACTGACAGCAAACAGTTTACTAGCACCGATGATGTTACCTAGTTAGGATAATGAAATGTCTGCAAGAAAACAAGCAAGCTCAGAGAGCACCAAGGACCCAACAGTCCTCCTCCTACTACTACTACTACTACTCCTCCTCTTCCTCCTCCTCCTCCTCTTCTCCTCTTCTTCTTCTCCACTCCACAAATCCTACTCCCTTCTAGCACTGATGATGTTACCTAGTTGGGAAATGAAACATCTGCAAGAAAACAAGCAAGCTCAGAGAGCACCAATGAGCCCTTAACGTGATCGGAATGGGACTTTTCAGATCCTACCCTTGGCCGCGCCTGCTTCTCCACCAGAGTTCCGCCTCCGGCCATTCACCGCTAACTTTTCTCCTAGGCTGGCACACCCCTAGCTGTTTGCCCCGGCCAATGGGCCCCAGCCCCTCCATTCCCACACGCTTCGGCGCGGCCCATTCGACGACATACTGTTTGTCCCAGGCTTTTAGCTGCCCAGGACAGTTAGCCACCAGCCAATCGGCTAGCTGCCAGTGCTGGCAGCCAGAAGCCTTCGTGCGATCGATCGCGGGGGTGGTAGGAGCCGAAAAGTCCTAAAGCCAACGTGATGTTCCCCGATACATTGAAACAAATCTCTGAAGGAGAAGATTGAACGGAAGTCTCCGTGTATGTATGGAGAGGACATGGCTGAAGCATCTCTCGCACGCCTCTCTTTCTACCTCTCGGAAGCTCTTCACACCCCACGCCAAGGATGGATAACCTTAAGATGACCTTTGCACATCTGGGGGCCACGTCCGAGCAAGCCTTGTCTTAGACCTGTCAGCTTCAGCGGGGGAGGGGGGCTGCGTTACTGACAGACGTGTAAACAGATGCAAGGGTTGTTGCTAATGACAGGTGATTATAAGTGGTGTCGGTGCCAAAGTAATTAAAGCTCTCTTTGACAGGAACATTTGGTGGTGGGCTATTTCAACAGTAGAAAAATTGTTACAACATATTCGCCCCCCTCTCCCTTTTCTGCATCTACATATCCCTCCCAGGTAGGGCAGGAGTCTTAAGTGCCATAAATTATGTTGTTGTTGTTTTTTTGGGGGGGGGGTGTTTCAGTGCTTTGATGAATTCTTTTTTCTTCTTCGTAATGGACACACAATGGTAAAAGGCAGTTTTTGCAGTGGACACAACCACTGCAGCCATAAGAACCTCGGAAGCTCCAGTGCGAATGTTTGGTTTTGTCTGATGTTCATCTAATCCAGCGCAGGCAGTCCTCCTTGACTTACAACCGTCCATTTAGTGACCGTTCGACATTACAGTGGCACTAAAAGTGATTATGATAGTTTTTCACACTTACGACCATAGCAGCAACTCCACGTTCACGTGATCAAAATTCAGACGCTCGGCAACTGACATGTACTTATGTCGGTTGCAGTGTCCCCGGGGGCATGTGATCCTCGAGGGAGGAAGAAAAAGAAAAAGAAAGAAAAAGAGAAAGAAAGAGAAAGAAAGAGAGAGAGAGAGAAAGAAAGAAAAAGAGAGAAAGAGAGAGAGAGAGATATTAGGTCATTTTGAGTTCTTTATGACCTCTTTAGCCATTTGTGTTTCAGATTTTTTTCAGGAGAAGATATGTTAGTGTCCTGGGGAATCTGTTGAAATTGTATTTAACTATTTATGTTTTATTTTTATCAAATTTATTTGCCACCTCTCTCACAGTTCAGGTGACTTTGAGTGTCTTACTGACGTGACTTTTAAGATGATGAAATTTTAATTACCCATATTTAACAGTCAGTAAAGAGAACCTAAGATAGAAATCTGAATTTTGACATAGCAAATTGTTTCATTTGTGTTGTATTCTAACTCTGATGCCAGAGGAATTCTTTCTAAGCTCTGGATTGGGATTTCCTTCAATCTAACATGTCACGAAACATCTCTTAATAATACCCAACACCAAATATAAACCAGCAAGGCTTATGACCAAGTCAAGTGAGTTCAATTATGAAAAATGGGGTTACCTGAGAAAGAGAGGGGGGGGAAGGAAGCAAGGAAAAAAAAGAAGGAAGGAAGGAAGGAAAAAAAGGAAGGAGATTAGAGGAAAGGAAGGAGAATTGAGGAAAGGAAGGAAAGAAGGACGAAAGAAAGAAAGAAAAAGAAAGAAAGAAAGAAAGAAAGAAAGAAAGAAAGAAAGAAAGAGAAAGAAAGAAAAAGAAACAAAGAAAGAAAGAAAGAAAGAAAGAAGAAAGAAAGAAAAAGAAAGAGGAAGGAAGGAAGGAAGGAAGACCAATGGTATTGATTTTTGATCTCTCAGCTTATAGATTCCAGATCAGGCAAGAGTACAGTTTGATTAATGGTGGCCTTCAACAACTCCTCCTCCTCCTCCTCCTCCTCCTCCTCCTCCTCCTCCTCCTCCTCCTCCTCTTCTTCTTCTTCTTCTTCTTCTTCTTCTTCTTCTTCTTCTTCTTCTTCTTCTTCTTCTTCTTCTTCTTCTTCTTCTTCTTCTCATGGGAAATATAATCAACTCCTCTCCCCTTTCCCCCTTTTTTTTCTAAAAAAAAAAAAAAGGAAAGGAATCCAAGCGTTGCATATTTCTCGAAGGACCGCGTCCGCCAGTGCCCTCATCCTTTGTATTTCTTCCCCAACCTCAACCTGTTATTCTATCTTGTAAAAATATCTGGGGCCCCCGTGTCCGAAATCAATACAGGGTAAGTGATTGGTCTTTTAACTGTGCCGTTCTTCTCCTTGTAATGGTTACATGGCTTCCATTCATCTGTAGCCAACCTGACGCCAGTGTCAATGAAAGAACCTGCCATCAGAAGTATCTCCTGACTCTTTCACCCCCCCTTCCCTTACTGGGGGCCGAGTGGAGTTTTACACTTGCTCTTTTTTAACCTGCTGGCTGCGGCTCCCGGATAGAGTTATAGCAAACTGCCTAATTAAACTGTCTGTCTTCCCTCGCCTGCTTTTTCGCAAAGTCGTTTAGCTCCCTGACACGCTGAACTCTTCAAGCTGGTTGCAGGGAGTTGCTGTTTGCAGGGACTAAAAGCGGAGGGAATGTGTAGATTTGGCGGAGGGTTGATGGTGGAGGTTGAATGAATGAAGAAGGCGGCGTTGGCGGCACCTGAGTGTTTCCGTCCACCACGGATTTCTTGGGTTGGTTATTTCCAGGAGTAAATGGGAAGAAATGGCAGCGGGACTTAGAATCTTCAATTTCATTCATGAATGTCCAATAAACACAATACTGGACATTTCTATGTGAGATTAAGAGCTGCAGTTCTTTTTAGTACTCTCCCAAATAATCTTCCTTCCTTCCTTCCTTCTTTCCTTCCTTCCTTCCTTCCTTCCTTCCTTCCTTCCTTCCTTCCTCTTTTCCCTCTTTAATCCTCCCTCCCTTCCTTCCTTCCTTCCTTCCTTCCTTCCTTCCCCCCTCCCCCCTTCCCTTCCTTCCCCCCCCCCCCCCTCCCCCCCTCCCCACTCTCTCTTCTTCCTTCCTTCCCCTTCCTTCCCCCTTCCCTTCCCTTCCCTACCTTTCCCTTCCCTTCCCTTCCCTTCCCTTCCCTTCCCTTCCCTTCTCTTCTCTTCTCTTCTCTTCTCTTCTCTTTCTTGCCTGCTTTTCAAATGGGATGAGAAACCAAAAAATAATAATAACAATGTGCAGCAGGACAGAGTGGTATAGCTTGTGTAACAGAAACTATTTAGATACAGCTGGAACAAGGATAAAACAGTGCAGTCAAAGGAAGGGATTTTGGTGGTGTCAGCATTTTTTTTCCAGAGTTTAGTTAAAATTCAGAGCTCTTTGTGTATAGAGCACTATGTGTCTTCTTTGTTAGAAACCGGGACTACCTAGGGTTCTATTTTGGGAGAAGTGAAAGCAGCCATTCAAGTTAATCACACACACACACACACACACACACACACACACACACACTCCCAACCCCTGCATACACTTTAGTTTAATGTTAAAGGTTCAGATATTCTTCAATCCATGATCTATTAATTATAAGCCACGGTGATTGAGGTTACACACTAGGACTGTGAGATAGAAAACAAGAAGGCTCTTTAGCAGAAGAAGAAAATTTCCACGAATTTGAAGGGCAGAACTTGAACAGAATTCTACTTGAGCCCACTATTATCATTTACTTGAAATATAACCACAATTCCAAGAATACAGGATTATTTGTAAGGGTCATTAAGATGATATATGAAAGGACAGGTGATGTATTTTGACTGTTGGAATGGAATGGAATGGAATGGAATGGAATGGAATGGAATGGAATGGAATGGAATGGAATAGAATAGAATAATAGAATAGAATAGAATAGAATAGAATAGAATAGAATAGAATAGAATAGGAAGAGGAATAGGAAGAGGAATAGAATAATAATTAGAATGGAATGTAATAGAATGGAATAGAATAGAATAATAGAATAGAATAGAATAGAATAGAATAGAATAGAATAGAATAGAATAGAATAGAATAGAATAGAATAGAATTCTTTATTGGCCAAGTGTGATTGGACACACAAGAAATTTGTCTTTGGTGCATATGCTCTCAGTGTACATAAAAGAAAGGATACTTTTGTCAAGAATCATGAGGTACAACACTTAATGATTGTCATAGGGTACAAATAAGCAATCAGGAAACAATCAATATTAATATAAATCTTAGACTTATTAGACTTATGCTAGAGAACTTATGCTAGTGAACGTAGGGTTCGTATGATTGATTTATGTGTCATTAAGTCAAGCTCAACTTTTAGCAACCACATAGATAGATACCCTCAATAACAGTCTGGTCCTAATCTGGTCCTTCAGATCTTCCAGTTGCCATTGTAATGCGTGCTGCTTGTCCTTTTTCCTTCCTTTCTGCTGGTTGTCCTCTTTCCTTCCACGCTTCCTTGAATCAGGGCCTTATCCAGAGCTGAGTCTCCATATAATGTGAAATAGAATAATTTTAGGAGGATCATTCGTGCCTCAAGGGAGAACCCTGGACTGATTTTTCTTTCCAATGATCCGTTGGTTTGTTTTCTTGGCCATCCACGATCTTCTCAGAAGTCTTCTCCAGCACAACATTTCAAAAGTGTCAATAGTCTTTTTTATCCTGCTTTTTTGAAATCCAAAACTTAAATTCTTTAATCCCATTAATTCAGAAAGCTTCGTTGGTACGCTGAAGACAGGGGCCAAAAACCTCTCCGGTGAACTCCAGGTTGCTTGGTCTTTGGAATAGAGAAACGAAATACGGGAAGTGAAATGTATTTCGTTCAGATGTTATTATTTTTGGAGCCGACACACAGGAAAAAGAACTATTTCCCCCGTGGATTTTGGCAGGATATTATTTCTCATTGCCTTGGCAAGGAAATGTTTCCTCCTGGGCTGGATATCAGATGTGGCACCCTCCGCAGAGTCTCTGCGTGGCTTTCATGTGCCTAACGAGGAAGTGAGAAGCGGATTCCTGCAAAAATTAATCTTCTAGCTTCTGAAGGGGATGCCATTCATTTAGTCTGTGGAACACCTTTTGATCGTGGTCAGGTGCTCTCGCAAAGGATTAAGCAAGAGAATGGTATCATCATACATTTCTTAGGGGAAGCAGTTGTGTAGTTTTAGTGTGTGTGCGTTTGGAGGGGGGGGAGAGCTACAGATACCTGGGTTCAAGACGCCACTCAATCCTGGCGCTTACTGTAAAGTTCAAGTAGAGTGCCCTCTGCATCAGCTTACACCCTTGTGATCTGTGGTCACAACAGTAAACCTAGTTACTTGTCATCTGGAGCTGCTGGAAGGAAAATGATCTATACGTTCAGGGGAACAGGGTAGAGCCTTTGATGGCGACCAGAGGGGGAGAAAGATCACTTCTGGTGGGAATGTAAACGGGTTTCTAAGAGGAAGATGATGGAACAACATGGCCACGAAGAGTTTTGAAGATAACGATAGATTTGTGTTTAATTCATCGTAGGGTGCCTCTAACCAAATCTATACAGGTAGTCCTCAACTTACAACCACAGTTGAGCCCAAAATTTCGGTTGCTAAGCGAAACCGTGGTTTTTGCCCCCATCTTACGACCTTTCCTCCCACCGTGGTTAAGGGAATCACAGCAGTAAAGTTAAAGTCAGTAACACGGTTGTCAAGCGAATCTGGTTTCCCCATTGATTTTGCCTGTCAGGTCACCAAAGGTCATCACGGCATCCCAGGACACTGCAACCGCCATAAATATATGCCAGTTGCCAAGCGTCCCAATTTTGATCACATGACCACAGGCATGCTGCAACGGTCATATGCCTTTTTTTTTCAGTGCCATTGTAGCTTCCAACCACGGGGATGCTATAATAGTCATAAGTGTGAAAACTGTTCATAAGTCACATTTTTCAGTGGCGCTGTAACTTCAAACAAATGGTTGTAAGTCAAGGACCACCCACATGCTAATTACAAAGCAGGTATCTCGGGGTGCTTAAGGTCGACCACCAAATCTCTATGCTTCTAAAAAAAAAAACTGGTTGTTCTGACCCAGCTCCCCAAACACGACAAACCCTCTGAAGTGAACTCAAAGATTCCTTTATTAGAAGCGCCAGCAGCCCCAGCAAAAAGTTTCTCTCTCACTTCAGACTAAAAAGTCCGTCTGTCCAGAAGATGAATAGTTGTCTGCCACATCTATTCCTCTCTGCCCCCTGCCTTTTATCCCCAGAGCTAGGGTGGGGCTTCGCTAGCAGCGGTGGCTCTTCCCTCACAAGGACCAGCCCATAGATTTCCACTGCTCTCCTCTCCTCTGCCTTCTGCAGATCCGGGCATCAGGCACTGGACCCAGCTGTTCCTCCTCTTCCTCATCAGCCACCTCCAGACCTGGGGGCTGTTGACTCTCCATCTGAGGGCTGACGGCCGGCCTTTGTCTCTTTCTCTGCCAGCTTCATTCCCTCTTCCCCTAACACCTCCTCCTCCTCCTCTGATTCGGCTGCTGGAGGGGCCGGCGGCCGACAGGCCACAGCACTGGTTCTTCACTCCTTTAACATGCAAACCTTGAAGCCGCCTGGATGAACAAAGGCCATTTTTGGCAAACCAACCAGGGAAGCATATGAAAACGTTTGCTGCGGCGGGAGGCACCCTGCTGTTCCCCGGTAATTACAACAGTCTCAACCCTGTGGAGTTGCCTGGTCTTCCATAATGAACCTGCCAAACTAGTCTAGCCGTTGTCCCTCTTACTAACAGCCATTGTCAGTGCAGGAAGTCTCCGCAATGAGATGAGAGACCCTTGCCTACTTGCCGACCCTGACCCTTGCGCGGCAGCTACTTATCCGTCCTGGTGGATGACGCGAAGGACCCCATTTTCAAACTCCTTGACCGATCCTCTTGATAGCTTCCTGCCCTCTTCTCCACCTCTTTAGCCTTGTCCCTCTCTTTTCTCCTCGTTCTAAAAAGTTTCTTCCCGGGCATCGGGGAGCTTGTTTAGCAGACCATATTGTTGTGGAAGAGACATCATTTGTTGCACGAAGCTGGCTAGACAACTGGGGTATAATTAAGACTCGGAGAACAGGCTGTCTTCACCACAGGAAGGGCATGTTAGATATTGCAAGGATCTGGAGCTGTCAGTTTGGCCAAAGCTAGAAGACGGAAAGCATGCGAGAAGCTCTCTCTTTCATTTATAATCCCTTTATGTACAGGGTCTGCGCTTGGCAAAAGTTTATATCTAAACTATTGGCTCTCTCGCTAACGGACCAAAGAGGCCAGATTAGCATATGTTACATGTATATATTAACGATATTAAAAAAAAAAACAACCAAGCAAACATGCCCCTTTCCAAAGTGAATTATGCATGTACGACAGAAGCCGGGGTTGTTTGCGTGGCGCTTGGTGTGTGAAAATCCCACATCTTTTTGTCGGGTTGATGGGTTTTACATTAAGAAGGCAGAGAGACTAAATGAAGAAAAGCAGTTTTAATTTTTAACCATTTTTTGGTTCGGCCCATGAAACTGCATTTTGACAGTTTTTAAACTGACATTTGAATAATTGGATTAATTTGCGGAAGGAAGGCAAATTGTCATTTGAGGCTCAAGCGTGTATGCCTGCCATGCTGTCCGTCTGCTAAATTAGCAGATACATTATATATATATATA
>QLTV01000380.1:773707-791232 GCA_003457575.1 Thermophis baileyi
AGAGGCCTAAGGAATGCATATCTGTCCAATCAAACATTGATTTTCACTGAATATTCCTTCCCCTTCATTCTCAAAACATCTGACAAAAAAAATACAATTTTATGAGTGGATCATGGTACAGAACATCTTGCAAATGTTTAAAGTACCGTTTTAAAAGAAGCTCCATTTTTAAAAGGACATACACTTGTGGTCCTTTTCATATTGAGCTTATCAGTTGAGAGTTTGGGAGATTGGGAACAAAAGAAGGGAGTGGAAACACAAAGAAGCATTGGGATGTTAAGAGATTGGTGGAAGGGGAAGCCCCAGAATTTGCAGAAAAACACACTGGGTTTTAAAAATATGAGTAAGGGAATAAATAATGCCTTGAAGGGGGGGCGGAATTACCTCTGCTTTTTCTGACATTTTCGTTCAGTTTTTTGGAAGAGAGAGCTTCAGAGTTGTACTTCCTTCTAATTGTATAAATGTGGTTGACCTGACAAACCCTAGAGTAACAGAGTAACAGAGTTTGAAGGGACCTTGGAGGTCTTCTCGTCCAACCCCCTGCTCAGGCAGGAAGCCCTATACCATTTCAGACAAACGGTTGTCTAATCTCTTCTTAAAAATGTCCAGTGTTGGAGCATCCACAACTTCTGGAGGTAAGTCGTTCCGTGGATTAATTGTTCTAACTATCAGGAAATTTCTCCTTAGTTCTAGGTTGCTTCTCTCCTTGGTTAGTTTCCATCCATTGTTTCTTGTCTTGCCTTCTGGTACTTTGGAAATTAGTTTGAGCTCCTTGTCTTTGTAGGAGCCCTTCAAATATTGGAACACTGCTATCACATCTCCCCTAGTCCTTCTTTTTCGCTAGACTGGACATATCCAGTTCCCGCAGCCATTCTTGTCTTATCATCGCTACATCCTTGTATCACGGTTCTGGAGCCTAGCCAGTAAGAAACAAGGCCACACCATGGATGGAAGGTGGAGCTGAGCCCTTGTGATGACCCAATCGCTCAAACAAATTCCCTCCAAAATTTGGCCGTGAATTGGACTCCTTGATCTGAGATTATCCTCCTTGGCACCCCATGTAGACGATAGATATGTGTCTGGAACAGTTTGGCCAGCTTGCGGGCTGAGGGCATGCCTGGACACGCGATGAAGTGGGCCTGTTTTGAAAAGAGATCTATCACTGTCCATATCACCCTGTTCCAGGGGTGAAATTCAAAAATTTTCCCTACCGGTTCTGTGGGCATGGCTTGGTGGGCGTGGCAGGAGAAGGATACTGCAAAATCTCCATTCCCTCCCCACTCCTGGGGGAAGGATATTGCAAAATCTCCATTCCCACCCCACTCTGGGGCCAGCCAGAAGTAGTATTTTCCAGTTCTCCAAACTACTCAAAATTTCAGCTACCGGTTCTCCGAACTACTTAAAATTTCCGCTACCGGTTCTCCAGAACCTGTCAGAACCTGCTGGATTTCACCCCTGCCGTGTTCCCATTGCTCTCTGGGACTTCCACAATGAAGTCATGAGTTTCCACCTTGCTTATTTCACAAGGAAAATGTGAAGGGGAACATGGAAATGATAGTAACGTCCTACGAAGCTGAAAGTAGAGTATTAAAATATAGCTATGTAAACATTTCTTTGGTTTACCATTAGTTTAAAAATACACCATGCAGAGGTAAAGCTTGATCCAAGACCACCCACCCTAAAATAAACATCTCATTCAAAACCTTCTGAAATATAATATTCCCTACTAGTTTAGCCAAATTAGTCCAGTGACACCAAAAAATGAAGGATAAATCAATAGGACTATAGTGTTCCCTTCAAAACGGTACACTAAGAATTATCTAATAAATTGAGGGCAATTGAGGGGGAAATATAATACTTAAGATGGTAGTTAAATAACCGAGCATCGTTATGGAACTCTGAAGCCATCACTGAGTAGGTTCTAAGAAGTCACAATTGAAGGGGAGAAAACCCAAGATCTCAATGGATACAAGGATTGCTGGGTTTAGAAGAATAAATGAGTTGCTTAGACAAAACCACTCTGGAATACAGCAGTTTGGTGGTCGATGGATCACTAGAGAATTGGTGTCTTCCCTGTCAGAAAAGGATTCTCCAGAGATCAAGGGTGGATCCAGACCTACCCTAGAGCCATCTACTTATCCACTATGGAAAGTAAGTTGTTGTTTGTTTGGATCTTTGATCTCCTGAATGACATCTTTTAGATGTTTGCATGGATCTTTGGTCTCCATATTCACATCTTTTAGATGTCTGCATAGATCTTTGGTCTCCAGATCCACATCTTTTAGATGTCTGGGTGGATCTTTGATCTCCAGAATGACATATTTTAGCTGTATCTCCTGAAAGGAGCAAAATGATCATGGCAGAGAGAATTTTGTTCCGGTAAGGAGAATCCGATGACCTCCTGTAGCCTGAGAGAGAATAACATGGTTGGCATTTGGGAGAGCGACTTGAAAAGAAACGAAATAGGAAGGGCCTTACTGCTGTCCCATTTGTAACTTTACTCAAGCTGTAATCATGTTGATTGTCTTACATTAACCTTCTAATTTCCAATTTGGGGTTTTGCTACATAATCTCTAGGAGAGCACATCTAATCGTCATGCATCCCGTAGCCTTTATGTAAACTCAACGCGTTCGCCTCCATGTGTCTCTACTAAGTGGAGCAGCGTCTTCTGGCTGAGCCATAGAGACATTAAATTACTAAGTAAATCAATACAGCATTGTTATGTCACCATATCTTTTTCAAAGACCAGCTCAAATTTAGTCCGCTGTTCCTTTGATCCATTCCATTTAGTTGTAAGTACACTTGCTATTATACTAACTGTTGTTTGTATGTTATTTTAGGTTGTTGGGTGTGTTTTTTTCCCTAAAAAAAAAATCTGAAGTAGCTATTTAGCAATTTAAATGAAAATGTAATTAGGTTACATCTGTTTTACATGCACATAATTCCATGCAGATGTAAAGATTTATTAAACCCATATTTTCTTTTAGGCAAACTCCCCCTTTCACCCTTTCTCTTCCCTCCCCTCCCTCCCTGCCAATTTTAGCAATCAAGAAGCAAATATTTCTCTTTTCTCAGGAAAAAAAAAAGGGGGGGGAGAAAACCCAATTTGAGGAAACAAAGCTGAGTATTTCCAGAAGAAAGCTGAAGTGACAAAGTAAACAATATGCTAATTACATTATTTATGAGCTTGGAAGGCAGTGTTTGGGCAATTAAGAGAGACACATACTTGTCTCAGGAATGGGAGGTAGAAAGTTTGATCAGACCGTATTTTCACACGTTAATTTAAAAAAATGACACAAGGATTTAACAGGGAGAGGTGCAAGAGAGTGATTGGAAAATTGGGAGTAGTTTACAAAACTCAGGATTCAAGATTCAAATCCCACTTTAGTCTATCCATCAGGTGGAGGTGACCAAGTTATATTTTCTATCTCATGGGACTCTCAATTCCCTTATGATGGACTTTCTCTCCCTCTCTCCTTTTCCCCTCCCTCTCCGTCTTCTATAATATTCTATAATATATCTGCCTGTCTACAGTATCTATCATCTATATATAATATCTATCTTTGTCACCTCTCGTCTGTCCATCCATCCATCCATCCATCCATCCATCCATCCATCCATCCATCCAACTATCTATGTATCTATCATCTACCTATCTACCTACCTACCTACCTACATCTATCTATCTATATCTATCTATCTATCTATCTATCTATCTATCTATCTATCTACCTACTATAATATCTGTCTGTCTAAAGTATCTATCAGCTATCTATAGTATGTATCTATCCTCTCTCTCTCTCTATTACATACTTTCTCTCTTTCTTTTATTCTCTCTCTCTCTCTTATTCCCTCTCTCTTATTCTTTTTCTCTCTAACTATCTCTTATTCTCTCTCTCTCTCTTACACACTTTCTCTCTCTTATTCTTTCTCTCTCTTTCTCTCTTACTATCTCTTTCTCTCTCTCTGTCTCTCTCTCTCTCTTACACACTTTCTCTTATTCTCTCTCTCTCTCTCTTATTCTCTCTCCCCCCCCTCTCTTATATTTACTCATAACCTACAGTGTTTTTAGTGAAAGTCTTGAGAATCTAAACCTGTTAGAAGCCCCCAGTAATGAAATATGATTTTTTTTCCCCAAACAGACCCAGTCACTGCCTTGCGATTCATAACCAGTGTGGAAAGTCATTTCTATTCACTCCACACACACACACAAAAAAACCCTTTTGCTTCTCACGTCTTCTCCAGGGTGTGCTATGACAGTTCCCATTGCCGATGAAGGCAACAAATGTCTGTTGTGACTGTGAAAGTCAGCGAGAGGGCAGGTGGGACTGGGATGTTGCAATAGCCCATGTTTCACCGACAGAAACAAGTTTGATTTATCGTGCTACAAAGAGGGGCACCAGACTGCTGTTCTGCGTCTCGGTTCCCCTTGTCAGTTAAATATGCAAGTACAAACAGTTTTTAATGCAGCTTTTACCTAAAACAAGCCTTGGGCACCATTCATATACTTTGACATAGGAAAATTGAGCAGCTTTGAACTTCTATGTTTTTTTTTGATAACTGCTCAGTATGCCTCCTGAAGGTTCACCTGTGGGCATTTTTTTTCCCCTGTCCTCCTTTCTAAGTCCCAATCCCTTTGATTAATTGCCAGGACAGATCAGCCTCAACGAATAACTCCTATCTCATAATTCTTCCTTCTTTTGGAGTTGAAAGAGTTGAAAGAGTTGAAAGAGGAATGTTGAATAGGTAAATCCTCACACTGAGTTTAAACGATTTGAGATTCCCGAAAAGAAAAAAGCAACGGTTTAATTGCAACCCTCGGTTCAGGTGCCTTAGCAAAGGTGGGAATATTACCGTGTTTCCCCAAAAATAAGACCTCCCCGGATAATAAGCCCAATCGGGCTTTTGAGTGCATGCGGTAAAATAACCCCCCCCAATAAGCCCTCCCCGAAAATAAGCCCTCCCCAAAAATATTTAACCGTATGTGCAGCCGGTCCCCACCATTTCCTCTGGTTAGGGTTAGGGAGACAGAGCTGGAAATCAGGTAAGATGGCAAGAGGAGCCCCGTCTTGCTCCATGCGCCCCAAAATAATAAGACCTCCCCGAAAATAAGGCCAAGCGCTTATTTTGGGGTTAAAAATATATAAGATAGGGTCTTATTTTCAGGGAAACATGGATTTTTAGGCCCAACACATTTGGAGAAAAATATGAAAAAGGGGTTATGTTCCAAAGCTTGGATTCAAATCTCTATTGACCAGGAAATTCAATCTGTGATCTGAAGGTTTCAACCTTTCTTCTCATCTAACAGGAAAGTAATGTCCAGAGAAAGAAAGGCATAGAATCCATGTCATTAATACAGTTTGAAAATGCCATATTTTGAGAGAACAAGAATGTTCTCTCATCTTGGGGGGGGGGAATTGTGGGAATTTCATTTGGCTGGATTTACGACGTGCATTAAGCCAAAAAGCAGCGATTGCAGTTTGTAGACCATTATTTATGCCTTGATGTGTTATGTGACCCCAGCCGATTGTAGTTTTAGTCAATAAACCATGATTAAGCTGGGACTGACTGTGACATGTGAACCAGCCATTCTCTTTTCTCTAGAGGAAGAACATTTTTTTGGCAACAGTGAAGGCAGTCAGATTTCATGCACATCCTTCTTAATGTTAATTTTTTTTTATTAAAAAGGTAATTCTAATTTCCTTGCCAGTGGTCTTCTAAGCCCAAACCATAATTGATCTTTGAAGGTTAGATAGCAACCTCTCGACTAAAGGTTGACCTCTTTTACTTGATGGCCTCAAGCTTGGCATCTCAGCTGCATTAATTGATTATTTTAATAAGGTGGCACACTAAATCTTCTAGGGGCTGCAATAAAGAATGATGTGGAGGCTTTCTTCCCACATGGTTGCTTTGACAGAGCCATAACAGTCGCATGAGCTGAATTTAACCTGAAGAACCAAGAACTGGAACCCTCCTTGTTAATGCCTTATTAACAAGGGTCTCCATTAAGTTGTTGTTGTTGTTGTTGTTGTTGTTGTTGTTGTTGGCCTGAAAGAGATCTTCACCTCTGAACCCCAATCAGCTAAAGGCATTTGATGAAAGTGTTATAAATATTTAGAGGGAACAGAGGATGGGAGGAAAGACATAAAAGCAGATTTCATGGAAACAGGACCTCTTGAATCGATGTGACTCAAATATTGGTCTATTTTTATTCCATTTTTTTCTCTTGTTCATCTTTAGAGCAAAAGGGCTGAATGGACAACCCAACATTTGACATGTTTTACCATGTATTAAATTGCATTCTTCTTAAAGTACAGAACTGGTGGTTTTTTTTAGTTTGGATTCTACTGTAGTTTCAATCTACGATAGTTTATTCCTGTACACTTAGAAGAGCCTACATAATACCAGCTTGCAACCAAAGAAAAGTTCTCCCGAGACTTAGATAGCCCATTTGTCCTTCATGATATAAGAGAGAGAGAGAGAATCTATGAATGTTCTCAATCCTCCAAGTTATGGTAGTTCCAAAGGTGTTTTTCCAAAAGGCAACTGGACATTCTTGTTTGTTTTTTTTCCTTGAAAATGTTTCGTTTCTCATCCGTGAATCTTCTTCAGTTCTGAAGAAGAGAGAACAGAACTGAAGAAGCTTCTTGGAAGAGAAGAGAAATGTTTTGAAAGAAAAAAACCAAGAAAGTCCAGTTATTTTTTGGAAAATCACATTTTGGGATGAGAGAGAGGGAGGGAGGGAGGGAGGGACAGGGAGAAAGAGAAAGAGATGGGAGTGAGGGAGAGAGAGAGAGAGGGAGACACACACAAAGATACTTTTTAGCACACAGAGAGAGAAGGGGAGAGAGGGAGAAAGAGAGATATGAGGGAGGGAGAGAGAGATGGGTGGGGAGGAAGGGAGGCAGGGAGATAGAGAGAGATGGGGAGCGGGAGAGGGAGGGAGAGAGACGGGGGAGGGGGAAAGAGGAGAAAGAGAGAGGAGAAAGAGAGGAAAAAGAGAGAGAGAGAGGAGAAAGAGAGAGAAGAGAAAGAGAGAGATGAGAAAGAGAGAGGAGGAGAAAGAGAGAGAAAGAGAGGAAAAAGAGAGAGAGAGGAGAAAGAGAGAGAGAGAGAAGAGAAAGAGAGAGAGAGAGGAGGAGAAAGAGAGATGAGAAAGAGAGAGGAGAAAGAGAGAGAGAGAGAGAGAGAGGAGGAGAAAGAGAGATGAGAAAGAGAGAGGAGGAGAAAGAGAGGAGAAAGAGAGAGAAGAGACAGAGAGAGATGAGAAAGAGAGAGGAGAAAGAGAGAGAGAGAGAAGAGAGAGAGAGAGGAGGAGAAAGAGAGAGGAGGAGAAAGAGAGAGGAGGAAAAAGAGAGAGGAGAAAGAGAGGAAAAAGAGAGAGAGGAGAAAGAGAGAGAGAGGAGAAAGAGAGAGAGAGAGAAGAGAGAGAGAGAGAGAGAGAGAACTGGGAATGTTGTCTGAACCAATAAGGCAGTGAAGGTGCATAAGCACACACGCATACACATATATAAATTGGGGGGGGGGAAATAGCAGTTGCCTTCAAAATAAAAGCAGTGTAGTTGTATTGCATGCATAGTGAACAGTTATTTAGGTTTGATTTCTAATTTCTGATTGACCTCACGTGGGCCCGACAGGGACAACCAATTGGCCGGATGTGGCTGAGGGGACTGTAAAATGCCCAGATCTGACCCAGGCGATCAGATCAATCAAATCAGAATAAAGAAATTAGCAAGTATATTCAGGCGGCATCAGAACTCTCTGCCCGCCTGCCTGCCCCCCATCTCCATCAGTAAGGCAAATTATTATGACAATGAATAGTATTGTGAGAAATATCTCCCTTCCCTCCATCCCAATTCTGGCTCCGTTAATTAAATTCCATCGTGCAGCCCGAGCTTTTTGGCAGGGCCCGTTTTTTGACTGATTAGAGCCTTTGAGATGAAGCAAGCATGTGGAACAGGAGATGGATCGCATGTAAGGTCCAGGTAATTAATTAATTGATCGGCGTGGATCGTCTTTCCCACCTCTTTGATGAAGGTGAAGGATCATCCTCCTAGGTAAATGATGCTCTCATTCACACCTGGGAGTATCTCGCCAGATGTATAAATTGGACCATCTCTTTGCGTCTGACGCACAATTCCAGACTGTTGTCTCGGTATCCAGAAGACAAATGACAAGACCGGCAGCTCGGATTTTTGAATCTGGTCCAACATCTCTGTAAACCCAAACATGCTGGTTCCAACCACAGGATTCCTAGACTGGCAAACATCTTCTTTCCAGTCATTTTTTTTTTTTTAGCAATTATGGACTAGCAGGTTCAATTCCTGCCCTCTGAAATAGCTGTTTTCACAAAGGCACCGTACCTATTTTCCCATCGCATTTACAAAAAAAAAATTGCTTGCTTGCTTGGCTCTGCCTTTGTCAAGAAAAATTGCTGGGAAAGCTATGCTTGTTTGAAATACTTTCACTAATGGACATGTGGGCTCTATATTTAGCCGGTTGCTTTTCCAATAAAATTAAATGAAAGCTTACGTGCATCTGCTTTTCATCATAGGACATGGCGGTTAGAGAATAGCATTGTCCTGAAGCAAACTCCCCCCCCCCCAAAAAAGTGATAGCTCCAGTTGCTTTTTTTTAATTTATTTTAGTTATTTGCATGCTGCCTTCATTATTTTTACAAATAGGCGGAGAACATATCCGACACACCTTCCTCCTCCTCTTTTCCCCACAACTACAATCTTTTGAAGTGGGTTGGGCTGAGAGAGAGAGAGAGAGAGAGAGAGAGAGAGAGAGAGAGAGAGAGAGAGAGAGAGAGAGAGAGGACAGAGTGACTGGCCCACAGTCACCCAGCTGGCTTTCGTGGCTAAGATGGGACTAGAACTCACCATCTCCTGGTGATTGGGCCAAAGTCCCCCAGGCAGCTTTCATAGCTAAGGCGGGACTAGAACTCACCATCTCCTGCTGATTGGCCCAAAGTCTTCTAGGTGGCTTTCATGCCTAAGGCGGAATTAGAACTCACTATCCTGGTGATTGGCCCAAAGTCACCCAACCATGGCTTTCATGCCTAAGGCGAGACTAGAACTCACCATCTCCCAATTTCTAACCAGGTGCCTTAACCGCTAGACCAAACTAGCTCTCAGTTTCTATCATTTTATAGGTTTTTTGTATGACTCTCAATCTTTATCGGCTCATTTGTTTGCCTGCGTGTTGTGTAACTTCAGTAGGGTAACCTAGATCAGGTTTTGAAAGGTGCCAGAGAGACTGGTGGAAGAAGCATGGAGCTTAGGTTAGCTATTGAATTTGGTTCGGGGTCTTAGGAAGAAACATACCCAAATCTTGCCCAGGTACATTTCTTGCCCATGCATTGAATTGTTACATGTGGTCCTCGACTTATAGCCATTCATTTAGCAGCCATTCTAAGTTACGACGGCATTGAAAAAAAGTGACTTATGAGGGACCCTCATACTGATGATGTCACCATCACCTCAGTCACTTTATTGCAATCCAAACATTTGGTAATCGGCTTACATAAATCTTAAATAATGTTAAACATTTAGAATAGAATGGAAGGGAAGGGAAGGAATGGGAATGGGAATGGGAATGGGAATGGGAATAGAATAGCAAAGTTGGAAGGCACCTTGGAGGTCTTCTAATCCAACCCCCTGCTCAGGCAGGAAACCCTAACCCATTTCAGACAAATGGTTGTCCAATCTCTTCTTAAAAACTTCAAGTGTTGGAGCATTTACAACTTCTGGAGGCAAGTTGTTCCACTGATTAATTGTTCTCACTATCAGGAAATTTCTCCTTAATTCTAAGTTGCTTCTCTCCTTGATTAGTTTCCATCCATTGCTTCTTGTCCTACCCTCAGGTGCTTTGGAGAATAGCTTGACTCCCTTTTCTTTGTGGCAGCCCCTGAGATATTGGAACACTGCTATCATGTCTCCCCTAGTCCTTCTTTTCATTAAACTAGACATACTCAATTCCAGCAACCATTCTTTATATGTTTTAGCGTCCAGTCCCCTAATCATCTTTGTTGCTCTTCTTTATTATTATTATTATCAGTTATGGTATATATTATCCAATCCAGCCATTCCTCTTCAGGTATTAAGCCCAACTTCTGAACAACCGTTCTTCTTGATTTAAATCTGTCTTGAATCCCTGATTCTTTTTGTGTGTGTGAAGATAAAATGGAGAGAAGGAAGAAGAAGAAAAAAAACATGTTGCCTTGAATCCCTTGGAGGAAACATGGAGCTTCACTAAAAAATAAAACTAACCCCTAACAAATATTTGTCATTTTTTACATCCCTTTAAAAAAAAAAATCCAGCAAACATTGAGATAATAACACTGTCTGCAGAGAGAACCGTAACATGACATTACCCCATCTAGTTATATAGAATTCATCCATTTCCTCTCCTCCCGGGTCTGAGGAGTGTCTCTTTAATGGGTGTGTCTGCTATATTTAATAGACTTCTAATTAAAGTGTTGTTGTATAATTTTGTATGCATTGCCGTGGTTGTTTTAGTCGGGGGAAGAGTAATTACATGTAATGACATAAGTGAGATGAATGTATGTAATCACATAATTAGACCGTGTGTGTGTGTGTGTGTGTGTGTGTGTGTGTGTGTGTGTGTGTGTGTCTGGGTTTCCGCTCTCCTCCCGTTCCCGACTTTAAAAGGAAAAATCAAATTTTTCATTAAAAAATCAGATTTTTCACAAATATCACAGGGGCCCTACAATGGTGGATTTCTAGTTGACCTGTCAAGAAAGGCACTCATTCTTTCCCGATTCAGACAAATAAGAGACGTCTTTCTCCATGCATGTCACAGAAGCAGCGCACTAACACATCAATTTTCTGGTCCAAGGATGTGTAAACAATTATTCTTAACGAAGGAGAGTTCCCACGTAGGGTGTAATGTAGCACCATCAATGGATGCTGCCATTGGCATGGAGGATGCAGGTAAATGGGATAAGGCCCAGACAGAATCTATCCTTGCATCTTGAATAAAACATGACTGGCGGTGGTGTTCCCTAAAGAATCCCGAGCTTTGGAAATCTGTGGGCAAGCTCTGTAGGAAAGTCTTCATTCAACAGAAGAGAATATTTGTAGTCCAGGGCTGAACGGTGGGGTCCTTGGTGCTCTCTGAGCTTCCTGAGTTATTTTCCTGAAGATATTTCACAACTCAATCAGGTAATCTCTTCAGTGCTAAAAGGGAGGGTGGCTTGCGGAGAGGAGGGGGAAAGACTGTGAGGTCCTTGATGGTCTCTGAGCTTGGTTGTTTTCTTGCAGACATTTCATTATCCAACTAGGTAGCATCAGAGTGGGAGTGGACTTGTGGAGTGGAGGAGGAGGAGGCAAAAGAGGATGACTTCTTGGTACTCTCTGAGCTTGGTTGTTTTCTTCAGACGTTTCATCATTGAACTAGATAACATCATCAGATGATCATCAGATGATGATGATCATCATCATATATAACATCACCAGAAACCCCTTCCCGACCAGCTACTGAAGTTGTGACATAGGATCACGCACACAGTTCAGTCTCACAGTTGCATTCCAGGAGTTCTACTCATGTTTCAGCTAGAAGTTCCTGGTTTCTTTTCCAAAATGGGGACCAAATTATGAACAAGGGGCTTAGCACAAAGCAGGTTATATTGCCCGGCAGATTCTTGGAAGCAAGGAAAGGGCTACCTCATTTCCGGAAAGAAATGATTTCACAGCCAATGATATCTCTAGTAGATCATTCTTAAGGAGACACTCACTGAATTATCCTGATTGGCAGACCCAGATCGTGGTCACGACAAAGATTTTCCCAGCTAGATCTTCAGAGGTGTTGAGTTTCATTGACCTTTCATCCAATGTGTTGATCCTGTAGCAGATAAAGTCCAACGTGTTTGGTGGGAAGGAGATGAGATTCCCAGTAACTTGCCAAGATCTCCTACAGGATTAAATACCTGGTTTTATCATTAGACACGCCTATGTCCTTCCTACCTGACTTCCGATTTCTGCATTCTTGAAACATGCCATGGAGATTTTTTTTTCTTTTCTTTTCTTATGAGGTTACTTTTCTTCCAATGAGTCATATTCCCAGCCATGGATATTGAACACAAGGGTCCCGTTCATTTCTCTTTTCCTGGACTATTTTGTGGACTTTGAGTTGGGTTTTGAATTAGCACGATCACTTCATGTTCCAGTTCTTTCCGGAAGGATGATGGTGGTTCTTTCCAATAAGATGCTTGAGCAAGCCCCATCAGATTTATCTTCTCAGGTAGCATTTGGCTAACAACTGTGCCGTCAGATATTTATGATATAGCGTTCCATTTGGGGTCCCTCCGTCATTTGCATCTTGCCTGCATGCCAAAGACATATATTTTATTCTTCAATCAGGTCATATCGACACATGAAAGACACTTCCTATAAATTCTTTACTACAGCTTGTGATTCAGGAAATATTTTATGGAAGACATATTTTAAGTTGTCCACCCTTTGATTTCCCTCAGAAACTAATAAATAATCAACAAAAATATGATTAAAGGGAAAGCTTGTGAACTGCATCCAGAAAGGAAGGCTAGCTTGGTAGAAAAATCTTTCTGATCCATATCCATTTATTCTCAGAAACGGAATTCTAACTGAGGTTTTCAAAAAAAAAAAAAAAACTGATGAAAGGTTTGGCTAAGTTTTAGCATCAGATACCCATCTTCAAACTCTCGGTTGAAGTCTGGAAGGGGTGAAAGTTTGGATGTGGAAATTATAGAAAGATGAAGTGGGTTTTAGTCCGGATGGCAAATTATTTATCTTAGGTAATTAAAGTTTCTTGAAACAAATTGAGTTTGAAAACAAATTCAATTATTTTTCAAAGAAATGTTCACCAGAACTTGGTTTAACTCCTTTTTTTAAGGAAAAGAGCTGCAGAAAAGTAATTTTTGCAAAGAAATTGAGATTCTACATAGATTAAAAAAAATACACAGAACATTTAAAACCAATGTAGATTTTGCTAGAAGCAGTTATTTGACAGTGTAACTAATATTCTGCACTACTATACAAGTGGAGCTGAATGAGGGAAAAGAACATTTATTTTGGAAAAGTCTGTAGAGATTCTCAGTCATCCAAGTCATGGTTGTCCCAAAGGTGCTTTTTCAGGAAGTGAAAAAGCACCTTATTTTGGAAGTGGTTAGTTTGGGCATGAAAAGCAGTACAAAATATCTGTAGGTCATTTCTTAAATGCCATATACAATCACGCAAGTCATGACCATGAAGGAATTGCAATATGGTTAATAGGTAGATACTGTATGAGCAAAATTTCACATGGGAAAAGTTGGTCTAAAGCTGTGTTTTTCAACCTTGACAATTTTAAGATGTGAGAATTCAACTCCCAGAATTCCTCAGCCCTTTCTCTCCTCCTTCTCTCTCTCTCTCTCTCTCTCTCTCTCTCTCTCTCTCTCTCTCTCTCTCTCTCTCTCTCTCTCTCTATCTATCTATCTATCTATCTATCTCTATCTCTATCTCCTTCTCTCTCTCTCTCTCCCTCTCCTTCCCTCCCTCTCTTTCTCTCTCTCTCACTCTCTCCCCCTCTCTTTCTCTCTCTCTGTCTTTCTCTTTTTCTCTCCCTCTCCTTCTGTCTCTCTCTCTCCCTCCCTCTCCATCTCCCTCCCTCTCTCTCTTTCTCTCTCTGTCTCTCTCTTTTTCTCTCCCTCCCTCTCTCTCTTTCTCTCTCTTTTTCTCTCCCTCTCCTTCTCTCTCTCTCTCTCTCCCTCCCTCCCTCTCTTTCTTTCTCTCTTTTTCTCTCCCTCTCCTCCTCTCTCTCTTTCTCTCTCCCTCCCTCCCTCCCTTTCTTTTTTTTTTTTTCTCTTTTTTTTCAAATTGTTGTGCAAAGATTTCTGTCTCTCCCCCTCTCTCTCCCTCCCTCCCTCCCTCTCTCTGTCTCTCTCTCTCTCTCTCTCTGTTTCTCTCTCTCTCTCTGTCTCTCTCTCTCTTTCTCTCCCTGCCTCCCTCCGTCTCTCTCTGTCTCTCTCTCTGTCTCTCTCTCTCTGTCTCTGTCTCTGTCTCTCTCTCTCTCTCTCTGTCTCTCTGTCTCTCTGTCTCTCTCTCTTCCCATCCATCCATCCAACCAACCAAATCTACCATGCTGGTCTAGTCCAGAAGGTCTTTAAACTAACCGCTCTAGGATGAGAGAGAAGAACGAATCCAATATTGGATTAATCAGGACTAAAATCAATCCCCCCACTCCTAGTCCAGTGCCTTAGAGATGGATGGAGATAGAAGATTGATTCTCTTTAACCAGAAATGCTCGTTGCAGGCGAATTTCACTCATTTCCTAGTAAAGTTCTTTCTCCCCCCCCCCAATTATCCAAAAGGGGATTGCATCTCTTCCCTTCCTCTAATTCTTGCAGCAGGTTGGAAGGAGAGGCTGTGGAAGGAGATAACGTCAGCAATAAAAGGAACGCATGGGGAGAATCAGCTAGGAAAATCTCATTGGAGGCCTCCTGTCCGATCAATGATTCCCGTCGCAGTTAAATTAGAGGCCAGGTTTATTCTGCTAAATCCGTTGTCCAAACAATTCTCTAATTTTGGCCTCTATGGTGCTTTCTGTGAAGAACAATGAAGAAGAAAAAAAAGGAAACTCGGTCTTTGTCTCTCTGTCTCTCTCTGTCTGTCTGTCTGTCTCTCTCTCTCTGTCTCTCTCTGTCTCTGTCTCTCTGTCTGTCTCTCTCTGTCTCTGTCTCTGTCTCTCTCTCTGTTTCTCTCTCTCTCTCTGTCTCTGTCTCTCTTTCTCTCCCTGCCTCCCTCCGTCTCTCTCTGTCTCTCTCTCTCTCTCTCTCTCTCTCTCTCTCTCTCCGTCTCTCCCTCCCTCCCTCCCTCCCTCTCTCTCTCCTCCGCTCGTCCTTCTAACACCTCTCTCTTTCTTTCTCTTTCTTTCTCCCTTCCTTCCCTTCCCTTCCCCCTCCCTCCCTCCCCCCCTCTCTTTCTTTTAAAGCTTACTTTTAATTTTGTAAAACCCAGTCCAAAAGGGTTGCATTTAGATCTGGTTCCCAGCCCCGTCTCTTGACCTTTTAATTACTTTATTTGAAACAGCACTGAGAGTATAATAAAAAACTGGAGGGTTGTCTCTCGGTTTGCTTTATTCATAAATTAAGGCTGTTAGCTCCGCCGAGGTGAAAGTCAAGCCAAAGTGTTCATTACTACACAACTGACGTCTTGTCAATAGCCCTGCTTTTTAGTTTGTTCTAGTCAGCACTTGTGTTCATTTTGTTGGGCCATTGGGAAATAAATACAACAAGATTATACATTTGGAAAATACCGCAAGAGTTCATGGAGAAGGGAGGAAGGAGGGAGCGGATGAAGAGATGGGGTTGGAAGCAAGAAAAAGCAAAAGCAAATGATAAATTATAGACTGGGTAGAAAGTGACAGGTTATCTGGTGCTATTAACAGCCAGAGATAATTGCAGTTAAATATTGTAATGGTGAGTTTTCCAACTTACAGTGCACAGTGCTCAAGATCAATCTTCAGGGGGAACAAAGCAATTTGTATTAAAACTTAATTCGCCCGTTAAGTTTCTGCAGCATACAAGGGAGCCCACATACGGTCTTTTCAGGAAGTTCAAATGCACCGACCACACAGAGAAGCATACTAATGTTCCCAGCTTTGGAGAAACCGGCTTGTAATGAAAACAAATGCATGTCCTTATACTCTACGTCTGTGATGGCGAACCTATGGCACGTGTGCCGGAAGTGGCACGCAGAGCCATATCTCTGGGCACGCGAGCCGTCACCCGTTGCTCTCCCGGGTTCCAGCGCGCTGGCCAGCTAGTCTTCACGCACGCGGGAGCACCGGAAACCGGAAGACCAGCCGCCCGGTGCGCATGTGCGTGCTGGGAAGATGATCTTCCGGTTTCCGGCGCGCGCATGCGCACTGGCCAGTTGGTCTTCGCGTGCGCATGCACGCCAGAAACCAGAAGACCAGGTGGCCGGTGCGCATGTGCACACCGGAAACCGGAAGATCATCTTCCTAGCGCGCGCATGTGCACTGGGTGGCTGCTCTTCCGGTTTCCAGCACACACGCACACACGCCCCCCCCCCATTTCGGCACTCAGTGCCGAAAAGGTTCGCCAACACTGCTCTATGTTGTTTCTACTTAATCCAAATTGTACAATTTGCTTCTCAAGGAATTTAGCATCCCATGTTTTCCGAATCGAAAGAAGGCCTTTGTTGATTGGTGGTGTCAAGAGCGGGAAATCAGAAGTCCCGTCAGTTCAAATGAATATATAAGTTTATTGTATGCAAAAAGCTCTTTACAAGAATCTGAACTACTAACAGTCAAAGCGAGTTGGCGGTAGATAAGAGTCAACGGAGTTCAAGGTGGGCTGGACTTAGGTCTCTTGGGCATGAAGGGACTCGAGATTGATGATGTGCTTGACCCCTCCCTCGGGTTCAGCCTGGTCATCTTCTACATCTTGGATCCAACTGCAAGGGCTTTTAGTTATTTATAAACTAAACATTTTTCTGCTCGTTGCTTCTGTCGTGTGTGAAATATCAGCGCTACTTATTTGAGGTGTCACTGAAATTAAATAGGTCCAAAAATTACAGATATATTTTATTTATTTATTTAACTACTGATTTATTACATTTATATGCTGCTTGAGGGACATTACCACTTTTGAACTTTGGATAGATGGAATAGCAATAGCACTTAGACTTATATACCGCTTTACAGTGCTTTACAGCCCTCTCTAAGTGGTTTACAGAGTCAGCATTGCCCCCAACAATCTGGGTCCTCATTTTACCCACCTCGGAAGGATGGAAGGTTGAGTCAACCTTGAGCCTGGTGAGATTCGATCTGCCAAACTGCTGGCAGCCGGTGATCAGCAGAAGTAGCCTGCAGTACTGCACTCTAACCACTGTGCCGCCGAGGTAATAGCTATCTTTCCATTCAGAAATTGGTTACATTGATTTCCCCTTTCTATTTCATTATTCCTGCAGTGTCTTGTATACCTGATGTGGGAATTGAGCAGAACATGGGGAAGAGTCAAAAAATGGTTTAAAAATGATTTAAGAAAGAAAAGACAGTATTCATAGTTCAGGATTGAACTGTGGAGTCTTGGTGTGTCTTGGTTGTTCGCTTGAAGACATTTCCTTACCAGACTAGGTAACATTATCAGTGCTAGTGAGTGTGGGGTTTGTTCCCTGTTTATATACAGTAGCTTGCCCTGCCAGTGTTGATGGAGATATGATTTTCTCCCTGCTAATTATTATTATTATTATTATTATTATTATTATTATTATTACATTCATAGTTCAGGATTGAACTGTGGAGTCTTGGTGTGTCTTGGTTGTTCGCTTGAAGACATTTCCTTACCAGACTAGGTAACATTATCAGTGCTAGTGAGTGTGGGGTTTGTTCCCTGTTTATATACAGTAGCTTGCCCTGCCAGTGTTGATGGAGATATGATTTTCTCCCTGCTAATTATTATTATTATTATTATTATTATTATTATTATTATTATTATTATTATTATTATTATTATTAT
>QLTV01000380.1:792179-809114 GCA_003457575.1 Thermophis baileyi
GCCCGAGCCCTGAGGCACCCTGCAAACAAGGGGTCTAGGGGTCGACCTCTGTCCTCCTGCCAACACCGACTGTGACCGACCAGAGAGATAGGAGGAGAACCACCGTAATACGGTGCCTCCCACTCCCAACTCCCTTAGTCGTCCCAGAAGGATACCATGGTCAATGGTATCGAAAGCTGCTGAGAGGTCAAGTAGCACCAAGATAGAGGAATGACCACCATCTCGGGCTCGCCAGAGATCATCCATCAGCGCGACCAAGGCAGTTTCAGTGCTGTAGCCAGGCCTGAAGCCAGACTAAAAAGGGTCTAGATAATTCTTTGAATAGGTTATTGTTTTCTGTTTGATTGTTTGTCTGGTGTTAATCCCTGCTTATCTGGATGTAGACTGCTGGAGAGGATATGTTTTGGTCACTCAGTTAAGCAGGCTAGACAGATGCTGGGTTTTATTTTGATGAAGACCCCAATGAACAATTACGATTAGATAAAAATAAATTGTATCACTTTGTCCATGTCTTGTTTTTTATCCCTCACCCTCAGGCAGTTTCCACCAACAGGCTGAGCTCACAGTTGTAGACAAACCCATGATTACAGCATCTTGTCTCGATACTTTAAATGTTGCTTAACAAGAAAAATATGTCAATAGACAATGAAAGCTTTCATTTTATGCTTTCAGCTTGAACAGAAACTGCTCGGAGCAGTGCTGTAAATTACCCCTGAAGAACGACAAGGGAGAGAACCATTTTTGTGACATGGGACCACGACTGCCTTTGTAATTAGTAACATTTAACAATATATTAAGCATCTCCTTTCTAACCCAGTGATTGCCTCCCCCATCCACTCCTAACCTTTCCAGCTTAGAAAAAGCCTCACCTACCTTGACTATAAATCAAATCTTAGTTTTGTCAACAGGTTACATCTGACTTTGTTATGTAAGGAAAATTGCCGAGTGAACACCTTGTTCAAAAATTTGGTTATGATATATTATGGGATGAGATATACATAAAAAAAAGAAATCAGGAGAGAACTCCACCAAGCCTTCTCAGGAAGATGTTTGCAGGGTGGAGGAGAAGAAAATTCATATTTGCTCAGAGGTCCATTGTGTTAATTTTGGACGCTTTTCGCTTGGATCACACCGCCATGAACAAACTGGCCCTTAATGCTGAGGGAACTTGGTCAGAAGTAGCTACCAACCTATGATAGATGTCTCTTTAGGGACAGAGCCCATGGACTTGTAGAATAGAGACTCGAGAAGGTTCACCATGAAGTCCACACAACCAATTTCTGTTAGAATGCATAGGGTTGGTTGTCCCAAAGTGCTTTTCCAAAAGGCAACTTGACTTTCTTGTTTTTTCCCTTTGAAAACATTTTTCACCCAAGAAGCAGCTTCTTCTTCTTCTTCTTCTTCTTCTTCTTCTTCTTCTTCTTCTTCTTCTTCTTCTTCTTCTTCTTCTTCTTCTTCTTCTTCTTCTTCTTCTTCTTCTTCTTCTTCTTCTCCTTCTCCTTCTCCTCCTCCTCCTCCTCCTCCTCCTCCTCCTCCTCCTCCCTAGTGTATTCCCGCAGGTGCAGGTCCGCTTTTCAGATCATTGAACGCCACTTTGCATGGTCAGCTGCGTCTCCGGGGTGCAAGCCCGTGGCTTGCATATCTCTGTTGATGGTGTCTTGCCATCTCTGTTTTGGACGCCCACGAGGTCGCCAGCCATTGACTTCTAGTTGGTAGGCAGTCTTGGCCATGGTGGAAGGTGCTGCTCTTTGGACATGTCCATACCAGCGGAGTTGGCCTTCTCTCATCTTCTCTATAATTGGTGCCACACCAAAATGTTGTCGAATGGTGTCATTTCTGATGTGGTCAAGAAGGGAGATGCCCGATATCCAACGGAGCCTTCGCATTTCCATGGCATGGAGAGAGCTTTTGGTCCCTGTTGTTGCTGCCCAGCATTCAGTGCCATACAGTGCAACAGGGCGGATGGTTGCCTGGTTAATCTTAGATTTAAGACGGGTTGGCATTCGTCTGTCACATAACACACAAGAAGTTTCATAAAATCCAAGAATCTTCTTCAGTTCTAACTAAATACCCCACCCTTTACTTAGAACTGAAGAAAATTCTTGGATGAGAAGTGAAACATTTTTAAGGGGGGGAAAAGCCAAGAAAGTCCAGTTGCCTTTTGGAAAAGCACTTTTGGGACACCTACGACCTGGATGATTGAGAATCTCCATAGACATAGAATTGGACGTTGGGGAATTTTTCTGCAGAAAACTCTGCTGGGTAAATCTTTGGTCTTCTCTAACAAGTGTTCGGATTTTTTTAAGTAAGCACATTGGAGTGTTTCACCTATTAAGGAATAATTAATCTGTATTACCTTCTTTGGAGTTTCCAAACACATCGGTGGGACCTGGGGCCTGAATAAACTAGCAGATAATCCATTGAAGAAGGAATTAATCCTAGCCCTGCTGTAACACTCTCTTAGGTTCCTCTCTGTGTGTGTTTGTGTAGAGATATTTCTTAGATTTGGAAAATCTTGTTTGTGTTATCCGCTCTTTGGAGAAATGAAAGTACTTCAATTTTGTTGCTTTATATATATTTTGTTCAGTTCAATTGCTCCACATAAACCTTGAAAAGATAGGCTGCTAACTGATCCCTTGTTGCGATTTATGGTTGCATTTGAAGTGTCTTTGTGCAGCCACTAGAGTGGGACAGAGATAAAATAGAAACATGACAAGGAACTGAAGAAAACCACAGCTGTTAATAGGCTAATTTGCTCCAATTTCTTCTCAAACAAAGCTTTGTGTATTACCAGCTTTGGGATAACCTTTTAACAAGTGTATTATCTTTAATTGACGTACTTGTTAATAGTCTACATTCTTTCTTCTGCTGGATGGTGTCTCCTACAGTACACAGTAAAAGGAATTATGGTATAATTTATTTAAAAAACAGATGATGATGATGATGATGATGATGATGATGATTGATATAAGGCTTATTAATGTCAAGATTATTATTTTTTGTAATTTGAATTTATTTTATTTATTTATTTATTTATTTTATTTTATAAAATTTATATGCCGCCCAACTCCCGAAGGACTCTGGGCGGCTTACATCATAAAAAATAAAACATATAAAAGCAATTAAAAAAAACATCTATATTTAAAATAAAATACTCACACAACCATGCATGGGCCAATCAGGGCAACTATTGGCCCCAGGCCTGCCGGAAAAGCCAGGTCTTAAGGCTTTACGGAAGGCCAGTAAGGTGGGGGTAGTACGGATCTTGGGGAGAAGTTGGTTCCACAGAGTCGGAGCGGCTACAGAGAAGGCCCTCCCCCGCGGTCCCGCCAGCCGGCACTGTCTGGCCGACGGGACCTGAAGAAGGCCAACCCTGTGCGACCTCACTGGTCGATGGGAGGAATGTGGCATAAGGCGGTCACGTGGATAAACTGGTCCTGAGTCATGTAGGGCTTTAAGGGTAACAACCAACACCTTGAATTGTGACCAGAGCACAATCGGCAACCAGTGCAGCTCGCGAAGGATGGCACTTGTGTGGGTGTACTTTGGCACACCCACGACTGCTCATGCAGCTGCATTCTGGACCAGTTGTAGTCTCCAGACACTCTTCAAGGGTAGCCCCATGTAGAGCGCATTGCAATAATCAAGCCGTGAGGTGATAAGGGCATGAGTGACCGTGAGCAGAGCCTCCTGATCTAAATAGGGCCGCAATTGGTGCACAAGACGTACCTGTGCAAAGGTCCCCCTGGCCACTGCTGTCAGGTGTTGATCTAATCTCAGCTGTGAGTCCAGGATGACACCCAAATTGCGAGCCCGTTCTGAGGGGATTAAGTTTTCTCCCCCCAGAACGACGGAAGGACGATCAATCTGGTCCTTCAATTTAATAAACTGTTTAGCATAGAGCTCTTCTGAGTTCCCAGTATTAAAATGTAAAAGTTGAAAGTATGGGTTCTTTAATCAGTGGCAATAATTAATGTATTCATTGCAGGAATGTAATGTGGATCTTAACTGAATGTTAATCAAGGCTTTGGCATTGAAAAACATAAACAATCATCAGTTTTGAGCACCATGTGTCCTTTGAGGTGCATATGGTAATGTGGTGCCAAAGCCTGCCATGTAATTTCTCCTGGGCAAAAAGAAAGACTTTTGTTGTGATACAACATTGACACAATGCATGGGAAGGTCTTGGTTATGGGTAGTTCTAGAGCAGGGATCTCCAAACTTGGCAACTTGTGGACTTCAACTCCCAGAATTCCCCAGCCAGTCAGCTGGTGAATTCTGGGCGTTGAGGTCCACAAGTATTAAAGTTGCCAAGTTTGGAGACCTCTGCTTTAGAGGATTGGATGGGTAGTTTTTGTATTATAAGGTTACTAAGGATTGTAGGTTGTCCTGTCGTTGATTGGACAATTCTTTTTCCGGTGTCCTGTAGCTTCCAAGGTTTCTCCTACATTGAGAAGTCCCAAATACTGTAGATGTAGTAAGTGCAAACCATTCTTTTCCAAGAGAATTTTCTCAGCCTTGGAGAAGGCAAAGTGATGAGAAATACGCATCAGAAAGAGCTTCTGAAGAATGAGAAAGAAAAGCAGAACAGAAGAAAAGTTTGAGAAGATAGATAGATCTTAGCCCTTTAGTCCAAAACGTTCTGGCCAGGAGTGAAAAGTGAGATGTCACTTGACGCAGAAGGATTCTTAACATGAGAAGCCACTCCAGCCATGTTCATTTACTAGAGGTGGACCGAAATGACATCCAGCTGGAACTTTCTCATCTCACTCTGGTTCCAACTCAACGATAAGAAGAGAACTAATTGGAAGGCAGTTTGAACCGTGACACGTCTGTCCCTCGGTACAAGCGAAGCATTCACAGAGGCCGCATTGTTTTTGTCACTTCTCGGCATGTTAAACTTGAAAGTAACAAGGGAAGGGATAAGTTCTCCAGGAGAGAAGTTATGATTGTCCCAATGGTAGAATGAGAAGACTAAAGTGTTTTGTGGCCCCGAAAAATATGATACCTCACTATTTTTGATCAAAGCGAAGCATCAAAGCCGGGCAGAATCAGTCGCTCCCGCCGAGTTTCCATGAATGAGTCTCGCCTTGTCACTGCATTGTTGAAGAAGAAGGGACAAGGTAATCGGATACCAAGCCTTCTTTCCCAGATGTAGTCAGGGGAGCTGAGTTTTCAGGTCATTCGCAATGCCACGGGCTAATGTATAATGCATAACACAACTCCGGAGACATTTAAAAAGGAAACGTCAAGCGTCGTGCAATACCTTAAGCGCTCTAAGTAGCAGAATTTGAACCATCTCTAACTGTATCATGCAAACATCGCTGCAACAAGACAAGGGGTCAAGAATTTTTAACAATAAAAGAAGAAGTGTGGGGGGGGGGGCGAGAGAAGGAAGCTTGAGGCTGTATCTACCCAAATCAACTTCCTTGGTGACTTTCATTTCAGTTTGGTTTTCCTGACTTGCATTTTTCTTTTTCTTTTTTTAATTTTCATTCAGAAAAAGAGAAGAAAAAGCAATAATGTTGGGCATGGGTCTTTATAACGGATGAAGGAAATGGATGACCCTTCCTACCCTATCCATCCATCCATCCATCCATCCATCCATCCACTGTGTGTGTGTGTCTTTCTGTCCATCCATCCATCCATCCATCCATCCATCCATCCATCCATCCATCCGGTCTGTCTTTCTGTCCGTCCATCCATCCATCCATCCACAGTGGAAAAAGGGGAGGTTTGATTTATTTTCAAGTTTAGCTTCATTCGAGACTCTACGAATCAAATTAGCACCGTACCAGGGTTGTGCGTTGGGGTGTATTTAAAATTTCTGTGTTTCCAAGGCATTAAAAAAAAAGTGTGTGTGGGGGGGGCTGACTTGCACAGAAGTCCCTTTCAGGAAAAAGAAAAGGAAAACATATGTTAACCATTGTATTTTGGTGGCTCTTTCGTTAATAACTCTGACATGTCATTCCAATTCTGGTAGGTCTGATAGATTAAACATGAGCCTCTCATTATTCAAGGTGGTTAAATATTTTGGCTTGCTTTGCCAGCCTAATTTTTTATTCCTCACACAGTCAGGCTACCAAAATTGACATCTTCTTTTTAAATTGTTTGGCAGTGGTAATCTCTCTCTCTCTCCCCCTCTCCCCCTCTCCCCCTCTCCGTCTGTCTGTCTGTCTGTCTGTCTCTCTCTCACTCTTTCTCTTTCTCTTTCTCTTTCTCTTTCTCTCTCCTCCCCTCTCTCTCCTGCTCAGAATTGCCACTGATGTAAAATATTACTAGCTGGCATCTTTTCCATCCCCATTTTAATTATTCTTGACACCATAGAGAAACATCTAATATAAATCTGTAATGCCTGCTGATGACAGACTATACGGTTGGAAGACCATGTAATCTCTCCACAATTAATTAAAGTGCATGGCATTGTTGCCTTGTGTGTGCCTGTGCGTGCAAGTGTGTGTGTGTGTGTGTGTGTGTGTGCGCGCGCGCGCACACGCCCGTGTGTCTGTTTATCTAGCATCCAGATGCCACTAACTGGCTGAAATAAGACCGCTGTCAACTGTAAAAAATTAAGATCCAGAGCCTGAGAAATTTCGTTTAAAAAACAAAGAGAGAGGGAAAAAACCAAAAACCAGATGCCCCCCTGATGTCTCCTTTACTCCTTTTTTTTTAAAGAGGTATTGTTTTAGTCTTATCATTTTAAGGATGCTTAACTGTTCGTGTCATTTAGCAGGTCTGTGGTTGTGAGTATCCTGCCACCCTCTCCGTTTTTCTCTTGTTACTTTTTAAAAATACAATAACGCTAATGGGCATAAACAAGCTTTAAAAAGGAGGAGAGCGGAGTCCAAAACTGGTGTTGTATCAAATTGGTGCCGTGATGCAGATGTGTGTGGTTGCACCAAAAAAAAAAAAAAAGCAGCTAGCTGTCACACTGGAATGTTTAGCCTGTCAGACTGATAATAACACCTGGGCCTGCTCAGCAGTAAATTACAGTGTTCATTTTCAGTAGCATAAAGACAATTAAATCCAAATTGGCTAGTATGGATATTGTCTTTTCACTTGTGGATTAGATTGTATCTAAGCTTTCATCTATTTCTGTCTCCAGAATTCTTCTTCTTCTTCTTCTTCTTCTTCTTCTTCTTCTTCTTCGTAGCGAAAGAAATCTCAAAGGACAGATTTAAAAGTAATTCCTATGATTTCTAGAATATGGCAAGGTGCTAAAGATGAAATTGTGGGCAGAAAAAGTGAGTCTGAATCTTTCGGTGATGCCACCAGAAACCTGCTGGGATCTGAAAAAGATTGAAACTGGGAACTTGAAAATAATCCAGATTTTTTTTAATTTGATTCGAAGGGCTGCATGAGGAATGACTTAGTCTGCCAAGTCCAGTTCAAATAGAACTCCCTCCTCCTCCTCCTCCTCCTCCTCCTCCTCCTCCTCCTCCTCCCCCTCCCATTCTCCTCCTCCTCATGGTTAAGGGTCACAAGTAGTTGTAAGCCCTTGATTCCTATTGTATCTGTTTAGTATTTTATGCATGCTATAGTTTTCTTGGTCTGTTTATTATGCTTTGTGATATAGTTTTGAATAATTGACAATTTAGGCCCTTATCATCTCATTGAGTGAGATACCTCTGGAGTAAACACATGTTTTCATATGTTCACTGATGCAGCATTTTACCTTATCTAATTAATGCAAAGTTGTTTGAATTAAAAGGAGGAAAACTTTCTTCTTCCAAGCTCAGCTTGGAAGAAGAAAGAAAAAAAAAAGAATTTGCCTTCCTTTTCTTTTAAGAGTTGTTTCAGGAAGGTAGAGGGAAAAGATAAATTCTCTTTATGAGGCATTTCGGCAAGTGAAGAAGGCCCCTGATATATTTTCAGTTAACACCTGTGGAACAGAATTACGTCAAGAAAAAACACTGAGAAGCAAAAAGGAACTCGGGAAGGAAAATTTGTTCTATATTACAAGAATAAGGGGGAGGACACAGTATATATTTCTACAACTTCATTCCTTATCATTGATCTATGCAAGACGGCAAGGGGGAGCCGTACTTAAATCATAAGCAAATTGTCACCGAAATGCCCCATTGATATCTATTCTGCTTTATTGCGCAATCCAACGTGGGTTATTTCTCCCCCCCCCACTAAGACTTGGTTTTTTATTATTATTATTAATCTCCTCCACCCACACACCGTTTGGCTATTGTCATAATTACTTAGTTCATTTTGGCCTCTAATAGATGTGATTAAGTATATTTAGCACTATGTAATAGGTTTTCTGCCTGATTGCATTCCAGCTAATGTGGATTCCCTCCGAGTGTTTTCTGACAGCTGCTCTAAATCCCAGGTTGGCTTTACCCGCTGGAGACTTCTCTCTCCCAAGCCTCGCTAACATTAAGGGGAATTAACTCTGTTAGACTAACCAGAAAATCCGGGATGAAATTTGATTACGAATAGATCTCAAATTAACTTCGAACGGCGCAGAAGACTTGGGGTTTTCTTTGAACCAGAAAGATCCAAAGAGGTGGGAGAAAAAAACACAAAACTAACCTCAGGATTTTTTTTTTTGTCTCGGTTAACTTTGGAATGAATTATTAGTTTAAGCATGTGGGAGATTAAAAGGTCTGGTTTCTGTAGGAGTTAGCAATAGCAATAGCAATAGCACTTAGACTTATATACCGCTTTACAGTGCTTTACAGCCCTCTCTAAGCGGTTTACAGAGTTAGCATATTGCCCCCAACAATCTGGGTCCTCATTTGACCCACCTCGGAAGGATGGAAGGCTGAGTCAACCTTGAGCCGGTGAGATTTGAACTGCCAAACTGCAGCTAGCAGTCAGCTGAAGTAGCCTGCAGTGCTGCACTCTAACCACTGCGCCACCTCGGCTCTTTGGACACCGAACTTATTCTGCTCCTTGTACATAAAACATAAGAGGTATCATTTTTTATCAGGAGGCCAAGGAAGAAAAATAACAACTGGTTAGTCCTCACAGGATGCAAATGTTCTCCTGAAAATTAAGCATAGTTCAGTTTTGAGAGCCCTGGGGCTAATTTTAGGGTTTGGGCTATTATTTTTTAGAGATGCATGTTTTTGTTCCGGTATCTCATGAATATATATATCTACAAAAGCCATCGGGCAGACTGTCGAGATACAGGTAGTATCAGTTTACAACCATTCATTTAGTAACCGAAGTTACAACAGCATTGAAAAAAGTGACTTATGACCATTTGCAGACATCTGACCATTGCAGCATCCCCAGTTCAGACTCTTGGCAACTGGCATGTACTTATGACGGTTGTGGGATCACGTGATCCCCTTTTGTGACCTTCTGACAAGCAAAGTCAACGGGGGAAGCCAGATTCACTCAAGAATCGTGTTGCTAACTTAACAAATGCAGTGATTCAACTGTGACATGAAAGGTTATAAAACGGGGCAAAACTCACTCTTAACAGTGTTCTCACTTAGCAGCGGAAATTTTGGGACTCTGTTGTGGTCTTAAGTTGAGGACTACTTGTATTTTGCATAAATATAAATAGAGGGTCTTCAAGAAAGAGCCGAAATCTGCAAGATGGTGGATGAGGTGTTGTGATCCCAGCCCTGTCCTTTCTTTACCTGATCAACGCTGCACACCTGTTTTAAAATCTGGAGCTTGGATCACTTGCCACCTTGCAGATATATGGATACACCCATAAGATGCCCTTGAATATAAACAAAGGCAAAACTAAAACACTACAAAGCCTCCCTTTCTGACACAGTAATTAGCAGCGATGAGTTGGGGCAACCCAACTGGACAACAGAGATCAACGCAGGTGACTGAAGACCGCATTCGTCTGGTTGCTTTCTCTGGTATAGAGGTTGTCTTCATTTATTTGTCCCTACCTTGGATGAAATAGATGAAAATCGTGAGGTGGAAGAGGTCTTTAATAGTCCCCGTTTTAGAAAACATTAAAGTTAGAAGCCCTTCCCTCTACAGTATTCCTCCATTTCAGCTGCAAGTTGCAATTATTGTCTCTGGTTGTTGTTGTTGTTTTTGTTGTTTTTTTTTTGCAATGGAAGAAAGCCTAACCAACTACCAGTAGAACTACTTGTGTCCTGCAAAGAGCAAATGAGAAGAGGAATAAAGCTGTAGTAGAGTGAAAGATTAACATTACCTACCTCAGGATTCCAGCCCAGTTTTTTGAGGAACATCTACTTATGAAAACAGCTACATGTAATCTCTTTCCTTCCTTCCTTCCTTCCTTCCTTCCTTCCTTCCTTCCTTCCTTCCTTCCTTCCTTCCTTCTCTTCCTCCTGGCATCTCCCTCCCTCCCTTCCTTCCTTCCTCCCTCCCTTCCTCCCTCCCTCCCTCCCACTTGATATTTAAAACCAAAGGAGCAGGAAGATTGAAATCATATTGCCTTTCAATAGAACTAGGTTTCTTGTATACACGCACAGAGAGGCCAAAATCTATGTATCCCCAGTGCCAAATCCTACAGTTTCTCGGTGCTGCCGTTTTTTCCCACTACACTCTTTAAGGTTAGCAAAGATGCTGAAATCCCTGAGCCTGGAGTCCGAGAGCATCCTTTGCGGACGGGGAAAATGCCCCCACATTTGGTGGAAGGTCAAATTGATAAACAAAACCTAAGCGTCTGGGTAATGACTTGATCAAACTAATTCATACCGACCGGCTTGTACAGTGAATTACTTTTTCTTCTGGATCAGATGGGGCTTTTCACCTCTGTGCCCCAGGAATTATTGCTGATGGTTATCACCAAATGGTTACGAACCAAGCCTTCCAGCCTATTATTTTAGGGGAAGATATTTCTTCTTCTTCTTCTTTGTTTATTTTGCATCGGTCTGGATCGTCTGAAATCCACCACCTAAGTGGGAAAAGCTTGCTTTATCTCCCTTCTTTTTCTCCTGGCTTGGGAAGCCAGTTTTTATTTTATTTTATTTTTGAAACTTCACATCTCCATATGCCCTTCCCTACCCTTTAATGAGAATTGCTGGCCTTTGATTTCCATTGAGATTTTTCCAGGAAAATTTTCTCTCTCTCTCTCTCTCTCTCTTTTCTTTTCTTTTTCTGCTTATAAACTCTATCCAAGTCAGGAAGATAAACTCATATTTTGTATAAGCCCAGCCCGACAATAGGTATGATAAAGATGTTTCATCTTCTCACCCGTGTGAGGGGAGAAAAGAAATGAAGAAAAACGCTATCATTTACACATCTTTCCTTCCCTCAAATTGAGAGCCTTCTGTCGCTCTGGGCTGCGGTGGGGAAATCTTAAAGAAGTCGCATTTTCCTCAGAGTAGAGTGAAAAATGATCAAAATAGGGGCTGGAGTTGGCCGTACCGAAGCAGCAGCCGCCGTTGCCGGCGTTGACAATTTAAGGGCCATCTCAATATGAACACAGCCATTGTCGGCTCATCTCCGGTTATGATCGGCAATTATAGTTGCATAATTCCCCTCATCATCTCAGCTCAGGGTCTTTATTTTTCCACTTGGTGACATCCCCGAAGTGTCTGATGAAAATGTCATATATCATCCCGGCTTTAAAAAAAGGCGTCAGGGCTGTGGGAGGAGAGGATCTGCCAGGCCTCAGCCAAGCTGATATTCATCACCGGGAGTTCCCTCCCCGACTTCCTATTTTTATTTTATTTTATTTTAACTCCCAGAGAGGTCATGACACTCATAATTTCCTTTTTGATATTGTCCTCCCGCTGATATGACAAGGGGCTATAAAAACCCTATTGTGCGCTGCAGTTAAGAGCCAGTTCTGCGGAGGTTGATTGCATGCAATAACGCTCCCACTACTGAGGGATTCGCTGGTAGTTGGCCGTTGCGGAGATAATTAGATTTGATGTCAACATTTCTTTATCACCTGCATCCTTTTGTGCATTTGCGTGTCAAGTTGTTATTTCTGGATTTATTAGCACCCTCAGAGCTACTATCTATCTGTCAGCTTGCACGGATGTCTGTGTTGACAGTTGTAAAGTTAATTACTCCTACTAATGAGCAGAGGGCTTTTGGTGGACATGATATTTTGGGCATTTAGAAGGGATAATTAGAATTCCTGCTTTCGCTACTACCATCCTCGTGGCTGTGTGAGAGGCTGCAGATGGAAAAAACGCTGTCAGCACCCTGGACAGCGCCATTTGGAAAGATGTTGCACTGAACATAGTGAGATTTCCAAGGATTAAAAAATAAAAATGGAACCCTTATTTTCTAAATGTGTAAGCTAGAAAGCACAACCAATTTCAGCCTCCGCCGTGACAGCAATTTGGCCGTTCTCTTAGTTGCTGTTATTCAGAGGGTCAGGATAATTTGTTGTGAACTCTGACTTTTTTGTGCCCTGCCACCCAGTATGGGAAAAGATTGGCAAATATTTAATTTCCCTTCCTCTCCCTTTGCCCTTGAATTCTCCCCGTCGATGGCAAGTCTTTTAGAAAGGGCCGCTTAAATTGCACATTCAGAACATAAACTAGTTTTGTTGCTCAAAAGAAAGTAAATTCTGCACTTGGGGCGAACTGACTCAGTTCAGGTCCAAGATACATTCATATTCACCTTTTTTTCTGTTTACCATACAAGGTATAAGGTCTGAAGCTAGCAAGACTAGAACTCACAGTCCCCTGGTTTCTACGCCAATACCTTAACCATTATTCCAAACCGACTCTCCAGTATATATGACTGTATAGGACAATATAGGGAGTCCTTGACTTATGACCACAAATGGTATCAGATTTTCCATTGGGAAGCAAAGCAGTTGTTGAACCATGCCCGATTTTATGACATTTTTATCATGGTTGTTAAGCGAATCGCTGCAGTTGTTAAATGAATCACATGGTTGTTAAGTGAATTCAACTCCCCCCATTGACTTCCCTTGTCAGAAGCCAGCTGGGAAGGTTGTAAATGTGATTACATGACCCCAGAACATGTGATAAATACATGGCAGTTGCCAAGTGCCCAAATTTTGATGATGTGATCATGGGGATGCCGTGATTGTGAAATGTGAGGACTGGTCATAAATCACTTTTTTTTTCAGGGCCATCGTAAATGGCACTGGTGGTATCTTGCCTATTTTTTCCCTTATTTTTTTCCCTTGCTTTTTCCATCCTTTTGACCATCCAACATTAATCACACCTCTTACCTGGGTTGGTTGGATGATTGTTATAAATAAAAAACGAGAAACTTAAAAAAAAAGTAGGGGGGGGATTTGGGTTTTATTTTGCATGCTTGGGTACTGTTTTGAAGTGAACAAGTCAACACTCAGGGACCCTCTAACCGCTGCTCTCTTTTTTCCTCAAATTGGGACAAAGCTAAAATGCAGTGAAAATGTCTCACAACCCCATGGATTGTTAAGCAATTATCAATTCCTGGCATAAATAATGAGAGAGGGGGGGGGAGGGAGGGAGAGAGAGAGAGAGAGAGAGAATAAGAGGGGGGAATAAGAGAGAGGGAATAAGAGAGAGAAAGAGAAAGTGTGTAAGAGAGAAAGAGTAAAAGAGAGAGAATAGAGAGGGGGGAATAAGAGAGGGAATAAGAGAGAGAAAGAGAAAGTGTGTAAGAGAGAGAAAAAGTAAGAGAGAGAGAATAGAGAATAAGAGAAAGAGAGTAAGAGAAAGTGTGTAAGAGAGAGAGAGTGAGAGAAAGAAGTAAGAGAGAGAGAGTAAGAGAGAAAGAGAGTAAGGGAGGGAGAGAGTAATGAAGAAATAGAAGAAATTTTGCATTAGACTTGACTGTCTTCATCCTTAAAAACGATAAGAGGTCTGTTTCTGTCTTTTCTTTGAAACATTGAGATTTATCGATTTTAATGGACAGCTGGATCCCCTAACTGGGCTCCTACGAAGGCTTGTACTTATTGCCTTGCTGAGATTCAGGCTGGCGCTTCGGTGGTCCCCGGAGAAAATATCTCTGCAACTTAAATGGATCATTGGGAAGTCAGCAATATTCGTTTCTATTAGATCAGGAAAGAATGCACAGAACAGCATCTGGTCATTTTTTTTCTCTCCCCCCCCACTCTCCATTTAGCGGCAATGACAGAATGTCATCGCGGAATTACTTTCTGGAGTCATTTTTCCCTCTTGGTCTTGCCCTGGTTCTGCAGACGCGTCCCCGGAGGGCACTTCCAATGTATCCTTATATTAATTCTTCAAACTTTCGGACTTCATTGCTGACAATAGACCCTGTTGGCTTTCTCCAGCGATTACATTAAATTTCCTATCAAACCTTATCAGCTTTTGAGGTCAGGGGCTTGCCAAGAAGCTTGAGGTGGTTTGCCTTCCTGACTACACGGGGCTAGGTGGCGTCTTTTTTTCTTTATTTTTTAATTGCTTCTGAGTTTATTAGATGAAGGTTTCTCTTCCCCTCCCCCTCCTTTCGCGTTCTGTCTTTGAAATACAACATGCTAGGCCACTTTAGAACTCAAAAAAATATTTAAAAAGATACGCTATACGAAGCTATATTTCAGTGCTTCCTTTTGCAAAAAATAAATCCTGCTCCCTCACCAATCTCAGAATTCATTTGCTAGGCCAGTATGTAGAACAAGGAGGATTGAATAATTCTTTGGCTTGGCAAGGAGATGCTCATTTTTGTCTTAATAACAAATATTTAAAAATCCCTTCCTTCCTTCCTTCCTTCCTTCCTTCCTTCCTTCCTTCCTTCCTTCCATCCTCCCTCCCTCCCTCCCTCCCTCCCTCCCTACTTCTATTCTTCTTCCTTTTTCCTTCCTCCCTCCCTCTATTTTCCTCCCTCCCTCCCTTTCTTTTCTCCCTTCCTCCCTCCTTCTATTCTTCCTTCCTTCCTTCTTTCCTCCCTCCCTCTATTTTCCTCCCTCCCTCCTTCCTTCCTTCCTCCCTCCCTCCCTCCCTCAAACTAGAAATACTCCTGATTTCAATTAAATTAGAGTTGTGGGGCAGGAAAAGCTGTGGAGAAAGGGGAAGCAGCCAGACAGTCTGTGCTGGGCTGTTCTGCTTACCTGCATTTACCAGGAAAGAGAATCATTTGTGACACTCTGGGGACAGTTTTGTCACCTGACAGTAATGCTGTTATGCACCCACTTGACACAGCAGATGAATCCATAAAGACAGATAAGTAAGTGTGAAAGTAGCTGGGGATCAACCCGGGTGCTACCATTCACCTGGACGTGACAGGTAGATAGTCGTGAAGGATTGAAAAGCCAGCTTTACATGAAGATCTGTCAGTCTGAAGCTGAAATACAGCATAGAGACATGAAGGCCGGGCCTTGGGGCCCTCGGCGATTGCACGAAAAGTCCAACTTCAGCAAATGGCTTCTTCTTTTCGATGGCTGTATATAAATATATTGATAGCATGCAGATGTATATCTGCAGACTTTATCCCTAGGATAAATCACCCAGGGCTTTAATGTCCCATGCTAGGTTTGAGGGCTGGCTTCCTGGGCTGAGAGTCTTCCTTCCTGCACTCAAAGGGATGAAATTAAAGTGAGTGGAAAGGAGTGGAAAATAACTGGACCTCCGGTTATCCTCATCTGAAACGATAAAGGCCAAATCTTCTTCACTAAACCAGTTTAGAGCCCTGTTATGTCAAACAGGTCCATTTAGTTATAACCCTTTCCTCAAGGGGGATGGAGAAGGAATTTAATCAGGTTGTCTACCGGAGGAACATGTAGAATTTGTATAAATGCCCAAGGGAGAAGATGACCAAAGGAGTATAGCGCTACGGTGGCGCAGTGGTTAGATGCGGTACTACAGGCTACTTCTGCTGACTGCCGGCTGGCTGCAAATCTCACCAGGCTCAAGGTTGACTCAGCCTTCCATCCTTCGGAGGTTGGTAAAATGAGGACCCAGATTGTTGGGGGCAAGATGCTGACTGTAAACCGCTTACAGAGGGCTGTAAAGTACTGTAAAGCGGTATATAAGTCTAAGGGCTATTGCTATTCCCATGTCATGTTATAGTCATCTCTCTAGTGGGCTGCAGCCTGAAAAAAAGTGATATATGACCATTTTTCTCACTTACGACCATTGCAACATCCCCGTAGTCATGTGATCAAAATTCAGACGCTTGGCAATTGATTCATATTTATGACCGTTGCAGTATCCCAAGGTCATATGATCACTTTTTGACAAGCAAAGTCAATGGGGAAGTCAGATTCCCTTAACAACCATGTTCAACCGTGGCAAGAAAGGTTGTAAAATGGGGCAAAACTCACTTAACAAATGACTCACTTAGCAACAGAAATGTTGAGCTCAATTATGGTCATATGTCAAGGATTCCCTGTACTTTCTACAACTATGGGGGCTCTACTCAACCTAAGACCTATTTGCTGCTTCTCCGTAAAATGATCTCTCCCTGCCTTGAAAAAAGAAATAATTTAAGAAAAAAGGATTAGGCCATTAAATACGCTGTATACCCTTTAATTGCATATATTCTGAAATTACACTGAAGATATCATCACAGGCAGGGATGGTTTTCTAACTTACCTCACTGCCGGTTCGCTTCCTTCCGCGTGGGCGTGCGCGTGGTGCGCGGCCGTGCTGCACGCATGCACAGTGCTGAAAATCCAGCTTCTGCGCATGCGCAGAAGTGAAAAACAAGATGGCTGCGCCTATGGCAGCGCCAAGAGAGCCGGTTCGGGGGCGTGTCCAGCCGGCTATCGCTGCCGGTTTGGTGAGCGCGGGGAAATTCCCGCTACCGGCAGGGGTGGGTTCCTCCCAGTTTGGATCGGATCGCCCGAACCGGTAGCGACCCGCTGGTTATGTCACAGTGACGTCGCGGATCCGGTTCGGTCAATGCCGGTCCGTGGGCGCCACCATCTTTTTTTATTTATTTATTTATTTATTTCATATTTTTTTTCATTTTTTTTTCTTCTGAGCAGGCCCAGAAGCCGAGTTTCCAGCACCGTGCATGCGTCGCCATCTTGTTTTTGGCTTTTTTTTAAAAAAAAAATTCCGATTTTTCGGCACTGCGCGGCCACACGGCGCTGGC
>QLTV01000380.1:810735-844672 GCA_003457575.1 Thermophis baileyi
TTAATATGCATGTACACATATGGCATATATACATAGGATTAAATAGTATATTTTGGATGTTCAGTAGTAGTAAATAGATAGGTAAATTGTATCTCGTTGAAGCCTTTGAGGCGAGGAGAGGCCAGGCACCCTAACCCTAACATGAGTGACGTCAAGTTGGCCATGCCCACCCAGTCACATGACCACCCAGTCACATGATCACCAAGCCACCCCCACCCAGTCACATGACTGCCAAGCCACTCCCACCCAGTCACATGACTGTCAAGCCGCTCCCACCCGGTCACATGACCGTCAAGCCACTCCCACAAAATTAAGCCATGCCCACAAAATTAAGCCATGCCCACAGAGTGGTAGTAAAAAAAATTGGAACCCACCCCTGGCTACCGGTTCTAAAGAACCAGTCCGAACCGGCAGGAACCCACCTCTGATCACATGCCAGGAGTGGTGCGGTGGCCTAGAGGTGGAGCTCTCGCCTCACAATCAGGAGGCTGTGAGTTCGATCCTAAGTAGAGGCAGATATTTCTCTCTGGGCACAATGAGATTATATCTGCTGAACAAAACTCCGCAATGGCAACAGGAAGGGCATCTGGCCATTAAAACACTCTGCTAGCTCCATTCAATTGCCCAGACTCCACCCCGCAAGGGATTATGGGGTCGTTAAAAGAAGAAGATGATGATATGATCACATGCCACTGATATTTAGTGTTTGTGATGGTTACAAAATAGAGGAAGAGACGGACTCATTGTAAAATCTTGAAGAGCCCTTCCTGGAACAGCTTCTTCTCCATCGAGTGTCTTCATTCAGAATAGAGCTGGAAGGGACCTTGGAGGTCTTCTAGTCCAGCCCCCTTCTCAAGCAGGAGATCCTATACCATTTCAGACAAGTGACTGTCCAGTCTCTTCTTAAAAACCTCCAGTGATTAAGCACCCACAACTTCTGAAGGCAAGCTGTTCCACTGGTTAATTGTCCTGTTAGGAAGTTTAATTCCAGGTTGCTTCTCTCCTTGATTAGTTTCCATCCATTGTTTCTTGTCTTGCCTTCTGGTGCTTTGAAAGATAAACTAAAATTCAATCTTCTGTTGGTGGCCTCAAATTCTAGTGTTGCAGGAGAGACTCTTGTCAACTTCTATCAAGCTTCGCTGTAGCCATCACTAAAAATTCTCCTTGGTTTCTCACCGTATTTCTGGATGATTTCAATGCATTTTCTTTAGACCAATAGAGGTCCCCATCTGCAAATCTAACAGAAACAGAAGCTCCCCCACCCCCCCCAAAAAAGGAAATGAAAACAACAGAGCGTTACAACTCCAGATGCCAATATCTAACTGATGAACTCAGAAAATACTTTCAAGTTTCATCCCTCGTGGGATTTAGGAACGAGCTCAGAAATTTAGCCAATTCAATTCACGTTTCTTTTGTCATTTCATATCCTTAAAAAAAAAACATTTAGCAATAGGGATATTAGGGAGGGAGAAATATCAGTTGTCTTTTAAATAGTTTAGCAAAATTATACATCTGAAGCTAAAAGCAAACAAAGCTTCTGTATTCAACCCAAGGATTCCTCTGAGTTCCCGATGCTATAGATCAGTGGTACATGAACTGGATCTCTTCAACTGTACGTCATCTTTGAATTAATTTCTAATGCTGCCTCATAATTAGCTGATGCCAACAGCAAGAACAGCCATTCCATAAAAAGATTTTTCTCAAGAGTTTTGGGGTGTTCATTTGTAGTGTGAAGTAATCTATACTGTGCCTTCAAGAATAATTTGCATTCGGAACTATTTTGAAGATGTTCTTGGCCGAATTATTACTTTCAAATATTTTGAAGACATTCTTGGTTGAATTATTACTTTTTTAAAAAAGAGAATGTGTTTGCATTCTTAGTAGAATTCTTAGCATGTTTTAGAGGAGCAAATACATGCAAATTTTAATGCAATTTTCTGGCTTTTTAAAATGAAAACGTGTGTCATGGTGGAAACAGGATAGAATTGATTGATGATTGATTGATTAATTGACGAGACACGTGTGAAGATCAAACGGAAGGGATATGCCCGTCTTTAATACAGTAGATAGTGAGTTTCAGTTAGGATTAATATGATTTTTCCTTTGTTTTTTCCAGAAATGGAGAAGGCACACTATTGTCTTGTAACTAAATGCCAGTGACGTATAAAACCAAATTGCATTTTGTCTGCTACAGTCTGCTGAGACTGACTTTGTTCACGTCTCAAGTATCTAGTCTTGCTAAATTTCCCGGGTCTGCTTTCATACCTTGCTTTCTTTTTTAAAATAATAATAATAATCCCAGCTGACCAAGACTTCTGGAGAAGCTTACATCATCTTCTTTGATATGTTGCTCAGTCGTAATAAATACATTATTCAACTGCAGATGAAAACCAGTTGCTAACCCAGCTGTACATTCCATGTGGTTGATGAGTAGGGAATTTATACCCAGTGAACTCACGTCTCTCCTTCCAGTTTGACGATTCTGGGAAGTTTCTTTTGATAGGAAAATTGGGGTTCCCCCCCCCCGATAATCGTTTGAAGCTGAATTGGGGATGGGGTGGGGGCTGAATACAATGCCCCCAGCTGACTTCTTCTGCAGAAACACCTTTGGAAAACACCCAGTCTTTTTCTGGATACCTTTACTATGAATCTTTCAGATTTGGGAACCTGTAGATAAAGGTAGTCCTTGACTTACAACCGTTCATTTAGTGACCGTCGGAAGTTACAACACCACTGAAAAAAGCGACTTACGACCGTTTTGCAACTTATGGCCATTGCAGCATCCCCGTGGTCATGTGATCAAAATTCAGACGCGTGGCAACTGACTCGTATCTATGACGGTTGCAGCGTCCCGGGGTCACGTGATCCCCTTTTGCGACCTTCTGACCAAGCGAAGTCAATGGGGAAGCCAGATTCACTTAACGACCGTGTGACTAACTTAACAACTGCAGTGATTCGCTTAACAACTGTGGCAAGAAAGGTCGTAAAATGGGGCAAAAACTCACTTAACAAATGTCTCACTTAGCGACATGTTGGGCTCAATTGTGGTCACAAAGCGAGGACTACCTGTAGTCCTTCACTTATTGCGACTGGAACTTCCATTGCTAAGTTGACCTTTTAGATAAGCAAGCAAGCAAATAAATAAATACATAAAATCCTCCCTTTTTGTTCCTTTCTGTCATTTTTAAAAATTCTGTTGTTATACAAAGTCAAATTATTTTTTAAAAAGAAATCCATCTAGTATTCCCCATCAAGATATGGAGTTTTATATGTCTCAAGCAGGTATTTGATTAATTCACCCAGCAACTTCTGATCCTAAAGCTGTTTTGGATTGGCTGCAGTACCTGGGAATGTCCTGGGCTTTAAACTTAAGAAGGAAATTGATTTGCCCTCTCCAGGTTCTCTTGTCTTACAGATGTGTCCATTCAAGGAATTCCGTTTGTACTGGAGAACCTGGAAAACAAAAAGATACACTCACAAAGGTCATATTTCAATTGCTAACACTGTGAAAAATAGGAATAGCGCGTGAAAGTCAGAATCTCTCAGGCGCGAGGAATCAAGACCATACGCTAAGTTGCAGTTCAAAATATTTATTGCTGGAGCCCATACACAAGATTCTAGTCTACTAAAGTTCAGTACTAAATCGGCACCAGATAAAGGCCAACGGAATTGAAGAGGGGTTGGATTTAGACAGTAACGATTCCAGGCTGATGACTTATTTAACTCCACCTCCCGGCTCTGGCTGCTCCTCTACAGAATCATATTTTATCCTTTCTCCTTTCTTCAATTAAGTGTTAGAGGCCAGCTGCATCACATCTCCCAACTGGAAAAACTAGAGAAAGACTTTTTTCCTACCAAGTCCTGAGGTTGCTTGGGCGTCTTCTGTTTGAGAAGGTGACCCTTTCCAAAGTGGAGTTTTTTTCCCCACCCAAACTTCCACTTTGGGTGTTTTTTTCGCTAATTTGTTTCAAGCGCATTGCGTTTTATTGGCTTACCTCCTAATTCTTTGGATGAAAGCAGAAGCGAAGCCCAACCAACCTGAACAGGTTGAATGCCACATCTGCGAAGTCGCACTTTTATTTATGGCTCTGAGAAACGGAGCCCGAATGAAGCCGGCGATTGCCGTAGGAGCGGATAAGCGCCCATTATGAATTATCCTTAATTATAGCGATTTCCTAAACTAATAAACCTGCTCAATCTTTTATTGCAAAGGTTAGTTTACGCTGCGCATATAAAACCCGCATGTGCTACGCATCAGCCACCAGCTGTCTGGTGGTGTCTTCCTACGGTCCTGAGTCTTCCCATAAATTTTATGTCGGTTATATTAAGACTTGGTGCGTATCACAATCCACAGATGCTGGTAGACATAAAAATTGCTCTCCGCTGAGCCTGAATATCCCTAAAAGCTACTTGAGGCTAATGTTCCGTGTAGTATTTATACGTGCAAGCAGCAGATTGAAGAGTTATTTACAGATGAATATTTCAGTTGAACTTAGCTGGAAGTGTCTACTGATTCTGATTCTCTTGTTTATTTGTATGCTAAATAATTCACCCCCAGCTCCTTATTTACTTTCAAGTGTACTTTCCGTGAAATGCAAACAAGGGTGTTAAATTCAGGTGTTTGAGAAGCTAAGCAGCTCCTTCACTTTTGTTTCAAGGAAGGTCAGGGGACCCAGAATCAAATCCCACAGGCAATGCCTCACTTGCATTTTTTATTCTGATTTATTCAAGTTCAGCAGCCTTTCTCTCTGCACCATGACACGTTCTTATTTGCAGTCCTCGTTGATCATTTCCATGGCCCTGTCAATCAAGCAGGGAGGGTGAGTCACATCCAAAAGTTTGGGCCGGAGTACGTTTTGAAAAAAAACAACCAAAAACAAATATGGTAATTGCAAAGATATCTCAAGCTGCGGGGACGAAACTCAGTAAATACTTTTTGGAAAAACAAAATTCAGTAAAGAAGATAAGAAACCAACAAGCTACAGGGTGCTGACAGAGAGTCGAGTGTAAAAATGGAAAACTGGAAAGGAATGATTGGCATATTAGAGCCGAGGTGGCGCAGTGGTTAGAGTGCAGCACTGCAGGCTACTTCAGCTGACTGCTAGCTGCAGTTCGGCGGTTCAAATCTCACTGGCTCAAGGTTGACTCAGCCTTCCATCCTTCTGAGGTGGGTAAAATGAGGACCCAGATTGTTGGGGGCAATATGCTAACTCTGTAAACTGCTTAGAGAGGGCTGTAAAGCACTATGAAGCGGTATATAAGTCTAAATGCTATTGCTATTGCTATATTATGGAGAGGGGATGGATGGTTGGTTTGATGGATGGGTGGATGGATGGATGGATGGATGGATGGATGGATGGATGGATGGATGGATTGAAGGATGAAATGAAGGATAGATGGATGGATGGATGGATGGATGGATGGATGGATGGATGGATGGATGGATGGATGGATGGATTCCTGAACAGGAGCACCTCAAATATTTAGTCCCAGTGATTCAAAAATGGGAAACCAAGAACTTTGACATTAAAATATGACTTGAACAAATTTATCTCCATATTTATTGTAAACTAAACACACCTAGAGGAGAGATACAATCCATCTTGCCAAGTGCAGCTTCTTCCTAAATTTTGATGAGAAAAGTAATGGCAGCTGAACAAGACAAATTCCTTTTGGTACCACGTTATTTATAACCATGTGCACTTTTCTTCAGATTCAGTCAGGATTTTGAGAAAATTCACCAATTTTCAACCACTCTTTAGAGAAGGGTGGTGTCGGATTGAAAACCCTGGGAAACTTGGTTGTATTTCCGGGTCTGCCTCCCTTAAATTGTTGAGCTTTTATTTATTTTTTTATTTTTTTTAACGCCATTGATTTTCATCGTTATTATTGCTCACCGTACGAATTTTTCTATTGATACTCAGATTCCTACTGTACAAAAGCTGTAGACGGCGTCGTTACAGCTATTGATGTATGTCTAATGGTAGCTTCTCTGCCCTCGGCCAATCTCAACCAAATATTCAGATGTTATTCATCTCTCTTCCTATCGATTGTGTGGTATATTCATTACGCACTTGGCAGCTCATGTCCTGGATCTGTGGCTTTTAGCTGGGGGTCAGAACTCACGAGAACATCACCCTCCAGCTGGGGCAAGATCCCACTTCTGGCATTACCTCCCTCTCTATTTTTAGGAGGAAAACACAGGTATCAGGAAGAAGGAATACCTGTGGGATGTTCTGCATTTCATAGTAAAAAGATGGAGACCAGAGGAGTCTATGGGTGTGTATAGCTATACGTATACATATACATACATACATACATACATACATACATACATACATACATACCGTGTTTCCCCGAAAATAAGACCCTGTCTTATATTTTTTTGAACCCTGAAATAAGCGCTTGGCCTTATTGCCATGCACTCAAAAGCCCGATTGGGCTTATTATCAGGGGATGTCTTATTTTGGGGGAAACAGGGTACATACATATAGATATAGATATAGATATAGATATAGATATAGATATAGATATAGATATAGATACACATATGGATAGTCCTTGACTCACGACCACAACTGACCCCAAAATTTCTATGACTAAGCAAGACAGTTGTCAAATGAGTTTTGCCCCACTTTGCGACCTTTCTTGCCACCGTTGTTAAGTGAATCGCTGCCACTCAAGTTGTTAAGCTAGTAACATGATTGTTGTTCGCTTGTCAGAAGGTCACAAAAGGTGATCATGTCAACCCGGGACACTGCAACCAACATTACTAAATTACTAAATGAACTGCTGTAAGTCAGAGACTAGCTATTTTGTATATATTTGTGTGTGTGTGTGTGTGTGTGTGTGTGTGTGTGTACACATTAGACAGGCAGGCAGGCAGATACACATACATACATACTTCTTGTACCATATCCATCATTGGACTTTGGCGTCCATGTTGGCGATCCTATTTTTATCAACAGCCGCATGAAAAAGTGCTGTTGACTTTTGTCCAAACCAGTCCTTTAGATTTTGAAGCCATGATGTTCTTCTTCTGCCTGGACCTGGTTTGCCTTCAATCTTTCCCTGGAGGATTAAGTGAAGTATGCCGTATTTTTCTGGGTGTTGCATCACATGTCCTAAATATTCAGACACAGACACACAAATGCATACGTATACCTATGTACACATAGATACATACATACATACTGTATATGGCTGAGCTGTCCAATAGAATCTGGAGTTATTGCTAGCTAGACTTTTCATCAGGAGCCCAAATTTGTACAAGAAAACAGTTGCAGTGACTTCCAGATCCGATTAGAAATATCAGGCCTTGAAGGGTGAATCAATCAGTCCCAGGCATGGCTATGCTAGAATTGCAGGACCTTGGATAGCTCTCATTTGCTCCACCAAAGAACTGAAGCAAATTATTGGAGTTTTAAAAACTTAAGTGGGATGGTTTTTGCCCCCATATATATATACTAGTAGCTGGATATCCGTGCTTCGCTACGAAACTGAACTCTTTAGCATGTCTAAACTCCCAGCCCACAGACCAGATGAGTCATGCGTTGGCCACGCCCACTGGCAGTTGGAACAGAGTTCTTTTCAAGTGGGGAGGGGGAGTAGAACGTCTAACTCCGTAGCATCAGAGAGTGTTAATAATAATATAAGAAATAACTAATGATCTGATGGTCATTTCAAAAAATCCTTTTTTAGCGAGCACCTAGAAGCCAAGAGGAACATACGTGCCAAGTTTCAAGTTTGTAGGCTTTATGGTTCTGGAGATTTCGTGATGATGCATGAGTGGCATTTGGCTTTTATATATATAGATATAAAAAACCAGATTCTATCCAACTCCACTATTCACTCCATCTTATGACTTATATTTTGCTGATATTGGTGAGCATATGCTCCAGAAAATCAGCTTCCTGGAAGAAAATAATTTGTGGACATCGTATCTGAAGTTCCTAATTTAAAGACTGGGGCCTTTGAAAGTTTTGAGCTCAGGTATAATTTGACTCCTGGTATTCCCAATTCATTTAGTTTCTCTCCATCCCTGTTAGTAATCTGCTTTCTGCTCCAGATTAGTTATGTGTACTAAATGCCATGTAAATGTTTCAAAGTGTACGAATACAGTGAATTTAGCTAATAACAGAAGCCTTGTGTCTTTTTTTGGGGGGGGGGAGTAACTAACCCTGTTAAGCCAACAAGCACAATACCCCAGTGAATTCACCGAGCCATCACTTCTCTGAACTGTCTAAAGCATGCCTAATGGTTATATGCCAGCAACCAGGGTGTAAACTTTGGACTGAAGAAATGAGAAACAAGAGGAGGGAGTTCATAAAGAGAGAGAGAGAGAGTTTACAAGACAGCCCATCTGCTGGAGCCTACCTGTCACCTCTAGTTATGAGCAAGTCGAATGCTGGCTTTATGACAATCATATAGGCCAGTTTATTACCAAAGCAAGCTCAACCGTTTTCGTCTGGTCTGACACCGTGTGTCAAAAACATCCGTTTCAAGTAATCCCGTGGACAGAAGAGTGAGGCTGAGCCGAAATCTTAACAAGAAATAAAAGGAAGGAAAGCTCAGAAACATCTTCTAGCTTGGAAGCTAAGTGGGCTTCCCCACTGAATAGGCCAGAACAAAAGAGGCAGAAGAATAAGGGGGAAAAAAAGAGAGAGAGAGAGTGCAACTGTCAGGTGTATTGCGGAAACACTGTCAAGAAACAAATTCCGTGCGTCTTACACAGTGATAAGGAAAACATAGAATAATTCAGAAGATCTCAATTCCCTGCAATTTTTAATCTTCCATTTCTGACAAGGGTATTGTTGTCTTCGGGGCAGGAGTGACATAAATCATATACTCATTAGGAGAGTCGTTCATATTTGTTCTGTGGGTTACATCCATTCCTCAGCAACTCTAAGCTATTTAGCTGAGTGTGAAGGAGCAAATGAAAGAAAAGAAAGCAAGCTAATGAGAGCATAAAAGGCACAAATTCATAGTGTGTGTATTAGCATGCAAAATTTCTTCACTTCTAGTGTTCTCATCTTCTAATCTATGCTGTTGAGTTTCTTCTTCTGATGTCTTAAATACTGTACTAATTTCCCAGACAACTGAGGTCTTCGTAAATGCTGTTTTCCCAGGTCTTTTAAATTCCTTACAGTGCTGTTAAAGAACCTTGGAAATTATCTATCTAAGGAGGAGTGTGGTGGCTCATAAGATTAGAATGCTGGGCTGATGATCAGCAGGCTCATGTTCGGGACCCGGTTGCTACCGCGGGATGGTGTGAGCTCCCGTCACATGCTCCAGCTCTTGCCGGCCCAGCAGTTTAGAAGCGAGCGACGGCGAGTAAATAGATGGGTACCACTTTAATGGGCAATTTAACGGGGACATAAAAGGAGCCCCCAACTGGGTGTCCTCCAGACAACAATGATGTCACCATTCAATCCTTTCAACCTGGAAAGGGCTTTGGTGCTCCCGACACAAATGCAATAGTAGTATATATCTAAGGATTCTTGTACCAGGAACTCTGCTTTTAGTAGCTGTATGATGGAATTGGAAATCTGATAGAATTTGAACTTCATAATTAGGTGTGAAAGGAGGTATGCATTACTTCTTATTTCCGTAGCAATTTGTGGAGTCCAAAACTCACTTTAGTATTTGAACAGATTCCCGTATTGCAAGTCCTTTTGAAGATCGTCGGAGAGCTTTTCTAAAGTCAGAATTCGTCTGGGTTGCCTAGGGCAATTGTGTGGTCCTTACAAGTTTTTCCAGCATCTTATTGTCACGGTAAACTTAACTTGCCCATTTTTTTTTTCTAGGAAAATATACAAGAATGGTGTGTTCCTGTAATGGGCCGTTTTGGACATTGATTTTTGAAGGTTCATTAGATAAATGCTGACATCATAGATTGATGTCTCTTTAAAACAGTGTCTAGTGCATAACCATGGGGAGAATCAAAAATATCGACTTAACGTTTGCTTCGAAGACTCGCTGGAGGCTTCCTTGGCATTAATGGGATCCATCAATTTAGGTGTTCCTTAATTATTCTAAATCTGCATCTCCACGCCAAATAAAGCTTGTTCAGCTAATTTGATCTGGTACTCAGGTGCTCGAGAAATCTGCCCAAGAAAACATCAAACACAAGATGCACATGGGGTGGTCCTCCTTTTTCTCCCCACCGTGATATCTTTCAATGTAATTTTGGGATGCCACCAGAGAACTGATGCCTTTCTGTATCTGGTGGCAACCCTAATTAGCCAGATAACTGAAGCCGTCGCCCAAACTATTGGATTCTTCAGTGAGCAAAATAGAGTTGATGGGGGGTTTTTTTGTTTGTGTTTAACCCCTCGCCCTGCTACCGTCAATAGATTGAAAACGTCGTTTGTATTTGCAAGTGTTTCTTTAATTAAGACCTTTTAAAAATCTTTGCTATTGATTCATTCCATTACCTTATTGATTAACTGCACTGGATCATGTGCTTGGCCTTTAGTAGAGAGAAACAGATACAGTTTGTTCTTATGGTCAGCAGTTGTGAACTGTAAGTAATTCTATGGGTCTATACCTGGCCCAAATCTGTGATTTTAAAGAAGTGTTGGCTACCGTTGCCTGCATTGCACTAAAGAAGCCATAATCTAGTTCTGATGACCAAGTAAAAATGTTCCTTTCCCCTTTATTTTATTCATAGAGGCCTGTGTATGAGAGAGGGAGGGGGAGAGGGAGGGAGGGAGAGAGAGGAGAGAAAGAGAGGGAGAGAGAAGAGAAAGAGAGAGGGGGGAGAAAGATAAGGAGTAGAGATGTAAAATTTCCGGAAATTTTGAAGCTCGGAAAAAAAACCGGTTTTTTTCCGGGTTTTTTGGGGGGGAAACGGAAATTTTCGGAAAAATTGAAAAAAATGCTACATTAGCACTTTTTTGTCTTTTTAAGATTGAAAGTCATTCTGTTACTTTAGGAACATAAAATATGACTATGGACAATTTGACTTGGCATAAAATTATCACAACTAGCATATTAAAAATATGCTGTCTTAACCCTGTCTTAAAATATTTTATTCATCATGTTAAAATAAAATATTCCACAATGGTTTTTTTTTCTTTTTTCAATTTTTCCAATTTTTTGGAAAAAAAACAAAAAAGCCTTCAGAAAAAAACGGAAAAAAACCGTTTTTTTTCCCGAATTTTTCCGGTTTTTTCCCGGGCCTTCACATCTCTAAATTAAGGAGAGAGGAGAGAGAGGAGAGAGAGAGAGAAAGGAGAGAGGAGGGAGAGAGGGGGAGAGAGAAGAGAAAGAGGGGGGAGAGAGGTAAGGAGAGGGGAGAGAGAAAGGAAAGAGAAAGGAAAAAGAGAGAAAGGAGAGAGAGAGAGAGAGAGAGAGAGAAAGGAGAGAGAGAAAGGAAAGAGTGAGAGAGAGGAGGCAGAGAGAGAATTCGTTGTAGGCTTGTCAGTTGTACCAAATATATGAATCTGATAAATCCAAATAGCTCTAAATCAATCTCTTCCTTCAAGTCGAAATAGAAAGAAGTTTTAGATTAGAAAACATGGGCATTTCTGGGAATTGAATCGCGATCATTGTTCTTTGGTTATGTCCCTTGTCTCTTGTTCTACTCAACTTTTTTTTTTTAAAAGATATTCTTTGAGAACACCGATGGAAACATAAAGCGGGTGTTTCTGTAAATATGTGCCCCAGTGTCTCATAACTCCATTAAAGCTTTGTTCAATTCTTCTGGAAATCCACAAATTCCATTTCTATCTTCCCTGCTAATTTTATTGAAGCAAAAGCAATTGATCTAGCCAGCTAAGGGTGATATGCGATCCTTCTTTCCTACAGCAACTAAGGGTTTAGTTTAATTGTTTACTTTGAAGCATTGACGCACATATACACCGATATTTAGGAGAGGGGATTGACAGTCAGTCTTGCCTAACTTAACCTTCCCCAGATACTACCAGCACTTTATTACAATTATTAAAAAAAAAAAAAGCAGAGACACCCCAGTAAACCTGAATTTTATATTGTTTTGATGACTGAGATTTGCCCACAGATCAACAAAGCAATTAAAATCTTAAATAACGTTGCCTGAATTGTCAGACAAAGGATGAGGGTCCCAGTGGGAAAGAGTTATTTGTTTTTATTTTTTAAAGTAGATCTTTCTTTCTGGAGTATCTCCTTATGAGCAAATTATTTCACTAATTGGGATAGTCTTTTTTTGTCATGCTTAATAATCGATGACATCATAATATGTCAGGGAATTAAAAGAAAAATATTGCTAAAATGCCTCCTTCTTTGCTTCTTCTTCTTCTTCTTCTTCTTCTTCTTCTTCTTCTTCTTCTTCTTCTTCTTCTTCTTCTTCTTCTTCTTCTTCTTCTTCTTCTTCTTCTTCTTCTTCTTCTTCTTCTTCTTCTTCTTCTTCTTCTTCTTCTTCTTCTTCTTCTTCTTCTTCCTCCTCCTCCTCCTCCTCCTCCTCCTCCTCCTCCTCCTCCTCCTCCTCCTCCTCCTCCTCCTCCTCTTCCTCTTCCTCCTCCTCATTGTTGGATTCAGTTGGATTTTTAATCCATGACCTTGCCATGACAATGATATAAAGTAGAGTCAATGCAAGGGTCAGTTAGGCATAGAGGTTAAAGGCTAAAAAACCAGGAGACTGTGAATTCTAGCCTCACCTTAGGCACACAGCTAGCTGGGCGACCTTGGCCAGTCATTCTCTCTCAAACCTAATAAGCAGGCAAAGGCAAACCACTTCTGAAAAATCTCGCCAATTAAGCAACAGGAATTTGTCCAAGCAGTCTACGGGAATCAAGATTAACTCAAATAGGAGAGCCAATGTCGTGTAGTGGTTAAGGGAGTTAACTTGTGTGTGTGTGTGAGAGAGAGGGGGGGGGGAGGGAGAGAGAGAGACACACACACAGAGAGAGAGAGAATATTCTAGTCCTGTTCTGGACACAAAACCAGCTGGGTGAGCTGGGACCAATCTCTCTCTCTATTAGCCCTAGGAAGAAGGCAAACCATTTCCAAAAATATTGCAAGAAATCTGAATAAACTTCTCCAGGTAGTTGTCAAAAGTCAAGAGGCATATACAGATTTAAAATACCTGCATATGCATCAATATATTTATATCAGTATTAAAAGTTTTGTTCATTGTTCGGGAAACGCCAGTCCCATTCCATATCCCCTGCTAATTATACTGAAGCAAAAATAATTGATCTGATGAATCTAAATGGGACATATCTTTTTTTTTCCTAGAGCAATTAAAAACTTAGTTTAATTGTTATACTTGAAACATAATCACAGCTATGCAAAGTCATTGAATTGCATTAAGTAGGTTGAATATTAATATGGAGCGTTAATTCAATTGAATTTCATTTTTATCTCGGTTCTGCCTGCTAATTGTTAGAGTGCTGTCGTCAACATATCGCCCTGTTAGGCTTGAACATTGTTTGAAAGTTCTCACTGGATGACCAGGTTGCTTCTCACCTTGATTAGTTTCCTTCCATTGTTTCTTGTCCTGCCTTCTGGTGCTTTGGAAAATAGATTGAACCCCCTCTTCTTTGTGGCAGCCCCTCAAATACTGGAATGCTGCTATCATGTCCCCCCTAGTCCTTCTTTTCTCTAGACTAGCCATACCTAGTTCCTGCAATCATTCTTCATATGTTTTAGTCTCCAGGTCTTTCCCCTTCCATGTCTGAGGAGGGTCAACATGATGGATTTCCCTTCTGTTTGTCCACCACCTTGTCCAGGTAGACCAGACAGGAAACATGACCAGATGAGCTAATTTTATTTTATGCTAAAGCTGCATTAACTAAATCTTTCAAGTCTGAAAGTACAAATCACCCACTGTCTCCTTTACAACCGGAGAAACTAGGGAGCTTCCCTTCTGAGCCTTTCTCCACCCTTATGCAGCTGAGGGCTATGCTAACTCTTATCTGACCGTTCCCTAGTCAGCATCTCATCCCCTGGTCTCCCAAGGTCCTTCTCACATACCATTAGACTTAACTACTATACTGCCAGTTCTTTAGCTGGTATTGGCCTTCATGTTCATCGAATTCTTCCCAAGAACCTCGGATTTTATCGTAATGTATCGGCGTAGTATACATGCAGATCCAAGCAATGTGGCGTTTTGTAATTGACAGATGGAAATGTTGTCAATTCCCTTTGGGTCTCTTGCTTGCCAAGAATCCAGTCGTGAATCCCTCAAGTCCATTGTATCCTCTTTAGCCTGTTTTTCATCGTACGTAGGATGTTTGAACATCTGAGGGAGCATTTTTTTATATTTGTCATCCCAGCCTCTGTTTGCCGTTTTCTCCAACTTGGCACTTAAAAACAAAAATCCTAACCAACCCATGTTTCCTGTGTCTTACATTTGCTTTGAGTGATGTTTCCTCGCTGAACAGGTTGCCCCTGTCCTTCTTTCCACGAAGAAACGCCAGTAAGAGCAACTCCATGCAACAATGGTCAAATCCGACACGTTGCATCTCTGCTTAGAATGTAATCCTTCTTCCTCCTTTTCTTTGGTCTCCCTAATGGATACTGAAATCTTTCTTTTTTTTTCAAACCTAGACGTTGATCTGATCATCCAGCCAAGCTCCCTGATGTTTTAAAGGGCTTCCTTCCATCTGTCTTTCAGAGTTAACTTCAGTGGGAACGAGACAACCCCCCACCCCGAGTTGCTTTTTAGAGCATTAAATCCAGCAAGTTGGAATTTGTCATCCAAGGCCTTTCGGGGGCACCAGGTGTATATCACGGAGTGGAAGAGTTACTTTTCAGGTAACTCAAATCTCGGTTAATCAGGCTGTTACATGAAGAATCCATTTGTATCCCATGCTGTTGAGTGCGTCATTAAGATTTACACGAGTCCAGTAGATGTCAGAGGACAGGATGGCTGTCTCAGGCTGGCTAGAAGATGGCCCGAAACCCTGAGACTTAATGCTTCAGTGAAGGTAATGAAGACTGCAAGAAAACAACCAAGCTCAGAGAGCACCCAGGACCCCTCATTTCAACCCTGAGCTACAAATATTCTCCTCTATCCATGCTTCAATGAGTCTAGGTGTAGCTCTTGAGTCCTGTCTCGTTTTCGGTCTCTTTGTTTATCCCCTTCCTTCTCCATAGGTCAGAACTTCCTCTGAAGGGAAGATTCAGGCACTCAGCTGGAAATTAGTTAGGTGGAAGAACTAAGGCAGAAAAGGCCAAGTGTCTCGCGGGTCTCTCCGGAAGAAGAAGACAGTTGAAAGGTAATGGATCGGCAGACGTCCCCAAATGTTTGGTGCTTCCATGCACTTCTGATGGGGAAGCCCCAATGCTTTGAGACAGGAGTATTGTCAATGGTATTGATTAGTAGAGCTGATCATCCAGCCAGGGTTCCTGATGTTTTAAATGGCTTCCTTCCATGTGGCACTAAGTGTGCAGAAGAAAAGTCTGGAGCTGAGAATCAAATCTCAGCAGGCCACTCAAAGCCCTTGGATGGCTCCAGGCGTGTCTAATCCAATCTGTCATCGTTCGTTCATTCATTCACTCACTCATAGACCCACACACAATCTACAGTTCCAGGTAGATGTGTATAATACACAGACCTTCGCACACATAAACACAAATACAGATATGCATGTGTGTAATACATATTTTCTCACCTGATTTTAACGTACGAGTTGGTGGTATTCATCGGATAGGTGACCGTATGTAGCAGGGGTGGGTTCCAACTTACCTCGCTGCCGCTTTGCTCCCTCCCATGCCGCCTGGGCGCGCCTCGTGGGCGCATGCGCATGCGCAGTAACAAAAAATCCGAAAAAAACAAAAACAAAGCCGGAAAAAAGATGGCGACCGCATGCACAGCGCCGGAACTCGGCTTCTGCACATGCTCAGAAAGGAGGGGGGGATTCAAAAAAAATTCAAAAAAAATTCAAAAAAAAAAAAGATGGCGGCACCCACAGACCGGCACCGACCGATCCGGTTTGGTGACGTCATTGTGACATCACCAGCGGGCTGCTACCGGGTCGGGCGAACCGGTCCGAACCGGGAGGAACCCACCCCTGGTATGTAGCATTCCCACAGTCACCGATCAAAATTCAGACACTTGGCAACCTGCAAGTATTTATGACAGTTGCAGTATCCTGGGGTCATGTGAGTCCCAGCCAGCTTCCAGCAAAGGGAAATCTGGATTCATTTAATAACAATGTGATTTACTTAACAACTGCAGTGATTCACTTAACAACCGTGGCAAAAAAAAAAGGACGTTAAATCCAGCATGACTCACTTAACTTAGCAATGGAAATTTGGGGCCAAGTTGTAGTTGTAATAAGAATGAAGATCACGTGAAGCGTTAGTAGCACTTTATAGTGCCTTGATAAGACCACACTTGGAATACTGCATCCAGTTTTGATCGCCACGCTATAAAAAAAATGTTGAGACTCTAGAAAGAGTGCAGAGAAGAGCAACAAAGATGATTAGGGGACTGGAGGCTAAAACATACAAGGAACGGTTGCAGGAATTGTGTATGTCTGGTTTAATGAAAAGAAGGACTGGAGTGACATGATAGCAGTCTTCCAATATCTCAGGGGCTGCCACAAAGAAGAGGGGGTCAAGCTATTCTCCAAAGCACCTGAGGGCAGAACAAGAAGCAATGGGTGGAAACTAATCAAGGAGAGAAGCAACCTAGAACTAAGGAGAAACTTCCTGACAGTTAGAACAATTAATCAGTGGAACAACTTGCCTCCAGAAGTTGTGGGTGCTCCATCACTGGAGGTTTTTAAGAAGAGACTGGAAATAGTATAGGGCAGGGGTCCCATACCCCCAGTCCATGGATTGGCACTGGGCCTTGGCAAGCCAGAAACCAGACCATGCAAACAAGCGAAGCTCCATCTACGGGATGCAGGCAGCATGCGAAACCACGTCCCCTCTGGTCCACGGAAAAACCTCTCTCCATGGAACCGGTCCCTAGGACAGTGGTTCTCAACCTGTGGGCAGCGACCCCTTTGGGGGTCGAACGACCCTTTCACAGGGGTCGCCTAAGCGTGCACTAGCCCGCCATCTTGGTGCCATGCCCCCTTTGTCACCTCATCGCGTGCGGGGAGGGGGCGGAGTGGGGGTCGCGGCAGCGGGACGGGGGTCGTGGCATTAGGAAGGTTGAGAACCACTGCCCTAGGAGGTTGGACTAGAAGACCTCCAGGGTCCCTTCCAACTCTTCTGCTATTCTGTTTACTATCTCTACGGACTTGATCAGCACACAAAGGATTCCGCTGAGCATTATTTTTCTGAAGCCAGTAAACATTATATTTTTAACTAACTTCTCTCCCTTGATTGGCATTGCTTTATCCCAATGCTTTGAGAACAGCTTGGAATTAGAAGCACTGAGGCATTGAGGAGGCTATGACTTCCCATCCAGAAGTGAACAATTAAGAGTCAGATTAGCAGAGGTGAAAAGAGCCGGCACAGTACAGGTAATCCTCAATTTACAGCATTTCACTTAGTGACTGTTCGAAGTTACAACGGCACTGAAAAAAGTGACATGGCCATTTTTCACACTTAACAACCCTTGCCCCATCCCCAGGGTCGTGCGACTTACATTCAATAAATGTGACTCACATTTATGACGGTCGTAGTGTCCCGGGGTCACGCGATCCCCTTTGGAGACCTTCTGACAAGCAAAGTCAATGGGGAAAGCCAGATTCGCTTAACAACCGTGTCGCTAATTTAACAGCTGCAGTGATTCACTTAACGACTGTGGCAAGAAGAGTCGTAAAATGGTTCAAAGCTCGCTTAACAAATTTCTCGCTTAGCAACATCAATTCTGGGCCCAGTGGTGGTCGTAAGTCGAGGACTACCTGTAGTTTGGAATTAGAAGCACTGAGGCATTGAGCAGCCTACGACTTCCCATCCAGAAGTGAACAATTGAAAATCAGATTAGCGAAGAATGAAAAGGGACGCCAGTGTATTTTGCACAGCAAAATTATTTCTCGGGGAAGTGCAACTCGGCTGCCACGATCCTAACAATAAACTATGTTATATTAAAAATGGGACAGGGGGTGTTGGAGTGCTGGAAGTGGGGGTTGGAAGTAATTGCGGCGAAGACAGGACAAATATTTTTTAATCCCCGTTGTCATCTCATCTAAATCTAAACCTATTTGTATTAACCTTTGCTGACAGAGTCACATGACGGACATAATTTCTGGTAATTTACCAGCAGCAGATCTAACCTTTTGTCATCAAATATTCATAAAGGCACGATTGCCAATGATTTTCTGTCTCTTTAAATATTTACAGCTTGTTGTCTGCTTCCTTTTTGGCTGTAATTTGAACACAATTGAAGTCAGATGAAATTAAAGTTACATTTCTTTTGCGGGCGGAAATACCTACGGGCAAACGACGCGGGGAAAGGAGAAGGCTTGGTGGATCCCAGAAAATGATGTTCTGCAGATGGTGGACATCTTGACAAAGGAAAGCATGTGTCCCTCAAACAGGCTAAGGGCTTTCTGCCATGTCTTTCAACTGTTTAACTGCTGAACTAGAAGTCATGGGCAGATTGGACACGGTTTCTTCTGGTCACAGAGATGTAGTCACTTTAGAGAGGACTATGAAGCGATATATAAGTCTAAGTGCTATTGCTATGAGAAGCGAGTGCTACTGCTTATAGCAATAGCACTTAGACTTACATATCGCTTCATAATACTTTTACAGTCTTCTCTAAGTGGTTTACAGAGCCAGCCCGCAACACTCTGGGTCCTCATTTTACCGGCCTTGGAAGGCTGAGCTGGGGAGAATCGAACTGCTGGCAGTCGGCAGAATTAGCCTGCAATACCACATTCTAACCACTGCGCCACCAGAGCTCTTGGGAGAGAGAAAGAGAGGGAGAAAGAGATTGTAGATAGGGAAAAGAGGGAGGGAGGGAGGGAGGGAGGGAGAATGAGAGAGAGAGAGAGAGAGAGAGAGAGAGAGAGATGGCATTCCTGAATGGATAAAGTGAGGAAAAACAGTAAGAATCACATATCATCTGAATGGAAATAGACTTGTCAGCTGGTGTGCCTATTGGATTGGCAGTTCAGCTAGCCTTGTATTTTGTCACAAGAACCTGAATCACAGTTGTAGATTAGAGGATAATATTTTGGAATGAATACTTTTGAATCCTATGTGATCAGTAAGTCCTTGGGGTACTAAAGAATCTGATGCCTTACGGAAATTCAGAATTTTCCCCTACTACATCCAATATCACTGAATACCTTACTGTGATACACGGCATAGATCTATACGAGGAGAGGTGTGTGCATGCATATGTATAACACCTTCCCACAGACGCTGCACATTTATTCATCCAGGAGGCATAATTGTTAAATTCTGTGAGTGGAAACGGCTTAAAATTTCTGCGACGGCTTTCAACGCAAAGTTTGAGCTTTGGTCCAAAGAGAACATGTTTGTGTAAACGCCACAGCATTTAGCAGCATGAGCTGATCAGGGAATGAAGCTCTACGCCACAACTCTGAAGACAATCGCTTTCGTCTTTTTTGGGGGGGGGGGTCCTGCACAGAAAAAGCAACTAGGGTTTGCAGGCCGTTTTTTGGAATACAAATATGTAAGAATTTGTTTCCAGGCCAGCTTCAATTTCATGGTTTGTTTTTTAAAAACAAGTTTTAGTTGCGCTTTGCAAAATTAAATGGCTAATCCTGCTGCGTAGATGCATGCTCATTCAGGGGTCTGGGGGTTATATGATAAGGAAGAATCAACTTAGAAATAAAGAGGAATTCCTGATAGGAAATTGATTGATCCATTGATTAAACTGAGAATAATTAATCAATGGAATCACTTGGCTCCTGGAGTTGTGGGTCCTTTGTCACTGGAGCTTTTCAAGAAAAGATTGGAGAGCCATTCTTCTGGGATGGTATGAAGCAGGGGTGTCAAACTCGATTTCATTGAGGGCCACATCAGGGTTGTGTTTAACTTTGGTGGGCCGGGGTGGGTGTGGCCATCTTAACGTCACTCGTGTCGGGGGTGCCTGTGGCGGCCTGAATGCTCTGCCAGCGAAAACGGGCTCCCGAGCTCCATTTTCGGCTGTGACAGCCTCCTGCAACCCTGTGCTAGTGAAAATGGAGCTCGGGAGGGCTGCGCATGGCCTTCACGGGCTCCGTTTTTGGCTGTGATGGCCTCCTGCAGCCCTCTGCCAGTGAAAACAGAGCTCGGGAAGGCTGCGCGCAGCCCTTGTGGGCTCCGTTTTCGGCTGCGACGGCCTCCTGCAACCCTCAGCCAGTGAAAACGGAGCTCGGGAGGGCCATGTGTGGCCCTCCCGAGCTCCGTTTTCGCTGGCAGAGGCACTGCAGGCCAGTCCTTCACTGTTTCCAGGGCAGCACTGCAGGCCAGATCTAAGCACCTGGAGGGCCAAATCCGGCCCCTAGGCCTTGAGTTTGACACCCGTGGTATAAAGTCTCCTCCCTTGGGTAGGGGGATTGGACTAGAAGACCTCCAAGGTGCCTTCCAGCCCTATTATTCTCTGAAGACAAAGGCCCTATCTAGTGGCTGATTGTTCCCCTGGATAATGGGTTTTTCCCCCCCAAATGGAAATGCATTAAATTGTTGCATTCCAGTGTTTGACAGTTTGATCTTGGCAATTGACAGCAGTTTCTTCAGAGAGGCATGGAAAGAAATTGTTAGTTGCCATTAACCCATATTCGCATTTGAAGCAAAGTGTTAACACCAATTTATAATGCCTTGGTAAGGCCACACTTGGAATACTGCACGCCACGCTATAAAAAAGATGTTGAGACTCTAGAAAGAGTTCACAGAAGAGCAACAAAGATGATTAGGAGGTTGGAGGCTAAAACATACAAAGAGCGGTTGCTGGAATCACATATGTCTAGTTTAATAAAAAGGACTAGGGAGTGACATGATAGCAGTGTTCCAATATCTCAGGGGTTGCCACAAAGAAGAGGGAGTCAAGCTATTCTCCAAAGCACCTGAGAGTAGGACAAGAAGCAATGGGTGGAAACTAATCAAGGAGAGAAGCAACCTAGAACTAAGAAGAAATTTCCTGACAGTTAGAACAATTAATCAGTGGAACAACTTGCCTCCAGAGGTTGTGAATGCTCCAACACTGGAAGTTTCTAAGAAGAGATTGGACAACCATTTGTCTGAAGTGGTGTAGGGTTTCCTGCCTAAGCAGGGGGTTGAACTAGAAGACCTCTAAGGTCCCTTCCAACTCTTGTTATTCTATTCTATTCTGTTCTACTCTACTCTACTCTACTCTACTCTACTCTACTCTACTCTACTCTACTCTATTCCTCCAAAGGAAAAGCCTATGTTGAAATTCCACTGATGGAGACACTTTTCTGTCTGATGATTTTGTTTTCATTGATGCTGGGGAAAACACTGAATCCATTCTAGTGAGCAGATAGAACAAATACTTTGTCCTCCTCTGAAATCATATCCTTTTGGGTTGTTGTTTTTTGGCATGTCTCTAAGGTTGTTCTACAGCTTTTGCACAATGCAACTGTGGAACCCCCACACGGCCGTTGCCTCCAGCTTATAATTGAGTCACCTCAGACATGAAACTTATAATCACCTGAGCCATTTGATCCCCGTATTGTTTGTTGCCATCGGACAGGAGCGAAGTGAGCTTCAGGTGACCTTATCGTGTGACCGAGCTCAGAGGTCACAAAAGTCGAAACGGCTTGTCAAAATGGGTCATCCATCACTACGGTGATGTCACTGACAAAGTGACAAATAGACCCAGATTATAAAACTACTCTTTTGACTGGTTACTCCAGAGTCCGTAACCTTAACTGGTTGCTATAAATTGTCACCTGTTGACATATCGCATGACCAACAAACAGACTGATACAAAAAGAAGCACCAAAGGTAGATTTATCATCAATTGCTGAGTTACTAATGGGATAGTAGGCACCACTCAACTTATTAAATGCAGAATCTTTCTCTTATTATATAAACTCTCTTTTTACGATGCTGTAATCCCTTAATTTGGGGTAGAGTCAGGGTGACTGGATGGAGCTGAGCATTTGCTGGCCGGATGCCCTTCCTGATGCCTATGCGGAGTTCATAGCAGATATTTTCTCTTTGCACCCTGACAGAGAAACAGATGCCACTACTTAGAATTTATATATAATGTATTTCCGTTGGATTGAAAAAGTGTGTGTGTGTGTGTGTGTGTGTGTGTGTGTGTGTGTGTGTGTGTGTGTGTGTGTGTGTGTGTTCCAGCCGAAAGGAAACAAGAATTTTCCACCATCTGATACCTCTTTTGGCTGATCTTGAATCCCACCATGATGGAACTCTATCTCTTTATTGACTTTTTCTGCATTGTATTTATAATCCTTGACTACACTCTATCTTTGTCTATTTTATTTTATTATTTACTTTGCCTTTTCTTAAAGAAACCATGCTCCAGTTTCTGGTTCCTATCGTTTGCCATTACCTCACTTCACGTTTTCAACAAAATTCAGCTTATTTCTGGAGTAGGCCAAACCTAGGAATCAAAAACCTGCATTGAGTGCTATTTGTCAACAGGAGTGTGTGTGTGTGTGTGTGTGTGTGTGTGTGTGTGTGTCTTTTGCTTTCTCCCCCACACAGCTGTAGATCTTTGTCAAGGAAGGGAGAAAGCAGAAGAGTGTTTTAAAATAAATGGTTAGCACATTAGTATAAAACCTATTGATTAAAAACACCAAGCATAATGTTAGTCTGACTGAGGCATTGCTGAAATAAATGTATCCCTCTGACTTTTGCATTAACCTTTTATTGACTGCTGGCATACCCATAATTAACACACACTTTAGCTAAAGTGGTTAATTGTACTATCGTGCCCAATGTCTCCCAACACACTTGATAGATCCAATCATCAAATGTATGTGTAACAACCCAGAAAATAAGAGGGTTGGAAGATTCCAGAAGAATAGATATATTCAGCTTGGTTTAGCTGAGGTAGTCCCATGAAGGTTCTTGAGATGGTCAATTGAACAGATTTGTTTAATAGCCGAAACAAGAATCAATTGTTTTATGATAGAAATATTTCTGAAACAGGGAAAACACAGTATTAGTCAGGCCAGGTCTTTTTTTATTTCCATAAAGGTTTTTTTTAAATTAATGTATAACTTCTCTAATCTGAAGTAGTGCATCCATTCTTACCACTAAGTTGGGTAGCATCAATAATTTCACCTCTTGATACAACATAGAACACAGAATAACAGAGTTGGAAGAAACATTGGAGGTCTTCTAGTCCAACTCTCTGCTTGAGCAAAATACTTTATACCATTTGAGACAAGTTGCTGTCCAGTCTCTTCTTGAAAACCTCCAATGATGAAGCACCCACAACATCTGAAGACAAGCTGTTCCACTGGTTAATTGTCCTCACTGTTATGAAGTTTCTCCTTAGTTCTAGGTTGCTTCTGTCCTTGATTAGTTTCCATCCATTGTTTCTTGTCTTGCCTTCTGGTGCTTTGGAAAATAGGTTGACACCCTCATCTTTGTGGTAGCCCCTCAAATATTAGAACACTGCTATGATGTCTCCCCTGGTCCTTCTTTTCACCAGACTAGACATACCCAATTCCTGCAACCATTCTTCATATGTTTACAAGTGTGATAAATTTCTTTATTAAATTTATATGCTGCCCGTCTCCCTATCAGGCGACTCCAGCTGGCTTACAACAATATCAAAATACAATATAAAATAAGAAGAACAGTAAAACACTGAAAACCTTCAGCATTGAAAATTAAAACATTAAAATTAATCAAGAATTAGATGAAAAAATGAGCAATACGAAAACAAGGTCATCGTGGGATTTTCTCCTAAACTACTCACCATCTCCAAACTGGATTAATGCATGCTTGGAGTAACTTGCTTTTTTATAATTAATATTTAATATAATTGAAATTATATGAAAAATTAATATTTTTTAAATGTATGGTCAATGCTCTAAACAAATTGCTGTTTTCTTTCTCTTGGGGAAAATCAAATGAATGCTATGAGGGAAAGGCATACATCAAATTGGACATGATGAATTGCTGATAAATAGGTAGGAGTGTCTCTCCTTGATCCATTTTCTAAGGACTTGAGACATGTACTATAGTAGAATTTATGAGTTATCAACTCAAGATAGGCAGAAGGATATACGGTTTTGCATACTGGATAACAAACTTAGGGACCTTTGCTTCCATACGTTCATGAGAAGGATGGATCTATTACAGGCTATTAGTTAAATATGGTGGCATAGTGAAGGATCAGTTCTTGCATGAAAAACCTTTGATGGAACTTCTGGATTCCTTCCAAAAATTGAAATGGTAATTTTTAATGTTACAAAAGAGGAAATTATTAAGGCGATAAAATTACAGGTGGAAAAGTAACTCCTTCATTTGATTTTTTTTGAACCTACACCTGACTCATAATCTAGTTTGGCCCTGGTCCTATCGATTATATTTTGAATCCTCTTTCGTTTTGGGGGAAATGGAGATATAACAGCATTACCCTTAAATGGCCTTCCAAGTGTGTTTTATTTTTAATCCTGGAGACTAGATAACCATTTCTCCAGAATGGTATAGGGCAGTATTGGGGAACCTTTTTGGCGTGCGCGCAGGGGAGCGCCGGAAACCGGAAGAGCAGCTCCCGAGCGTGCATGAGTGCACCAGGAAGCTGAGCTTCCGGTGTGCGCATGTGCGTCGGTCACCTGGTCTTCCAGTTTCTGGCACGCATGCATGCGCCAGAAACCAGAAGCTCAGCTTCCCGGTGCATGCATACGCATCAGGGAGCTGCTCTTCCGGTTTCCGGCGCTCCTGCGCGTGCAAAGATCAGCACACCGGAACCCGGAAGAGCAAAAGGCGACAGCTGGTGTGCCGGGAGAGATGGCTCTGCATGCCACTTCCGGCACACGTGCCATAGGTTCGCCATCACGGGTATAGGGTCTCTTGCTCGAACAGGGGGTTGGCCTAGAAGACCTCCAAGGTCCCTTCCAACCCTATGATTCTATGTTCTATATAGTTTGAGTTTAGCTGAATTTCAAGTCGCCCAATAGGGTCACCCTTGAAAAGTCCTTTATTCTTATTAACATTCACTGAAGCTCTGTTGGTTGAAGAATTTAAGACTTGCCCAAATATGCTAATGTATTTAGAAAACCTTTGCCTTGAAATGCTTCACCTGGAGTATCAAATGGGGAGGGGGGGGGAAGAGACACAGTGAGAGACGCAACTAAGGGGGAAAAAACTGAATTAAGGATCTTGTCAGAGCTTGCAATTGGCTTCAACTTTTATTGAATATTAATGACATCATGTTTTAGTAAGGTGAAGAGAGAGGAGAAGTTTCCAACACCAGGGTTATCACACAGCTTAGGACCAGGAAACCTGATGCTCAACTCTCTCTACTCAGAAGTTACCTTGAGGTCCCCGCGCGCGACAAATCCTTGCTTTTTCACCGTGGCATGGTTTTTATCAAAGGCGCAATTTAATATTTATGCTAAGAGGATTCTCCCCCAAAGACAAAAAAAAAAAAGTAACTTGTGTTCCTTTCATTTGTATTTTAAATAAATAATGAGAACATTGAAACACATTACTCTTTTTTTTCCTCTCTCTCTCTCTTCAGGACCCCGAGGTCGGTTAATCTTATTATTTATGAAGTGATGTGCTACTTTATGGTACTTAATGCATGTTAACAGATGCTATTATCACAGCCGGAAGTGGAACTGGAGAAGATATATAGGAATGTGATGTGTTAATACTGTCCTTGTGCTGTAATGCACCAGGGATTGAGTGCACGAGAAGGTAGAGCACAATTAACCGTTTTCCAACATGGGTGTGAACTTGACACACGTCGTCCCCTGGGTGTTCCTCCACCATCAATAATCCCCAGGAGAAATGATGTCCCGTTTTGGATGGGTTTTGTTTCATCCTTTTCTCAAGGATCAAACGTGGCCAAGCGATCACGTCCATTAATCATTTGAAGGGTGTTGAAAGCATTAATCGGTTGATTGTTGGGGCCAGTCCCTGAACTCTTTGGCTGCAAATGAAGATGTGGCATTCTGCTTTATGTTAGTTTGGGCACAGTGGTAGCCTTTTGTAGATGTGGTCCTTTGGAGCTGAGACTGAGTACTGAATTAATACCAGAGTAACGTTCACTCCTTTAGATGATGTTCTACTATATGGTACTGTTATGGCATAATTTTAAATATCCACGCAATAATGCCATGGAGGAATGGCAATCCATTTTCTATACATGTGGAATGTACAAAATGCCATCACCAACTTAATTGCATGTCTTAATTAGAGGCAGGGACAGAGGTACCAATTTAGACATCGTTGTCGCTAATAACAACCTAAACACATCAAATATCGCGATATGGAAAAATGGTAAGAAGTGTAATAGAAGAGTGTCTATGGAGACTCTCAATCATCCAGGTCATCGTTGTCCCAAAGGCAATTGGACTTTCTTGGTTTTTTTCTTTGAAAATGTTTCGTTTCTCTACCAAGAAGCTTCTTCAGGGCAGTGTAATGGAAGAGATTAAAACATCCCAGTATATGAGTGCCTCTCCAGATGTTACTGGATCCCTGCTCTGAGGAATGCCAAACTTTGTGGCCAATGATAAAGGATGCGAAGGGTTGGAAGGGAACTTGGGGGGCGCCCTTTAGTGCAAGAGGGAAGTGGATTATTGACCGAAAGGGCATTTCTACTCTGAGGAACACTAGAACTCAAAAGTTCTGAGGGCTCTTTGGTGCTTTCTGAGCTTGGTTGTTTTCTTGCAGACGTTTCATTATACCCAAACTAGGTCACATCATCAGTGCTAGTGGTCAGTGCTGGATTGGAACTGATGATGTTACCCAGTTTGGGTATTGAAACACCTGCAAGAAAAGCAACCAAGCTCAGAGAGCATCAAGGACTCCTCATTTCAACCCTGAGCTACAAAATTGTTACTCAAAAGATCTCCCACATTGTCTTCTACACATAACACGTAGACAAATGTACTGTACAGATAAAGATATGTTTGCCCATCATTCAGAAGAACATTATAAGAAAGTCCCTTCCCCTTGAATTGAGGGTTGAGCTCTCAAATATCTGAACAACTTGCCTTGATCTTAACTGGATTTATCCCAACTGTGGGATATTGCTTGTATGTAAATTGTCCACCCACAGCTACATCATTACTTACTTACTTCTGATATCAATCTCAGCCTGCATGACTCTCAGGCCAGTTGAAGATGATGGAAGTTATAATCCAGAATTTTTGGCTTCTAATGAAAAGCAGAACATCAAATCAAATCAAATCTTTGACTATGGTCGTAGAGCAGCCTAACTCTACAGCCATAGAAAGTGGCATCGAATTTTTAATAGCAATAGCACTTAGACTTATATACCGCTTCATAGTGCTTTTACAGCCCTCTCTAAGCGGTTCACAGAGTCAGCCTATTGCCCCCAACAATCTGGGTCCTCATTTTACCCACCTCAGAAGGATGGAAGGCTGAGTCAACCTTGAGCCGGTGAGATTTGAACTGCCGAGCTGCAGCTAGCAGTCAGCTGAAGTAGCCTGCAGTACTGCACTCTAACCACTGCGCCACCTCGGCCCTTAAAAGGATAAAACTGGACAAAGCTAGATTGCAGAAAGTGGCAGTAAATTTAATCTAGATCTAGATTAAAAACGATCTCTAGATTAACGTTATTTCCAACCATGTCCCAAACCCCGGCTTTACAAAGGTCCCCTCAACTATCTTTTTCCCTTTTAAATCTGTACCAATAACTCAACTTACACTAAACTTCGGAAGAATTGTTTTTCCCCTTTTGAAACCGCAAACAAGCTACCTAGAAAAAGAGTGGTTTTCAAAGATTATCTTCCAACTGTCTTCCTCCTCCTATTACAATAACCAAATCTGTCTTCAACTTTGCACGCTTTCATAAGCGTTAGATAATGAGCCAGCAGTTGGCAAATTAAAACACACAGCGGTAAAAAAAAAAACCTAAGATGGGAAACACTAAATGGCTACAAATTCACTAGTATGGGAGAATTAAATGGCAGCCTTTATTGCAACATAATCTTCTGAGATGGGTGGGTTTACCACTCATAAAATCTTCCCGCACAGATTCAGTTGCTTATGATAATTAAGCTCCAGACTTGCTGATGAAGATCCCCTTTTAATAAGAAACAGTGTAATTCAAAGGGATCCTCTGAGAACGTAGCGACCGCTAACCTCTTAATTTAATTTTGCTCGAGTTTTGCCCATCTATTCATCAGCAGAAATTGTTATTAACCTTCCCCTGCAACCAGCCACCTCCCCCTGTTTCTTCTTCTTCCCTTTTGCCAATCTCTCAGATTTACAAGCCGCCTCCTGCAATATTATTTAATCTACCCTGTGACCTTAGCTCAATAAATTTGATTTAATCTCCCTCAATAATCTCATAATAACTACGCAAAAAAGTACAGCAGGAAGCAACCACTCCAGATAAGACGTGAAGTAATGAAGGAATAATTTGCCATCAAAATGCAGGTGGGTTGAATTTTCTCTGTGAATGGCTTCTCTCTTCAGAAGAAAGAAACAGCTTTTATATTAATCGGACAATAAAATATATCCTTTGACAGCAATGAAATCTAAGTCGGTCATTCTGGTCTAATTGATTTAAGGGAGTCTAAGCATGATTAAGTCTGAATCCAATATATGTTGTCTGTTTCTCTTTCCAATATACTTCTGAAACCTCACTTTCCATTATTTGCAAAGTTTGTTTGGCAAAATGGCCTTTTTCTTTTTTTCCCTCAGTCATAGAGTGCTTTAAAAATGCTAAAAAAAAATTGAATTTATTGTCTTATTGCGAGACGACAAAGAATGTTGCTGGTTTTATAGGTTTTTTTAAATATTTTTCCTTCGGAAGTCTTCTCTTAAATTGTAAATTAATTGTAATTGTAAATTAATTGTAATTGTACAATTTACAAACCACAGAAAGGACAATTAGACATTGAAAATTGAACACTGACTTTATATTTTCGAGTTTCTTATATCTAAGAACTCTATGCCTGCCCACAATTACATCTGATTCCTCTTTGGAGGGGGAAAAAAAAATCAAAACAAGTGAAAACGATTTCTTTTCCATCAAACTGAATGTGTTCCCTCTGCAAAAAAAACCCTGCAAAATAAAATTTCTGCATAGCGCCAATTTGTTCAGTGCATTTAGTGTGATCTCCCGAGGTCGCGTCTTAAAAAATTAAATCTTGAACTGCTTCCAGTAACTAATTTCTAATCTTTTTTTTTCTTTTTCATTTTAGGTGCCATTCACCACTTTCAGAAAACTTACCGGAGGATGAGAAACCGAAATGCCAGCCTTACTGGGAGGACAATGATCCCAGTATGCCATTACCTTTCAATCTTGAGGATATAATATTTGAACTACAGACAATTCTGGAAGATTAGAAAAGCTTTATCAGAAACTGGAGTTGGAGTTCCACTGCTAAGAAGCACCAAAGAAGACCAATGAAAGCAAAGAAGCCTGTTGATTAATTGTAGATTTAGCGATATTCAGTCACATGGTCGGTTGAGAAACAAATCAAAAAGGCGTCCTTGGTGTTCTCTGAGCTTGGTTGTTTTCTTGAAGACGTTTCATTACCCAACTGGGTAACATCATCAGTGGAGGAGGAGGAGGATAGTTCTTGGTGCTCTCTTAGCTTGGTTGTTTTCTTGCAGACATTTCATTACAATCCTGAGCGACAAATATTCTCATTTATTGGTCAATCGAAAAGGACATTGGAGCAGGATTATGAAAAGTAGATTATCTGGAATCTGTTTTGGAGCTAAAAACTCAAGCAATATCCATACCAAAGAGCATTTCAGATAGATAATGAGAAATAAAGGACCAACTGATGCCTGTTTTATTGATGTTTACTGATATTTACTGATATTTTGGTCTTCGGCTACATGATAAACACCATCGAGTCGCCCAAGAAATTTGGAATCATATTATTCTGTTTGAACATAGGGTTGAACTAGAAGACCTCAAAGGTCCCTTCCAACTCTATTATTCTGCTTTCTGTTAAGTCACCTTCTGAGATAAGTGAAATTATATTTTGGCCCAGCAATACTGGTCACACCTGATTGTGATCTTCGCTTGGAATAGGTAGCTAAGAGAAGTTCTCCCATTGGCTGTTCTCTTTCCCCTGAACAACCACAAACAGGATTTTGTAGGTCAGAGGGTGGGCTGCACAACAAAGCATGGAGATTTATGCAGTTTGGACTCTAGCAAACCATGGCATTGTGCGCCATATGTCTTTCCTGATGAAATCTGAATCTTCCATAAGGAGAACCAGGATCAGATGGAGAAGGACTCCTTCTTTCCAATCATTTTACTGATTTGCAATGGGTACCTTTAGCAAAATCCTGCTTCTGGACTTGGCCTGCCTTTCATTTTTCATCATTGCTGCTGGACAAAATGGCAGGGAAATCGGTTCCCCTTTCCCGACACACATACACACACACACACACACACGTGTGTGTGTGTGTGTCAAGCTAAATGGATTACTGAAGATACAGATCTGTTTGCCTGTCTGCACTTGCCTTTAGACAATATTCATCAGTTCTACAAAAAGCTCTTGATTAAACAGAGAAGCCAAACAAATGTCAAGGTTCAAAGCAAAAGGCCCTTTGCTCCCATCTCACAATCCTCAAATCAGACTGATAGTTGACTTTGCATTAGCCGTAAGTAATTGTCGGCAGAAATGAAATCAGCTCACGGCTCTGAAGATAGGAAAGTTGGCAAGGGAAACCTCTTATTTTGCCTTTAGGGAGAATAGAATAGGAATAGGAATAGGAATAGGAATAGAATAGAATAGAATAGAATAGAATAGAATAGAATAGAATAGAATAGAATAGAATAGAATAGAATAGAATAGAATAGAATAGAATAGAATAGAATAGAATAGAGAATTGGAAGGGACTTGAAGGTCTTCTAGTCCAACCCCCTGCTCACACAGGAGACCATTCTGGACAAATGGCTGTCCAGTCTCTTCTTATCCTCCATGATGGAGCACCCATAACATCTGGAGGGAAGTCTTTGGATAGATTGTGGATAGATTGTGCTCATTGTCAGGAACTGTTTAGGTTGGATCTGTCTGTGATAAAGACAGAAGAAGAAGAAGACAGAAGAATACAAGAAGGAGGAGAAGGAGGGGGGAAAGGAAGAGGAAGAAGGGGGAGGAGGAGGAGGGGTCCACTTATTTTCCAAAGCATCTGAAGACAAGAAACAATGGATGGAAACTAATCAAGGAGAGAAGCAACCTGGAATTAAGGAGAAACTTCCTAACAGTAAGAACCAGTGGTGGGTTGCTACCGGTTCGCCCGGTTCGAAATTTGCACCCGCTTGCCGAATCGGCAGTGATGGCCAGCTGTCCACGCCCCCGAACCAGTTCTCCGGTTGCCACGGCTGGCAAAGAACCCTCTGCACATGTACAGAGGCTTCTACGCATGCGCAGAGGGTCATTTCCCTGATGTGACGTAGGCAAAGTACGCACTTCCGTCGCGATGCGAACCGGTAGGGAAGGTAAGTAGAACCCACCCCTGGTAAGAACAAATAACCAGTGGAACAGCTGGCCTTCAGAAGTGGAAGCTTCATCACTGGAGGTTTTTTAAGAGACTGGACAGCCACCTGTCTCAAATTGTATAGGGTCTCCTGCTTGAACAGGGGGTTGGACTAGACGACCTCCAAGGTCCCTTCCAGCTCTATTCTGATTGATTGACCTTTTCCCTCTATTACTTCTTGTCCTGCCTGCACAGAATTTAAGTTTTGGCTGGGGAATTCTGGGAGTTGAAGACCACAAGTCTTAAAGTTGCCAAGGTTGGACAACCCTGGTTTAGCACATCCCTGGTTTATGAAGCATGTGAAAGACTTAGAACTGGCTTCCTATTAAATAGGGGGCGGCGGGAAGGGGATGTTTCCTTCTTTTGCCTGTTCAGAGCTAACACAGGGCTGCAATCCTTCCTTTGATGCCATCGTCGTGTCTCTACTTCAAAGTTTCTTCTGCCACTCTGGCTAATGGGGTCGGAGCAGCTCTTTTCGTAATAGATTGCCGGTCCCTTGAGTCGCCAGATTTTTTGAAAGACAGGTCACAACGAGAAGCACTGGCTGTTAAATAACATTTGATGCCGCTCAGGGGAATGATAATTACAGCAGCTTAGTTAGGAAGATTCACGGGAGCGTAAGAGCCACATTCCTGCAAGAGGCAGGCTCAGCCCTGACCTTTTGCAAGGAAGTGGGGTCAAAACCCATCCATCGTCTCTGAAAGTTGGCATATCAGGTCACATCGGTGAGGTGGGGAAAGAACCAGGGGGTAGATAGAGGGAAGCTTATTCAATCACACTTCTGAAAGAAAGAAAGAAAAAGATGCCAAACGGATTCACTTGGTGATGAGTGAGAGGTATCAGAAGGGATTTGAGCCTGTACAATATCAGCCAGACCTGTCCAAGGAAATACAGGGAGTTCAGAAGTATCATAAAAGAAAGATCTTCACATCTATGGCCTCTGGAGGGTGAGGTGATGTTCTCCAGCTCTTTTTTTTTTTTTTCAGACCAGACAAGTAGGACAGCCTTTCCCAGCCTAAATCCCCACCCCCTAGAGCAGCGGTTCTCAACCTGTGGGTCGCGACCCCTTTGGGGGTCGAACGACCTTTTCACAGGGGTCGCTGCGCACGCTAGCCCGCCATCTTGGTGCTACCATCAGCAGGGGTGAAATGCTCCCGGTTCGGCCGTGCCTGCGGGTCAGCGGACAGCTGGTAGCGACGGAAGCGTGAGACTTCGCCCACCCGCCTGGACGCCGCCATTTGGGTTCTTTTACCCTCTGCGCATGCACAGAACGCTTTGCGCATGCACAGAGGGTAAAAGAACCCAAATGGCGGCGTCCGGGCGGGTGGGCAAAGTCTCCCGCTTCTGTCGCTACCAGCTGTCCGGCGACCCGCAGGCACGCCCGAACTGGGAGCATTTCACCCCTGGTGCCACGCCCCCTTTGTCACCTCATTGCATGCGGGGAAGGGGCGGGGCAGAGGTCACGGCGGCGGGGGGGTTGCGGCATTAGGAAGGTTGAGAACCACTGCCCTAGAGCTTGATCTATAACATCCTAGGCTGACCCATAGAATCATAGGGCCGGAAGGGACCTTGGAGGTGTTCTAGTCCAACCTCCTGCATTGATGATGTTACCGAGCTTGGTAATGAAACGTCTACAAGAAAACTAAGACCAGAGAGTACCAAGGGCCTCACGGTCCTCCTCCTCCTCCTCTTCCTCCCCCCTTCCTTCTCCTACTCCTCCCATTCTCCTTCTCCACTCCTCAAACCCATCCCCTTCTGTTACTGATGATGCGAAGTTTAATAATAAAATGTCTGCAAGAAAACCACGAAGCTTAGAGAGCACAAAGGACCCCACAGTTGTCGTCTCCTCCTCTTCCCCCCCCCAAACCCTACTCCCTTCTAGCACTGATGATGTTACCTAGATGGGTCATGAAATGTCTGCAAGAAAACCACCAAGGCCAGAGACCACCAAGGACTCCACAGTCGTCGTCCTCCTCCTCCTCCCATTCTCCTGAAAAAAGTGGCTTATGACCATTTTTCACACTTACGACCCTTGCAGCATCCCCATAGTCACGTGATCAAAATTTGGACACTTGGCAAGTGAGTCATATTTATGACTGGTGTAGCATTCTGGGGTAATGTGATCCCCTTTTGCGACCTTCTGACAAGGAAAGTCAACGGGGAAGCCAGATTCACTTAACAACCGGGTTATAACCAATCAACCGCAGGGATTCACTTAACAACAACTGTGGCAAGAAAGGTCGTAAAATGTGGCAAAACTCACTTAACAAATGTCTCACTTAACCACAGAAATTTGGGGCTCAGTAAGTTTGTATAGTCTGAAGAGCAAGGATGAATTCAAAACATTTTGTATAGATTGAAGCAAATAATTGAGATATCCGATGCTTCATTTGAGACTCAGTCATTTTATTTATTTATTTATTTATTTATTTATTTATTTATTTAT
>QLTV01000380.1:848943-860323 GCA_003457575.1 Thermophis baileyi
CAAAATCAAAAATAAATAACAAATTGATAAACAAAGTCTGACTAGTTAGACAGACAATTTAACACTGGAGTATTAATTATTAATGAATGCTAAACTATTTAGTTAATAGTGCCTGGTCAATTAATTAATTAATTAATCAGTTATTATACAATCAAAAATATCAGTAAATCAATTAAACGGTCAATAATCCAGTCAATTAAACTAAGCAACAAATTACTTGCCCAACCAATAAATCAAAAGTTAAACAATGACTAAGTATTTAAATTGTTTAATTGATAATCAATTAAAAGCCTAAACTAATTATTCTATCAATTAACAATCATTAAATGCCCAACTATCTAATCAATCAGTTACCAATCTCTCAATCAATATTATATTAAGAAATTAAGCATCAAATGATTAATTAATTAATTAGGAAATGTATAGACGAATCAACATGGTCAGTTGCAGTAGCCTCGTTGGGAATTGGGTGGAGTGGTAGCCTCAGTGACAGCCTTGGAAGTGCTCCATACAGAGGGGTCCTTACAGATGAAGTGCAAGGGTAGCGGTGCAGCGCAGATGCGGTGGACTCACATTAGGTCTCCTCAGATCTCCCTCCTCACTTCCGTCAATCTCCTGGTCTTTGCCGAAGGATCTGGGCTGCAGAGGGCAGTTGTTACTCGCTATTCAAGATGGTGGTAGCGGATCATCTCAGGTTTCCCTCCTCACCTTCTTCAATCACCTGAGCTATGCCAATGGATAAGGGCTGCGTAGGGCAGCTGTTTAACTCAGTTCAGGGCGATGCACTTCGTCGATCTCCTGGTCTTTGCCAAAGGATCTAGGCTGCAGAGGGCGATTGTTACTCGCTATTCAAGATGGCGGTAACGGATCTCCTCTGGTTTCACTCCTCACCTTTTTCGATCTCCTGGGCTATGCCAATGGATCTGGGCTGTGGAGGACGGCTGTTTAACTCAGTTCCATCACCCAAACCGTCAGACAGATCTCACTTGCCAATCATATCAAAGATCGAAATATCACGATTGGCCTCGCCAATCATATCAAAGATCGAAATATCATGATTGGCCTCGTCAATCATATCAAAGATCAAAATATCACGATTGGCCGTTCCCGGCTATTGTCTCTGGTAATTAGAAGAATCGCTATGAAAAAAATGTAACTCTGTCTATTGAAAGGAAGAATCTTTATGGTAATTTCCAAGGGAGAAACCATTAGCTTCTTAAGGCAAACCACCAGAAAGGCATGATAGATCAAATTGCTGGAATTACTATTTAATACTTATTTATAGCACACATTTCTAGGGATACCTTGGGGGCGTGTTGTTTTTTTTTTTAAAGGCCTCTAAAAGAGCATACGTTTCTGTATTAAAGAGTAATGAAAATATATATTCCCCTGGTCTGTTTTGATGTTTTTCAATATTAGCTCCTGTCTTTTTTTTTTAATAGAGACGTACAGCATCCTATGCAAAAAACATTTTTTGATGAAGAAGTCAATAAGGAAGACCAAGAGCCCTCTTTAAAGGTATATTTTTAATAAAGGCAGGTGCACAATAACCGTGTTTTGAAATCTCCTCCCTTCCCGCGAATCTCTGAAGACAAATCCACTCAGACCGAGTGGAGCAAAATTCCAAGTTTCCGTGTTGTATGTCAGGCCTGAGGATGACTTGTCAGTTCCTCCGATGTCAGGTTTAATCTTCAAAAAAATGACAGGCAATTTGTTCAGGGAACTGTGCAGAATGACAAGATAGAGAAGGATTGTAAAACATGGCACCTGTGTGGGAGCCTAGCTTTCTGCGGACATCAAAAACTGTTGTTTTCTTTTGCTATTAGTCCACTGATGCTGAACAATTGAGCAGAAGGACTCTGGCTTAGTGGTGGAGTAGCTACTCTGTACTCAGAGTCTACTCGGTTCGCTTTGAGCTAAGAAAATACTTGGTCTGAAACCCTGGAGAGCTGCAGCCAACGCTGAAGATCAGGGGACAGGAATTCTGTGTCCCTAAGATCCCCCAAAGTCCCCCGGATGTGATTGTTGAACATTGATGTCACAGTCTCCTGCCTTTTGTGGTGGGGAAACAGGATGGAAGTGTTTTGTAAACCTTCCAAAGGCATGCAAGATGTTATCAGAAGAATGTCCAGCGTGAAGGATCAGGACCACACATTGAGAGTTATTCTACGATAAGATGGGCAACCAATACATTTTATAAATCAATAAGTTACAGGTAAGAAGGTTTATTGTTCATGCCTATGCACAGGAATCTAGTCAACTAACAGTCAATCCTAAATTGGCACTAGATAAAAGTCGACGGAATTCAAGAGGGCGTTGGACCAGTAGTGAAATCCAATTTTTTTTACTACCGGTTCTGTGGGCGTGGCTTGGTGGGCGTGGTGTGGCTTGGTGGGCGTGGCAGGGGAAGGATACTGTAAAATCCCCATTCCCTCCCCACTCCTGGGGGAAGAATATTGCAAAATCTCCATTCCCACCCCACTCCTGGGGGAAGAATATTGCAAAATCTCCATTCCCTCCCCACTCCAGGGGAAGGATAACCCATTCCCTCCCCACTCCTGGGGGAAGGATGGGCTTGGTGGACATGGAAGGGGAAGGATACTGCAAAATCTCCATTCCCACCCCACTCCAGGGGAAGGATACTGCAAAATCCCCATTCCCTTCCCACTCCTGGGGGAAGGATATTGCAAAATCTCCATTCCCACCCCACTCTGGGGCCAGCCAGAGGTGGTATTTGCCGGTTCTCCAAACTACTCAAAATTTCCGCTACCGGTTCTCCAGAACCTGTCAGAACCTGCTGGATTTCACCCCTGCATTGGACTTAGATCGCTTGTGACAACGTAATGACTCCAGACTGATTCCTCTCTTGATTCCAGCCCAGGCACTGCCGCTTCTTCTCCCACAGGAAGAATGAAAAATCCACAGAATATCTTCTGTACCTTCTAAATACCCTGGAAAAATTAAACATCTAATGATCTAAGAACTTGGCAGCCCATTAAGGCCTACCCGATCAAAGCTTTAGCCAGTATCAGATTCCCGAAGAATATACAAATAAAATAAACTTGATAACAAATTCAGGAATTGAAATGGCAAGATCTGATCCAAAACCATCGTTTGAGACTCAAAGAGGAGAAGAACCTGAGATGCCCCAGAAAAAGGGATGCAGCTTTAAACATCTGCTGGCTGCTACTATCTTTGCCTTTTTTGACCGGCTTGGGTGCTCCTAATGTACAACCTTTCATGCGCTGTTCCCAAATCAAGGCAAAACTCTCCTCCCCTCCCCTCATTTTTTTTCTTTGTTGTTGTTTCTACTCTTCTATTAATATTTAGTTGTCTCACTCAATTAATGTTTCATGACAGAATCCAATTCAAGCAGGAATGGAATCTTTGCAATATAGGAAACAGCTCCAGGTAAAATTGGCACTTTATTTATTTTTCATTCATCTCTGGGTTGTAGTCATCTCGGCTCCAATTGGAAGGTTAGTTGCAGAGCTGAAAATACCTGCAGGCTATTGTAGCTGAAGCTGGTGTGGTACCTCACACTCCCTCACTGCCATGCGTGCTCTGGAAGAGTGGCGTGGTTTCGAGCATTAAAAAATGAAGGGGGAATTTAAAAAAAAAACAAAGGCTCTGAACTTCAGCTGGATTGTCCATGTGTCGTTCTGGCTACCACGCGGCTTTTTTAAACAAACAAAACCATATTTTATCTGAGATGTTTTTAAATTTGGAAGCTAGGCAATCCAACCATCTCATGGCAACGGTCACATTTCAGAAATCATGGGGTCCTCGGTGGTCTCTGAGCTTGGTGGTTGTCTTGCAGACGTTTCATTACCCAACTAGGTAACGTCATCAGTGCAGCAATGTAACATCTGCAAGAAAATCACCAAGCTCAGAGATCACCAAGGACCCCACAGTTCAACCCTGAGCTACAAATATTCACTTCTATCAATTTCGGAACTCATTTAAGAGGGGAATCCAGGGGTGGGATTCTACCGATTCGGACAGTTTCGGGAGAAGCAGTTGTTATGATTCTGTGCAGTTCGCAGAACTGGTAAAACCGACTACTGCTTGGCACCCGCCCCTTCCTGCCCGCACTTCCAGGGACTTAAAAGCTCCTAATGCACTTCCTCTCGCTAATGTCCACAGGGGGTTTAATGCGGAGGCCGATCGATGGGGCTTCTTCTCTAGTGTCCCAGACTTTTTTCTCCCCTCCTCCTTTTCTTTTCTTTGCAAAAAGCAGAACCGCGCCAGCTGGACAGGGCGGGGATGAGGTGGGCGGGATCAGAGGTGGGTTTCTGCCAGTTCGGACCAGTTCTATAGAACCGGTAGTAAAAATAGGGACTGGTTCTCCGAACCGGCAGTACCGGCAGCCTGGCCACACCCCCAAACCGGTCCCCCAGTCGCTGCTCGCTCACCCACCCGATGCGTCCATCGGACGGCAAGCTGACCAGAGCTGGGAAGCGGCTGGCTGGCAAAGAAGCCTCTAAGCTGCCTGGTCGCAGGGCGCCGAAAAGTCCTTCAGCTGGTGAGAAGAAAGCTGCGCATGCACGAAGATGGCAGCAGCGACCGGAGGTCTTTTCGGCGTCTTGCGCCAGCGGGTGGGTGGAAAAGAAGCCTCTCAGCTTCCAAGTTCAGCAGCCAGCTCCCACGTTGGTAATTGTACTTTCATGCTACCATACAGAAAAAGGAGCCCATATTTTGACAGCTTTCCACTTTATTTATCCAGGAGATGATGGGAGATCCATGCATTGGGAAGCTTCCCATGACTGCAGTAATTCGCATGGCGGGGGGATCACTGAGATAGATTTAAATATTGAGAATGATTTAGCAAGTACATTGCTTTTGAGTCTTTTATGAAGCCAGTCAAACTGGTTTTATTTGTTTTGTTTTAATGAGCAAACAAGTTTTGTTCATTTTTAAAGTGTCAAATGTTACACATCCGAGAAAGGAAACTGTCGTCTCAAATTCATAAGCAGAGTTGGAAAATGATGTTTGATCTAGGTTGGAGTCAAACTATCCGTAGGCGTTTACACTAAACTATTTTCAAATTCCAAATTTATTTAGATGCCATCATCATTGCACCCTGGCAAAATGTGGTTTGGGGTGCAGGTAAGTAAAGTTAGAAGAGTGATAATTATAGTTACCTTTCCGTAGTATACTAAGCGATAAGATGTTCCTTATTGCCATTTCCCCCCTCTATAGTTAGTCAAAGAGGTGTTGTTTGCATTTTATCTCTGCGTCTCCTTAAGGCAATTCCTTTTTTTCATTTCCTGCACCTCTCAAAGAAATCAGAGGAATAGTTGTCAAAATATTGGCCAGATAGCAGCTTTACAAATTAATCCCCTAGCTTGATACCTGCAAACAAAGGTTGAACTCCATAATTGGCACTTGAAATGGTAATTAACTGATTAAGAAAGCACCCGGCAGTTTGTGTGTATGTGCAAAATGGCACCAGGTGTGCAAGAATCATTAGACATTCTTTGCATCCAAACATGCCTTTGAGTTGTTACCTCTTTAGTGTCATATTGCCAACTGCCAATTTGATTGGTTAAGTAGTTGTATGTGGTTTGGGGGGGGGAGAAGGAGGATGGGGAAGGGATGGTGGGGGGCAGCGGGAGGAGGGAGAACCTGCACAATATTCTTTCTTTAGGATTGATGTGTTTATTACTTTTTGTGACAGAGGTTCCCAAGGCAGATGTTCAATATAGGAACAAGCTGCTTGAGAATGAAGCAAGGGGAAAGAGGGGTGGTGTGAAGGCCGGAAATTGAGAAAGTTATCATAAGCACAAAATTGTTATTGAAGGTTTTGCTCCGAGCGTTTGTAACGCTTGTGTTATATACTCTTCCGCAGACAGTAATCTAACAGGGAATTACGGAAAGTGGATTGCCAATATCTATAAATTGCATTGTATGCTCAGGAGCTGCCTCCCAACAGGCCAAGCGCTCGTGCCTTAGGGAAGAGAGAAGAATTCCCCAATGGGGTTCTTTCTGCCTGCCAGTTGGAAAAACGAGCCAGAAATGGAGGAAAAGAAAAAAGCTTGGCAACCTTCAATCCCCACACAATTTGATTTGAGCTAGATTTTTAAAACGTCGCATTCACATATTGCAGTAAGCAAGTGTTTAACCATAGTTGGTTGGGTAAGTGCTGAGTCGACTTAGCATGCAACCCACGTGACTAAACCCTGATCGATGTGGGTAGATCAAGGGTACTAGTCAATAAAGGTAAAGGTAAAGGTTCCCCTCGCACATACGTGCTAGTCGTTCCTGACTCTAGGGGGCAGTGCTCATCTAAGCCGAAGAGCCAGCGCTGTCCGAAGACGTCTCCGTGGTCATGTGGCCGGCATGACTAAATGCTGAAGGTTCACGGAATGCTGTTACCTTCCCACCAAGGTGGTCTCTATTTTCCACTTGCATTTTTACATACTTTCGAACTGCTAGGTTGGCAGAAGCTGTGGCAAGTTACGGGAGCTCACTCCATTACGCAGCGCTAGTGATTTGAACCGCCGAACTGCCAACCTTTCTGATCGACAAGCTCAGTGTCTTAGCCACTGAGCCACCACGTCCCCACTAGTCAATAGCCAGGGATAAATCTGTTGGCATCTTGTTGAACCAAGAGAATTACAGAATAACAGAGTTGGAAGGGATCATGTAATTCATCTAGTCCAACCCCTCGCCCAATCAGGAGAGCCTACACCATTTCTAACTGACGGCAGTCCAGTCTCTTCTTGAAAGCCTCCAGTGATGCAGCTCCCACAACTTCCAAAGGCAACTTCTGTTCCATTGAACATAGAACAACAGTGTTGGAAGGGACCTTGGAAGTCATCTAGTCCAACCCCCCGCTCAAGCAGAGACCCTACACCATTTCTAACTGACGGCAGTCCAGTCTCTTCTTGAAAGCCTCCAGTGATGAAGCTCCCACAACTTCTGAAGGCAACTTCTGTTCCACTGAATATAGAATAACAGAGTTGGAAGGGATCTTGTAGGTCATCTAGTCCAACACCCACCCGCTCAAGCAGAGACCCTAGACCATTTCTGACAGTCTCTTCTTGAAAGCTTCCAGTGATGAAGCTCCCACAACTTCTGAAGGCTTAGAAAGAAAGAAAAAAAGAGACTCAAGTTCCTGACAAATTAACCTTGTGCAATTTGATTGGAGCCATTACTTGAGTATACATGAGCACCAACACAAACACGTGGCTCCTTTCTCCAAAACTCGACCTCAAATCCTCCTTTTGGTCTTTCCAGTTCCTAACAAAATATCACGGATCTCTCTGGCTTACCTCTATCAGCCCCGGGATCTTTTGACCTTTCTGTCTGGAAGGAAGCCCAGCCTTTTCATAACATTATTTCTTGCCTAGTGCAAGACTTGGAAATATCGTTTAGAGCTATCAATTTTGAGTCAGCAGGTTGGGGGCAATGGTTCCCTCTTATATAGCTGTTTAACGTAAGCCAGCAATATTCTCCCTGGCCTCTGGTGAATAAAGCAGCCCGTTTTCTTAGATAGAAAGCATAAATTGAGGTTGTGTCACCAGGGGTCATTAATAGACTTAGGAGTGTCAATACAAAGGCAGTGAAGTCCCACCTGCTTAATATTAAGAAGTGCACTCTCCTTAGTGTATCAAGGCCCTTTGGGAGACTGACAAGACACAAGGAGGTGTGTTTAAGCTTTAAGGGGGCTCCATTGATGACAGAGTTTGCTTCTGTATGCTCCCAAGAAACTTGATGCCTGAAGTTGCAAGTCAAAAAGGCTGCCAGCAAGCAATAGAAGCCCTGAAGGCAGGGGTGAAATGCTACCGGTTCGGACCGGTTCTCCCGAACTGGTAGTAAAAAATGCTACCAGTTCAGGCGAACCGGTATTTCCGACGATCAGCTGGGCAACAATCAACTGTGACGCGCGATTTATATTATCTAGAATCGTCGGATTTCCTGTTTTCTAGCTAATCTAAATCACGTGGCACAGTGGATTACAGCTGAAGGTTATTTTTTTTCCCCCTTTTTATATATTTAATTCAGTTTCTGGATGAAAAGTACAGACCAGTGGGCAAAACAGTATTAGGAAATACTTGTTTAAAAGACCTTTTTTCCTGTCTTTGATCTTTTTTTGCGGAAAAATAGTGAAGAATGCCAGAAAAAAAAATCACTCACCATTGATCTGAGCATCCATATCTCTGTCTTGTCACCCCCATTGCTTTTTCAAAATAAAAGTACGTTTTGCATCAGCTCCACACATTCCTCCAATTTGCATGGAACTTACTAAGTCTGCATTTGCTTAGAGTTTTGATATGCCATAATTGTTCCCAGATCTGACAGTCCAATTTGGATCCATCACTAAATGACTTAATCAATGATTCTAAATTAGTGGAGAACTGAGCTTTGAAAGAACATGTTCCTTCTTTATGGTTTTCATTTTCAATAAATGTTGAAATGCCTTTAGTGGTCTGGGGGAGAAAGGGTGCCTTATGAAAATAATTTTCATAATCAGCAATATTTTACATTAAGGTGTGACAGACCCCCGCATTCCTCTTCCGTGCTTCCTCACCAAACTGTCAGTGGTGCCTATAATCTCTTGATTGACATTCGCCAAATAGCTTTCTGTATTTGCCTTGGAATAATTGAGATGTCAAATAACTTCAAGCCCGGTTCATTGATTCCATAAGGGACCTTGAATAAACATTATGAATATTTGGAGGGTAGGGGGCGGTATGCATTGAGGAGGAAAGGAAGATTAATTCTCTTGGCTGGAAAAATAGAAGACCTGGGGCGGGGGGAAATCTGTGTTGTAGGTAGATAGATAGATAGATAGATAGATAGATAGATAGATAGATAGATAGATAGATAGATAGATAGATAGATAGATAGATAGATAGACAGACAGACAGACAGACAGACAGACAGACAGACAGACAGACATAGATGATAGATATAGATGGATGGATGGATGGATGGATGGATGGATAGATAGATAGATAGATAGATAGATAGATAGATAGATAGATAGATAGATAGATAGATAGATAGATAGACAGACAGACAGACAGACAGACAGACAGACATAGATGATAGATATAGATGGATGGATGGATAGATAGATAGATAGATAGATAGATAGATAGATAGATAGATAGATAGATAGATAGATAGATAGATATAGATGATAGAGAGATAGAGATAGAGATAGAGATATATATGGGACTGGAACTTGTCAGTCACCATCTTATTTTCATATTGTTATTATTTTATTATTATTATTATTTATTAAATTTGTATGCCGCCCAACTCCCAAGGGACTCTTATTTCCATATTGGCCAACAGATCCTTCTGAAAAGACCTCAAGAAAGAAGTAAAGGTTATTAGCCCTTTTTCACTGATGTCCGTCTCTAATTGGGGTTCAGCTCTGAACTTGCACATAACCCCATAAACTGTTTAAGTTGCAGAAGAACAAAGACAAAATAACCAAAGAGACTATTGCTATTCCCTTCGAAGTTTCAAGAATCTGGACTTTGGCTTGGTAGTTTCTGCTACTACAAGACTTTTAGGAACAGAACTATGAAAGCTCTGGATTCAACCAATCAATCAGAATAGAACTGGAAGGGACTTTGGAGGTCTTCTAGTCCAACCCTCTGCTCAAGCAGGAGACCCTATACAATTTGAGACCAGTGGCTGTCCAGTCTCTTCTTAAAAACCTCCAGTGATGAAGCACCCACAACTTCTGAAGGCAAGCCATTCCACTGGTCAATTGTTCTCACTGTCAGGAAGTTTCTCCTTAATTCCAGGTTGCTTCTCTCCTTGATTAGTTTTCATCCATTGCTTCTTGTCTTAATTTCTGGTGCTTTAGATAAATAAGTTGATCCTCCTTCTTCTTTGTGGCAGCCGCTCAAATTCTGAGGGTTGAATTAACCAGCTAATTTGTGGCGTTAGCTACAGGTTTCTTCTCAAGTTTACCTTTGCTAAGCCTCAGTGAGTTTGCATCCAACCAGCTTTTAGCATCTTTGTATTTTGGTTTTGATTTTCTTTAAATAGCAAAAGGGGGGGGGGTTCACACTAGGCTTTTAGCAAGTATCCCATATTCCCCATATTTAGCAAGTATCCCATATTTAAACTTTGGAGCGAATGCTTCCTCGCTTAGCAAGAGCTCTCTTTTAACCCTGTTCCCACTTCACTTTATAAAAACCATTCATGGCTGAAATTGCATTTGGGACGCAGAGAAATTCACACCCTCAACAATGCAGAAACAAAGCAAAGCGGAAAAAAGGAAGACTTGTCGGACAAAAACCGAGGGAAGCATCCCAGATCGTGTGTTTCCCCTCTGATACTGGAGAGGTATCTCAAGGTTAAACTGGTCCCGAGTGAAAATTGGGTAGAAAACATCGAAGCCAATTGATCAGAAAAATAGCAGTAAAGGCCATTTTTAGTACTTAGAGCAATCCGTAAATAGCAATAGCACTTAGACTTATATACCGCTTCATAGTGCTTTACAGCCCTCTCTAAGCGGTTCACAGAGTCAGCATATTGCCCCCAACAATCTGGGTCCTCATTTTACCCACCTCAGAAGGATGGAAGGCTGAGTCAACCTTGAGCCGGTGAGATTTGAACCGCCGAACTGCAGCTAGCAGTCAGCTGAAGTAGCCTGCAGTGCTGCACTAATTAGAGGCATGTCTATAGAGGAAGAGTGTTGAAAAGGCTAGATAGCAGCCACAATCATGTGTGATCGAAACCTCACCCATTTGAACATGTGTTTGGCATGATTGCAGCTGCCATTTTGACTCTTTTGACAGCTCGCCCCCCCAAACACCCCTGCTTATGATTGCCTAAAGCTAACTGTTAGATAGTGGGTAGAGATGACAGGAGACAGACTTCCAAAGCAGCTCTTTATTTCAGCTCTTGTGTAAGCAACCAGCAAAGAGCAGTCTGACAGCTTGCCCTTTTATAGGGAGCTGTCAGACAGACCAGCCAATAGCGTTTGAGCTTTTTCCCGCTCAAACGCTGGACCTGGTTGGAACCATGCAACACAGTTGAAACAGTTAGAACATAACACCCCTCCCCTCCTGGATGGAGCTGTCCAGCATACGTAATCACACAGGTAGGCGGGGCGTTTTGAAGCCCTACTAGACCTGCGCAATTCAGTTGGGGGGGAGGCAGCGGCCTGTGCGGACAGGTCTGCTGCCGCTCCGGGGCTCGAGCATGGAAGCTCCTGGAAGGTACTGGGTGTGGCCTCCACGGCCGAAGGGACCGGTTCGAGGGGAGGACATCGCTGGCTCTCGGCTTCCACAGGTAGGCCTTCCGAGCCACCCCGGCTTGAGTTAGCTAGGGGAGGAAAGCACGGTGTTACTGTTTGGGGGTTGATTAATTCCCCACGCAGTCTGGCACGTAATTGGCCCACATG
>QLTV01000380.1:868495-889341 GCA_003457575.1 Thermophis baileyi
GTATCCAGGGATGACATTCAAATTTTTCCCCTACCGGTTCTGTGGGCGTGGCTTGGTGGGCGTGGCTTGGTGGGGGTCATGTGATTGAGTGGGCATGGCCAACTTGACATCACTCATGGCAAGTTGGGGTGGCACCACCCCACCAAGCCATGCCCACAGAACAGACAGAAAAGTTCGGCTAAGTCTTCTAGCGTTCAATCTGGCTGCTTCTCGCCTCCTTTTATCTATCTATCTATCATCTATCATCTATCTATATTACAGATTCTATTCTACTCTACTCTACTCTACTCTACTCTACTCTACTCTACTCTACTCTACTCTACTCTACTCTACTCTACTCTACTCTACTCTACTCTACTCTACTCTACTCTACTCTACTCTACTCCTATTCTATTCTATTCCTATTCTATTCTATTCTATTCTATTCTATTCTATTCTATTCTATTCTACTCTACTCTACTCTACTCTACTCTACTCTACTCTACTCTACTCTACTCTACTCTACTCTACTCTACTCTACTCCCTTTCCCTCCATCCATCTACAGTATCCATCCATCTTCTATCTATCCATATTTCATGCACAACAAACACGTGGCCAAGGAGAGTGAGACTTTTAACAAATCAGGCTCTGCAAGGAATCCTTTCAAAGGTTCAACTTAAACACAAGATCGCTTTTTTTTTCCTTCAAGGAAAGAAGATGGTCTCGAAAGCCGGAGCAGCCAGCCTCTTTTCTCCTCTCTGCAAGTCCGAGGAGTCCTTCCCTCACCGTTTCTCTTCCTTTTGGTTGAAAAGAGAAAATTTCAAAGGCACTTACCGCAGGCCGAAGAGAAAGCAGGGAGAAGCTGTTCCTGAATTGCCAAACCCTCAGGTGCAGGCCTTGTGGCGACCTTGAGAAAGTAGCCGTAATTGCTTCGCTCTTCCCTCACAGCCTGGCATATATCTTTTGTTAGTCTAGCTTAGGAGGGAGTCACCCAGTCTCACCTGAGGCCTGAGCTGCTGCCTGGCCTGCTTTTTCAATGTTATAATGCATTTTTCAAAAGGGATGTTCACTCCATTGTCAGAGTCCGATATAACTTAATGCGCTTTCTCTCTCTCTCTCTCTCTCTCTCTCTCTCTCTCTCTCTCTCTCTCTCTCTCTCTCTCTCTCTCTCTCTCTCTCCCTCTCTCCCCCCCCCCCTCCCCCCCCCCCCCCCCCCCTCCCCCCCCCCCCCCCCCCCCCCCCCCTTCTCCTTCTCCCTCTCTCCTGCAAGTCTGAAAGTACAAATCTCCCTCTGTCTCTTTTTATCGCCTTAGCAATAAATGTAGTGTACCCTGTCTAAATTTCTTTCTCCACCCTTCATGCAGCTGAGAACTCCTCCATCTTTTATCTGATCATTCCTTAAGTGGCATCTTTTCCTCCCCCTCCCACCCCAGCTTATTTTCACATACCATTACAGAAATTAAGCAGATGCCCGGGCAGGAAGGACCTGCGGAACGGAGTCAACATTCAAGGTGATGGCCACTCTTGTCCCTCTGGTTTTTATGCGCACCTAACCACTTGAACTGTCCCTGGGATGGGCCTTCTTTTTTTGCTTCACCCTTCAAACTCCCTTTTTTTAAAAAAAATTCACAGCGGAAAGGCTTCGTCCCAGTCCTTTGCCGACTGATCCAATTTGAAGCCCGGGCCGTTGCTGAGGCTTGCTGGCAAGCTGACAAGATGACTTCTATAATAGCAGAACGTTTAAGGTTATAGAAATAAAAGGAAAATGATCAGATGGCCCCGTTGATCTTTGCCTCCAGGCTTTCTCCGCTAACTCGAGAGCTCCAGCAATTATTTCTGCCTTCTTTGCCTCCGTCTCTCCCTCCCTCTCATTCTCTCTCTCTCTCTCTTCTTTTTAAAAATAAAATAAAATAAAAGCCCCGTTCTGTTTGAAATGAAGCAGAACTTCACTTGGGCTGCTTATCAGCAGCTGTTCCCTGACAGGGTGAACCTCACACCTGCTTTTACTTGCTGCTTCTTCGTTTTTCTTCTTCTCAGACCTCTTTATGCCACTGAAGAATGTCAGTTTTTGTTCTTACGATGTACAAAGATTCATTTATTTCACCTTTTGAACTTGGCAGAACCCCTCTCGTTTGAGGGGAGTTGCTTTGGATATTTGGAGCTGTCTCCTCTCGTTCCAGCCCTGGGCACTTCTTGGCGGATGGCCTTAAGAAGCCGGGATGATCTGAAATGCTGTTTTCTCCACCTTAAAATAATAATAACAATAATAATGGGGAAAGAAAGACTGTTCCAAAGTTGGCAGGATGGCTGACTTCGCCCAAAACACCTAACTCTAAGCCCAGATAAACAAAGAGTAATAGATAACTTCAGACTGAATGATAACTTCAAGCAAATAAGCTATGCTGTATGTGGAGATAGGAGTGTAAAATAGGTGGAGCTATAATAATCCCATGGCACCCATCGCCATTTCTTCTGTGGTGTTCTCCTCGGAATGCCTGGCCTCAAAACTCTTATCCTCTTGCATTTTGGGGAATTTTGGAGGGAGGTGAAATATCAAAATGGGTGAAGAGACAGGTAGCTCTCCTAAAACTAATCAAATAGATCCTGATCCAGTTTTGTAGTGGAGCCTTTGGCCCTTGAGCTGATAGAGATTTCACATTATTAACTTTCAGCCAAGAAATTAAAAGACACTTGCTCCTGGGGAGGAAAGCTATTTTATTTATTTATTTATTTATTTATTTATTTATTTATTTATTTATTTATTTATTTATAAAAATTGTATGCCGCCTAACTCCTGAAGGACTCTGGGCGGCTCACAACATATAAATAAAAAAAAAGACAACAATAAAAAACATGGTAAACACAATTTAAAAATATATCAGTATTAAAATAAAACATTTACACATATATAAATGGGCAAAAGGAAAAACAAAGTCCAGTTGCCTTTTGAGACAACCATGACCTGGATGACTTAGAATCTCCATGGACATAAAAACAATTAAAACACAATACACAAAATAAATAAAATACAAGTAGCAGCCAAGAGATATTATAATCTGTCAAAATGTCATAATACAATAGGACTATAAGGAAGGCTTAGCGCCAAAGAATTGAGGCCTTTGAACTATGGTGCTGGAGAAGACTCCTGAGAGTCCCTTGGACTGCAAGGCGATCAAACCGGTCAGTCCTAGAGGAGATCAACCCTGACTGCTCTTTAGAAGGCCAGATCCTGAAGAGGAAACTCAAATACTTTGGCCACCTAATGAGAAGGAAAGACTCACTGGAGAAGAGCCTAATGCTGGGAAAGATTGAGGGCAAAAGAAGAAGGGGACGACAGAGAATGAGGTGGCTGGATGGAGTCACTGAAGCAGTAGGTGTGAACTTAAATGGACTCCAGAGGATGGTAGAGGACAGAAAGTCCTGGAGGAACGTTGTCCATGGGGTCGCGATGGGTCGGACACGACTTTGCAACTAACAACAACAACAACTTCAGGTGATGCCCCAGTGTAAAATACAACATGCCTAGATAAGGAGTGGGTTTAACAAAGCATTGACCCACAAAATACCAAACCTTGTTTTGCCTAGCTTTGTGAATTGGCCAATTCATGGAAGACTTGTGACAATTAATCCAGATCTTGGAAGAATCTGAGCTTCTGGTGTAAAGGACTAAGAAGAGAGTGTGGAGTTTCTGGGGGAGAAAATAGACTGTGAATACTACCTGTTTAAACACCTAGAGAATATGTTCTTGCTCCTGTCTATGGAGATTCTCAGTCATCCCAGGTCATGGTTGTCCCAAAGGTACTTTTTCAAAAGGCAAGTAGACTTTGTTTTTTCCTTGAAGACGTTTTGCTTCTCATCAGAGAAGAACTGAAGAAGCTTCTTGGATGAGAAGAGAAACGTCTTCAAGGAAAAACAAAGTCCACTTGCCTTTTGCAAAAGCATATTTGAGACATGTTCTTGCTCCTATCTGGTGGCATCCAAGATACCTGCTCAAAAGATTGAGTCCGTTGACTCAGTTAAAAAGCAGGTTATTCTCCACTAGATGCTTTTATGGACACACTGAAACTTTAGCACATGGGTCAGCTTTCCACACCAGTTAGACTTCCCATATACTGGCAGATCCCTTATTCTAATTATGGACTTCTCCAGATGATGGGTATCATGGACTCATAATATAGAAGAAGACCTCTAAAATTCTGAGGCCATTCAGTGTTGTAGCTGGCCGATGCAATGTACGGTGGCTGGCTGAACAATATATTTCTATGCACCAGGAGATGAGTTGTGCAATGAATATTTATCATATCTCATTACAGTGAAATGTTCAAAACCCAGAAAACTGTCCGCCAATTATATTACTGCGGTGTTTTTATTTGTTACTATTTCCCCACTTTTAGAAGCAATCAAATGCCTCGTCTTTCAGTTGATCAGAGGTCCTGTAAAAGCCAACGAGAAATAAAGCTGAAATCAGCAGTAAATGTAAATGAAATAATAACAATGAAAATGAAATGCCAGATGCAACGCCACCAGAATACAGGGCTGAAGAGAAGGTGGGAATTCGGCCTCCCATTTATGTCCATGTTAAACTCAACCATAGTCATAAAATTAGCGGTTAGGTAAAGCATTTAAAGCCAACAGAAAACTGCATATTTGGAAATCTGAATTTTGCACAGTGTTAGAAACTTAAAACAATGGGTGGTTACAGCCCAAGAAGTTGGTGATTGACTTTGGGCCAATCACCAGGAGACAGTGAGTTCTAGTCCTACCTTAGACACGAAAACTGGTTGGGTGAATTTGGACCAATCACCCATCAGTGAGTTCTAGCACCACTTTAGGCACGAAAGCAGGTTGGGTGACTTTAGGTCAATCACTGGGAGATGTTGAATTCTAGTCCTGCCTTAGCCATGAAAGCCAGCTGGGACACCCTGGGCCAATCACTCTCTCTCAGCCCAACTCAACTCACAGGGTTGTTGTTGTGGGGTAAAATCGGAGGAGAAGGAAGGTACGTTGGATATGTTTGCTGCCTTGAGTTTCTCAAGGCGAAAACAATATAAATGAATGCATAAATAAATTTGGATTTAGAAAGTTACTTCTAGTTTTGGACACTTCGATTCCCACTATGGATGAATGGCTGCAGAAGCTGATGGAGTTGGCAGAAATGGCTAAATTGACCATTTTGGTTAAAGGAAAGAATATAAGTACTTTTGTTTCCACATGGAAACCGCTTCTGAACTTTGTGCTTGAAGTGGAAAAAAATGAAACTTTGATTTTGGGTTTTACCGATTAGATAGATCTCTCTGGGCACAATAAGAATATATCTGCTGAACAAAACTCCACATTGGCAACAGGAAGGGCATCTGGCCAGTAAACACTCAGCTCCATTCAGTTGCCCAGACTCCACCCCATTAAAAGATGATGACAAGAAGATAGATCGATTAGTTTTTATAGAAATGGCTAGTTTATATTATTATGGAAAAACAAAAAGCTGTGGTTTGATGTTAATGCTTTTTTTTTTTACTGCAACAGAGGGTGTCGGAAGTCAACGTTTCTTCTTTCCTTTTCCCCAGTTTCTCCCCACTTTCCTCTCCCCATCCCGTCCCGTCCCCCGTGTCTTCCTATTTACTTTTGTATTTTATAGTTTATCTTATAATCTAATAAAAAATATTAAACTGGAAAGAAAGTTACTTCTAGTTTCATATTTTAAATAGACGTCTGTTTTTGCACTCTTCTGATGTGTCGGAATTAACAAGCTGACATTCATTGGGATGCTTGGAATCCCACCTGCCAAGATTGGTAGACAAGGTTCTTTTGATGATGTACATCAAATGGATTTTTCTGTAATTTTGCTAGGCTGCCTCTAAGCGTCTCTGCAGTTCACCGTCTTCTCGAAAATTACCCAAGCAGCAATAATGCAAAAGAAGAAATGAGTCATTACAATTTATTGGTGTCATCTTGACTTTTTGTTCTCCTTCCTCCTCTGCTTATAATGTCTTTTACTGTTCTTTTTCTTCTTTTCTTTTTTTAAAAAAAGGCCATCGCCGAATGAAAACAAGGCAGGATCAAGTGTCCCAGTTGTGTTTTCAAGGAAGTAAATCTTGAAGAAATGATTGCCGAGCAGATGTTAAATAAATGATTTGGAGTTAAGATCTGTGACAGGAGGCTGCATCAAGGGAATCGCTTTAATACTAAAGGAACAGGGCTTTTTTGGGGGGTGGGGGGAGTTGGTAAACCTTCCCCGCTGTGAATCCAGCTGAACTGAAAGCAAAGCAAACCCAGTTGGATTTGCTAGGAAAGCACAGAATTGTAATTTAATGAAGGCGTGTTTTAAGACAACAAAGAGTTACAGTTTGGTGAGGTTTTTGAACCATGCTTTATTGTCAGGCACTTAAAAACTAAAAAACCAAAATGAATTGTCTTAATAAATCAATCAATCTGTAGGAAAGCATGTGTGGTGGCCATGGATGGGGAGTAAATTCAAGTGAACAGGACGGTTCCTTTGTCCACTTTGTAGTGTTCCCGGAGGGCCGCTAGGGGGCTGTTTAAGGAGCGGGAAATATACGAGCTGTGATTGGCTACTCTGGCTGTGGCTGCTGTATAAAAGGGAGCTGTCAGCTAGTGACAGCTGATTCCTGTCAGACACGTTTGTACGAGTTATTACAGTTACCCGTTAATAAAGTTTGTTGATTCGTGACCAGCGTTCCTCGATGAGCACACCCACAAATATTGCACTGGCGACGAGGATGGGATCCCGCTCCTAAATTGAAGAATCGGAATTCATCGGCCATTCCTAGAAGCGAGTGAGGAGACAGCGCTGTCAGATAGACGATCGGGTCGTAGGGACGAAATGGCGACCCAACACACCTTCGCTCCCTTCAACCCACCAGGTGAGACCTGGGAATCCTACGTAGCTCGGTTCAAGTGCTTCCTCATCGCCAATGCGTATACCGAGCTGTCAGGCGATAGGAAGAGGGCTTACTTTTTAGGGTTTTGCGGGACTGAAATGTTCGAGACAGCCCGAGCCCTCTTTGCCCCCAAATCAATCCACAATGTGACATGGGAAGAACTGCTGGCTAAACTTAAAGACCATTATGCCCCTCCACCCTCCTGTTGCGCATGACGATATGCATTCTACCACAGGAACCAGGAGGAGGGAGAATCAATTAATCAGTATGTGGCCGCTTTGCGCAGAGCCGCGTTATATTGTGAGTTCTACAATTTGGAAGATTACCTCCTAGATAGACTTGTTTTTGGGGTGAGGGATTGTCGTTTGAAGAGGCGGCTCCTCGCGATGCACAGCCTCACGTTCCAGGTCGCCCTGGATGAGGCTCGTGCTGCGGAGATGTCATCCCAATCCCTCGCCGAGATGGATGGGGGTTCGAATTCTCCATCTACAACTCGCACTAATGCTATAGACAATCTTCCCGAAGAGCTCGAAAATGAACTGACAATAGAGGAGGAAATCTGCTGCCTCACAGAAGGCCAGAGAAGCGGCGTTTCTAGGAACCACCCCCCCCATCCCGTACACCATGTATGGGTTGCGGGGGTGACCATCTGAGAGCACAATGCACCTTCAAAGAGGCTGTTTGCTGCCGATGTGGCCGCCGGGGACATATCGCCAGAGTCTGTCACGCAGGGAAGCCCCCTCCTGGCCAGTCATGCAAAGAGCCTGCTTATGCCTCGCAGAAGTGGCCGCCGGGGGGTTGGTCATCAAAAAAGGGCAATTGCTACACCATTTATGATTGTGCCAAGGGCCGGCCAATGGTCATCCGGAAGACCCAACTATCCTCAGGGGACAAAATCTCCATCACCGTGCTGCTTGGACAATCGCCCTGCCACATGGAGGTCGATACGGGGTCCACAATGTCCATCGTATCTTGGAACACCCTGAAGCGGCTGTTTCCCCGTATGTCTAAGAAATGCCTTGAGCCATGCCCTCTCTCCCTTAGATATTATCAGGGGGCTAGCATTCCTGTCATTGGGAGGGGAAGGTTCCCAGTCAAATTTAAGGCGTTTTCGGGCCACTTGCCCCTTGTCATTGTGGATGGTCCCCTCACCAGCCTCTTAGGGCTGGATTGGTTCTCCGCTTTGAGGTTCACCATTGAAGGCATCAATTCTGTGTCAGAGGACAGCACAGGCACTATGTTGGCCAGAGAATTCCCCTCGGTCTTTGACGGCCAACTGGGAAAATACAAGAGCACCCCAGTGTCATTCAATTTAGATCCCCTTCTGGCCCCCATTCGCCTCAAGCCACGGCGGGTTCACCTCGCCCTGCGGCCCAAAGTGGATGCAGAGATTGACTGGCTGCTCTCACAAGGGATTTTGGAGCCGGTGGATCAGGCTTGATGGGAAACCCCCATCGTTACTCCCATTAAGCCTGATGGTCGTATCCGCTTATGCACGGACTACAAGTGCACGGTGAACCGTGTGCTGCCTTCCCATGCATATCCCATGCTGGTAGTTCAGTGCCCTGGGGGGGGGAATGTTTTTGCTAAACTGGATCTGTCCCAGGCATATCAACAGCTGCCTGTGGACGATCAAGCTGCAGAGGCTCAGACTATCATTACCCATAGGGGTGCGTTCCGTTGCCGCTGCCTGAAATTTGGCATAAGCACCGCCCCTGGAATCTTCCAAAGTCTTATGGAGCGGTTGCTACATGGGCTTCCAGGGACGGTGCCTTACTTTGATGACGTTTTGATCACTGCCCCTACGCAGGCTGTATTACCTGCACGCATTCGCACTGTGCTTTCTAAGCTCCAGGAGGTTGGCCTTAGAGTGAAGCAGAATAAGTGTGTATTCGCTGCCCCGAGTGTAGAGTTCCTAGGGTTCTTGGTCGATTCCGCCGGGATTCACCCAACGCCCTCAAAGACCAGAGCCATTGTAGACGCTGTTAAGGAATTGTGCAGAGTAACCTCTGCTTCTGAAGGCTTGCACAGTGAACCGTAATGTTGCAGTAGATATAAGTAATGGTTCAGTCAATACACAGATACGTTAAAGTGTATAAAAGTAGTTTACTTAAAGAGATAGCACAGTCCAAATAACAGTCCGAATCATACACGTTCTATTAGTCAGTATTCAGAAGTACAGCAGTCTTCTTACCAGCCTTTCTTTGTCTTAATCAGCAAACAAAGATTCTCTACTATCACAGATAGCTAGCTACACACAGAGCTTACTTTTCAGACACGAAGTCACTCAGCAATGAATCAGCAAAAGAGAGAGAACTAACCATGTTCTCTAGCTCCCTCTTATGGCCGTTACTGCCAGTCAGAATGCACCAATGCATTTAAAGCAATATTACATATATACATTAAACAGTGATTTGTGGCTTGTTTATATTAACCAACCCAACCGTTTGGACAGAGTCCTAACAGACGCCCCAGCTCCCACCACTAGGTCCGAGCTGCAGGCATTCCTCGGCCTCCTTAATTTTTATGCGATCTTCTTGCTGCACAAAGTGACTGTGGCGGAGCCCCTGCACTGCCTGTTGGATGCTGGTATTCCGTGGCGATGGGGTCCCCATGAGGAGCAAGCTTTCTCAGCTGTCAAACACCTACTGACATCCAATACTGTGCTCGCCCAGTATAGCGACCAGCTGCCACTTGTCCTCACTTGTGATGCTTCGCCGTACGGGGTGGGGGCTGTACTGAGTCATCGCCTGCCTAATGGCAGCAAAGCCCCCATCTCATTTTTTCCCATACTCTGGCCGGACACGAGCGAAAATACCGCCAGTTTGATAAGGAGGCCTTGGCTTTGGTGGTGGGGGTGTGCCGTTTCCACCACTATCTCTATGGGCGCAGATTCGACCTTGTGACCGATCACCAACCGCTCCTGGGTCTGCTAGCTGGCGATCGTCAGACCCCCCCAGATGATGTCCCCTCGAATGACCCGCTGGACTGTCTTCCTTGCCAGTTATGAATACCGTCTCTTCTACCGCCCAGGGAAACACATCGTGTACGCCGACGCTTTGAGTCGTTGCCCTTTGCCTCTCATGCTGGAGGATCCTGCTCCCGCATCTACGGTTCTCTTGATATCCGACCTCCAGCTGCCTACTACCGCAACGGACATTGCACGTGCGGTTGCCAAGGATCGAGTATTGTCTCGGGTGGTGACTTGGGTCTTGAGGGGGTGGCCTATGGAAAGCGTTTCCCCTGATTTTGTGCCATTTAAGTCTCGCCAGTATGAGCTTTCGGTAATGTGGGGGTGTCTCTTGTGGGGGGATAGGGTGGTTATTCCCCCCCATTCCGGAAGTCCCTCCTTGACATCTTACACAGGGGCCACCCGGGCATAGTACGTATGAAGGCGCTGGCCTGGGGTTACGTTTGGTGGCCAGGGCTGGATAAAGAGATTGAGGGTCGAGTATCCACCTGCGCCCCTTGTCAGGAGACCCTGGCATCCCCGCCTAGAGCCCAACCTCACGCATGGGAGACCCCTGCCAGGCTGTGGTCCCGCATCCACGTTGACTTCGCTGGCCCGGTGCAGAGCCAGATGTTCTTGGTGGTGGTAGACGCTTTTTCTAAATGGTTAGAAGTTTGCTTGATGTCTACCACCACTTCGGAGGCAGTGATCCGTTGCAACCCATGGATATCCGGATCTTCTGGTCTCGGATAACAGGCCCCAATTGACTTCCACGAGGTTCAAGGGGTTCCTTGCCAGCCTGGGCATTAGACACGCCCTAACCGCGCCATGGCACCTTGCGAGCAACGGTATGGCGGAACGCATGGTGCGGTCGGCGAAGGAGACCCTCCTCAAGTTAGGCCCCGGGGATTGGCGTCTTAAACTAGGGGAGCTACTTCTTACTCAGCATACGACCCCTTGTGTGTCCACAAACAAATGTCCCACAGAGTTGCTGATGGGGAGGCGGCTGCGGACTACGTTGGACAGACTATACCCCCAGTACACTCCTGATAAACCCCTAGATTCGTCCTGGCCAGGGCGAGCGTTCTTGGCGGGCAGCCCCATGTATGCGAGGAATTACGCTGGCAGCCCTCTGTGGGTTCCGGGGATTATAGCGGAGATGTGCGGCCCCTGTTCCTATCGGGTGCTTTTAGACGATGGCCGGGAGTGGCACCGCCACATTGATCAGTTAAGGTCCCGTTGGGGGACACCGGTCACCTCCAGCCCAGAGGCCGCTACGCCCGAGGATCCGAGAGCGGGGGAAGGGAACCTGGCACGCTGCCCGGTGCAACTACCTGTTAATAATCCAATTGGAATTAACTTACCTGCTCCAGAGAGGGAGGACCCCGGTGAGGCTTCGCCGCTGGAGACCAGGGACATCAGCCAACCTACCCCAGCAGCGGCTGGTGTTAGTTCCTCGGGAGAACATCTGAGGGAGTTAAGAAGGTCCAGTAGAATCCGGAGAAGACGGGCGTATTTAGCAGAATACGCATGCTCCAACTTGGCGGAAAGGGGTGTAGTGTTCCGGAGGGCCGCTAGGGGGCTGTTTAAGGAGCAGGAAATATACAAGCCATGATTGGCTACTCTGGCTGTGGCTGCTGTATAAAAGGGAGCTGTCGGCTAGTGACAGCTGATTCCTGTCAGACACGTTTGTACGAGTTATTACAGTTACCCGTTAATAAAGTTTGTTGATTCGTGACCAGCGTTCCTCGATGAGCACACCCACAAATATTGCACACTTCTTGATGTGTCTCCTTCTTGATCCCTCTTTCCATCTCCTTTCTCCTTCCTTCCTTCCCTCCCTCCCTCCTCCCTCCATTCCTTTCCTTCCTTCCTTCCTTCCTTCCTTCCTTCCTTCCTTCCCCCATCCCTTCCTTTCCTTCCTGCCTCTACTGGCCTACAACCCTTCCCCTTCAGTCCCTTTGTGCTATATGAAGGGTCAGTTGTCTCAGAAATGGCCCATCTTGTCTGGGTTTGGCACTGCTTAGGATGGATAGGAGACCACTAGGAAATGCCACAGGGCAAATGTGTTAGGTTTGACAGGGAGCTAAAGAAATGCCCAAAGGCAGCAATAGCACATCACATTTGCATTGTTGTCAAAACATCTTCATGGAGTCACGTTCAGCTCATTCTCCCTCCCTCCTTCCCTCCTCCCCCTTCCTTCCTTCCTTCCTTCCTTCCTTCCTTCCTTCCTTCCTTCCTTCCCAACTCTACTGTAGTAGGCCACTGAGAGGAAGCCTACTAGATCCCTCAGACAGAATTCAGAAATGGTCACCTACATGTAGTTCTTGAAATTAGACCAAGAGACATTGCCTTGAGGACTGTTAAGGAATTGTGCAGAGTAACCTCGGGGCCCTGAAGGTTTGCACAGTGAACCATAATGTTGCAGTAGATATGAGTAATGGTTCAGTCAATACACAGATACGTTAAAGTGTATAAAAGTAGTTTACTTAAAGAGATAGCACAGTCCAAATAACAGTCCGAATCATACACGTTCAATACAGATAGATTTCTACTTGAGACATAAGCTAAAGCCCCTCCTGCTTTCTCTTGGTTTTGAGGTGGTCTACAACCTCAGCAGAATGAATAGGCTTAGAAAGGCATCTGCTAAATAAAGATGTGTGTGTGAGAGAGAGAACTTGTAAAGTGGTAACAAGTTCAGAAGGGAGACAAAACAAGGATCACTTCATCCCTGAGCAAGTTCATCCTTGCCCAATGTCCATCTCTGGCTCTGCCTACCTTTAGACCTCTTTCAAGGCAGCATCATGTTTCATGAGTTGTACTTGGTAGGAAGGAATGAAAGACACCTCTTTATCCACCACCTTTTTGAGAACTCCGGGGTGGGGGGGGAGGAAGGGAGCTTTGAAAAATAAAACTGAAAAATCTATATTTTCCTGAGGGTTATATTATCAGTGGGGTTTGAGCAGGGGGAAAAAATGGAGGTCTTCCCCCCCCCCCTTTCAATCTTTAATCTGAACTGAAGAAAAATTTGAAGGTTCAAAACCTCCTTTGATGGGTAGATTAATAAATCCAGTTTGTTTTTGGTGGGAATGTGGAAGACTTCTGTGAAACGTCAGTTGAAAATATTCAATGAACTAATTTACTGGCTATTATCTGCAGGTACTTAAAGTTTTATCTCAGCCCAGCGATGCCTAACAGACAGACATTCCAGGCAAGGTTTCCTACTGACTATTTTAAAAAGACATCTGATTGCCACAAAGATGATCTGTATTACCGATCTGCATTATTTAAGAAAACCCACCTGACACATCCTAATCTGATATTTTCAAAGTCCTTCCAGGACTCATTATGTCTACTTGAAATATTCGTGAAGCATGTGGTGTTGCTGCATCCTAGGTTCCTGACACACGACAAACGAAAGTAATACATGTGAGCCATTTTTAAGCATCTCATTCCCTCTTTCTCTTGTTCCCTTTCATCACACAGGGAATAAAGAGCGCAAAAATAAAATTATAAGCCTCACTATATGGAATTTTAATAAGATGGGGAAAGGTGTCAAAATCGCTTCTAATGAGAATCCCAGGCCTGCAAAATTTTCAACAGCCTAAGTCCTTGTGTTCGGGAGAGATGGGGAGATTTTCCTCTGTTCCAAAACTATTCTGTCTTTCAATAAATAATTTTATGCCAGAAACATCACTTCTGAAAACCTCATTTGAAAAGGAGGAAGCTAGATAATAATACTTTCATGATTTCAAAAAGCTTCTTATAATATAACAGATGTGGGTTTCTACCGCTTCTAACCAGTTCTTTAGAACCGCTAGTAAACCGGTGATGACGTAACGGAACCGGTTCTTTCGGTGTGTTCTATGGGTGCCGCCATCTTGGATTTTGCTTCTGCGCATGCGCAAAAGCTATTTTTTGATTGCTGCAGGGGCACGCACACGCACAGCGCAATCCTGAGCGAACCGGCAGCAAACGGATCCAGAACCCACCCCTGTAATATAAATATTATTGGGGAAGACAAGAGAGAAAGGAAGGTGTGCCAACATTATTTTTAAATGAGCGTGAAGTAGATATTTAATCAAAAAATGGTTGGTTTCCACAATTGGTCAAAGACCCCATATTCATGGTGGAGGGATAGACAACCCAGCCTCTCTGTAAATGATAACATTATTGTCCTCGTGAACATCAGGAGAAGGTGTCAGAAATTCAAAACTGTGGTCCCAATTAGTCAACTGAAGCTCCATCCTGTCATTTATATGCTTCTCAGCGGCCATCTTGAATCTTCCCCTTCCCCTTCCAGATGCTTCTGATCAGCATCTGTGTTTCATTTCAAGACATATGGAAGGCTTGGTCTCAAACCCATAGATCTTGTTCTGCTCACATGTAGAGGTGACATTCATGGCTGAGTCAAGCAAAATGTATCATGATTTGAAACATGGATCTCTGGGTTTACCTGTTTGGAAGAAACCGAAGAATAGAGCCATGGTTTGTTTTAGTTTCTTAGTAGATGCCTTTTCTAGTTTTTTTTAAGAGTGTTTGCATCTTATAATAAGTAAAAAAAGGGAAAGGAGTCCCTGCAGATTGTACTCTGCTAGTCGTTGCCGACTCTAGGGAGCTGTGCTCAACTCCGCTTCAAGGGCATTGAACCAGCGCTGTCTGAAGACATTTCTGCGGTCATATGGCCAGCATGATATCATGGAGTGCTGTTACCTTCCCACTGAAGTGGTACCTATTTATCTACTCACTTTTGCATGCTTTCAAACTGCTACGTTGGTAAGAGCTGAGCCAAGGACGGGAGCTCACCCCGTTGTGTGGTACTTGGGTCTCGAACCTGGGCTGCTGGCTTTCCAGCTGACAAGCCCAGCATCTTAACCACTGAGCCACCACACCGCCTCTTGTAATAAGTGTAATGTGCTATAAGCAACTTTAAGAAACAGGAGGAAGAGGCGTTGAAGTCCAACGTTTTCAAGTTTGAGAAACACTAGCGTAGACTAATTGTCTCTTGAATTTTCAGCTCAACTTAAACTGGGGTCTGCCACAAGATTCTGAAGAGAGAGAAGAGTGAAGGCATTTGATGCCATTCAAAGACCTTTCTCTTAGAAAAATTAGGGGAAAAGAAGAAAATCAAAAACACGTTAATTAAACCCACCCCTCTCTGTATCAAGACATGAATAATTTACAGTGGACTTTTTTTTTTTTTATCTTAGTTGTCCCCAAAGAATCTTGAAGTGCTTCTTTGTCCATTCTGGCCTCTTGCTTTTAATACTTCTGACTTTTAATAGTTCTGACTGTCAAAACTTTGGTGATCACTTTGAAAGTATGCCTTCAGCTGCGTTCTGCATCCTTTCTTCTTTTCATCTCACAAATAACTGTACAGGCTCATTTAAGCAAGATTTAGCTCCGGTTTCCTCAAACTTCTCCAGTCTGGATTAGATTGCTGGCACTCTTGATTTCATCTGGACAGCTTTCTGTTCAAGTGTTCACTTTGTACAACGTGTCCTGAACTTGGGGCAGAGCAAATGCTAGAGAACTGCCCTAAAAATTAAAAAAACATAAAACAAATAAGCAATTTAAAGCTCTGTCTGTGTCCTAAAACAAAGTCAATGAACAATTGGCAATGTAAAAGATAGCAAATGAAGTGTTCTTGATCTGATTGATTCAGAAGTCATCAATGCCGTTCATCAACCAAGAGACAAAAATCAATAAATGCTATCGGTATATTATTGTTGTCCAAACAAAAAAACTTAGTATTCACTCAGCAACAAAGATGATTAGGGTGCTGGAGGCTAAAACATAGGAAGAACTGTTGCAGGAATAGGGTATGCCTAGTCTAGAGAAAAGAAGGACTAGGGGTGACATGATAGCAGTATTCCAATATCTCAGGGGTGCCACAAAGAAGAGGGGGGTCAAGTTATTTATCCAAAGCACCAGAAGGCAGGACAAGAAACAATGGATGGAAACTAATCAAGGAGAGAAGCAACCTGGAATTAAGGAGAAACTTCCCAACAGTGAGGAGTAACAGAGTGACAGAGTTGGAAGAGACCTTGTAGGTCATCTAGTCCAACCCCCCCCCCGCTCAAGCAGGAGTCCCTACACCATTTCCGACAAATGGCAGTCTAATTTCATCTTGAAAGTCTCAATTGTTGGAGCTCTCACAACCTCCGAAGGCAAGCTGTGCCACTGGTTGATCGCTCTCACTGTCAGCAAGTTTCTCCTTATCTCCAGGTTGAATCTCTCCTTGGTCAGCTTCCATCCATTATTCCTTGTCTGACATTCTTGTGCCTTGGAAAACAGCCTGACCCCCTCCTCTCTGTGGCAGACCCTCAAGTCTCCCCTGGTCCTTCTCTTCGCCAGACTAGCCATGCCCAGTTCTTGTAACCGCTCTTCGTAAGTTTTAGTTTCCAGCCCCCTAATCATCCTGGTTGCTCTTCTCTGCACTTTCCCTAGGACAATTCTCTAGGACAAGGACAATTAAGCGGTGGAACAGCTTGCCTTCAGAAGTTGTGGGTGCTTCATCACTGGAGGTTTTAAAGAAAAGACTGGACAGCCACCTGTCTGAAATGGTATAGTGTCTCCTGCTTGAGCAGAGGGTTGGACTAGAAGACCTCCAAAGTCCCTTCCAGCTCTCTTCTGATTAATCTCCTGACCTCGCCAAGGATGGAACAGAAAGTCCACCTCAGCTGCTTGAATTCAAGCTGCTCGTCAAAAACCTCCCATATTTTCGTCATGCTCCCATATTTTCGTCATGCTCCCACCGAGCAGTTGGTGCAAAATTTGGGGGGAATTTGGCCTGAGCTGCCTTAGATGCCTTGCAGATGTCCAGTCAATTTTGTTTGTTTGTTTTGGAGGTGGGAGGTGACAAAGGCCCTTTTAATGACTTCCCTGAGGGGCTAACTCTGTAGTCATGCTTCTCAAAGCTGTCCTCTTTGCTTATTTATGGCAGCTCCCCAGTTATCAGAAACCTGGCGGTCCAATTAGCTTAACAATGCGGGGCTCCGGCAGTTACATTATGCTGTCTGAGAGCAATATAATCCCTTCTTAATGATATGGTACATTCCAAGCTTGCCTATATTAATTTCAAAGGGAAATGTCTGTATGGTACATGGCAAGGAGTCAGCATTCGCTCCGCAGGCCTTCAAGTCATTTAACAGTCCCATTTCTCATGAAAAAGGTGTAGGAGAAGAGTAGCTCATTTCTCCTTGCTTCTGTGGATCCTTGTAACAAAACAAATGCTGACTCCTTGCCATGTACCATACAGCCATCCATAGCTCAGTGGTAAGTCGATAGCTTCATGCAGAAGTTCTCCTGTTCAGTCTCCAGCATTGGTGCGTAGGTGGGGTAAGGATGGAACAGAAGCTAGGAAAGAGTGCCATCTTCTCAGAGTTCACTGAGATGGGCCTTCTCAATCACTGTTCTTCTTCTATGGGACATTGTTCCTCTGGGCCAATGTTTTCCAACTCACCAACTTTAAGGTGTTTGGACTTCATGTTGGCTGGGGAATACTGGGAGTTGAAGTCCAAACATCTTAAAGTTGGTGAGGTGGAGAAATATCGCTCGGGATATTTGAGTGGCTCCTTCAGTCTTGAGTTTTAGGAAGCCCATCAAACCTGGGCTTTTTTTCCATCAGGCTGGAACTGTTATGATCTCTTCCCTCTTGCTATTGGGGAATTATGTTGTGTATTTTGCCTTAAAGATGAGGACAATCAATTCAATTGAGTGGCACATAGATTTCAACAGTGGCAAATAGAAGAAAGTGCCACAGTCATCAGATACAAGCCACAAGGATGCCAGCTGACATACGTTATTTATTTTGTATCGTTTGGATGATGACATCATGATGCATATCACATATCCCCCTTGCCCTTCCCAGATGATTCTGGGGGAACGATGGGACAAATTACAATATGGCGTAATCACACAAATGATATGAGTTACCCTCTTGCAACACATGTCCTCATGCAAACACATTGGCAACTTTATATCACTGTATACATGTTGTCATTTTGGCATCGTCACAGTTGGCTGCAAACACCACAGGCACCTGTCTCCTCACAACAGTCTGGAACAACGTCTGGTTATTATCGTTCTGGTCGCCTCCATTCCTCTCAATATGGACGTTGCTTTTTCAAACTTGACATTATTCTTTGCATTCTTTGTAGATCGACTTTAATTTTGTTATCAAAAACTGCCGCTTGGAACCTTCTCAAGCTGGCTCTAGTCATTCCTTCCTTCCTTCACATGCTGAAGTGGATTCTATAAATCTAAGCCTCTTGTGAGCAAATTTGTTATAGTACATACAAGACAAGATAATTAAATATATAAGAAAGCTGGTACCAATTTCAAACATGATCTTTTTGCAACCCTGCCTAGAAATAGCAGGTACTCTACCTTATGCAGAAGAACCTTCTCAGTCCATCCTATTTATGATTGTTGGCCGTTTTTCATTTTGTATTCTGAAAGTATTATTTCTGGTCTTCCGTTTGTGGATACCAGTTATGTAAATGAGCACAAACTGCAACCCTTATGGAAGATACTGTCAATAGTTTTTATTTATTACTTATTTATTTCGTTGTAATGTACCGAAGAATTTGTTTTGACCTTGAGGGGTAAAAATCTGACAATAATCAGTCTCTCAGTGAAATTTTCTCCTGGGAAAAGTCTTGATCTACCACTAGCTGATTCTGATCTGATCGGGCAAGTCTACACCATGAAAAATCTGCAAATCACAAACATGCCATGCCATGCAGTTACTTTCAAAGAATTTCTTGCGTAAGGATTTATTGTTGAGTCTGTGCAGGGGTAGAAGACAAAGTTCCGTGCAGAGCTAATAATATTTGTCTATTTTGGGGGGATCCCCCCCCTGAAATTAGCTGGATTTATCTTCTCCATGCATAGAAGACCTGCATTCACGAAGAGAAAAGGATGTACATAAGGAATATCTTATGAAATGCTACCCAGACTCCCTTGTTGAGATGGGTGGCTGTAGAAATTCAATAAATAGAAATTTACATTCATTCCCCCTTTTGAAAAAAAGAAGTAAAGGATGAATCAGCAACACTCACCTTCTCTGCTTTGTTTTCAAATACTCCACTAAAAAGAGAGAGAGAGAGAGAAATTTCATCACCTTAAACAAACATCACCCGTATAGATTAATTTTCGAGAAAGGTTTGTTCATTTGTTATTCTGTCTGGTTACTCAGCAGTAAAGACACAAGGGACTCCTATTAAAATTCACTTCAGCTCCTCTTTCAAATTGTGTTAATGCTGAATTTATGCTTTCACAGGGGATAATGATGGTTGTTTAGCACTTTATCCCCATAGGAAATGGTTGCCTGTAAAATTCAGGTAGTGTGCGGCCATGAGTGTGTATTGTGTACCTGGATAGAGAGGCACACATATGCATGCACTTACATCCCCATTATGTGTATTTCTGTACATACCGCAGGCACGAACACATTTAAGCTGTTCAAAGAAATGCAGAGAAAGGAGGAGAGATTTATCAAACCGTAAGGGCAGCCTGCTTCTCTGCTTTGTCTTTTCTCCGATCTAGTCTTAAGACTAGATAAAAGAAGATATAGTTTTCTAAACCTTTCTTTTGATTTGAGCATATCATACAGGTAATTCTCCATTTACCATCATTCTTTTAGTGACTGCTCAAAATCATAACAGCACTCAAAACAGCGACTTACAGCTTTCAGGCTTCTTCAAAATCAGAATTATTTGCCAGCCTATGGTGAAAAATAACACAATATTAAAATCCCATCAAACAACAACGAAAAGCAGGAGTGGCAGTAGCAGCCTATTGAATGTGTCAATTTTTTTAATATGGTAAATATAGGTAAATATAATCCCTACAAACCACCACATATCGGTAAATATAACCCAGACAAACAAACACACATATAAACGAAAGCTGTTTTGGGAATCCTCTATATATTTTTTGGAATGGGAAAGCTTTCTGAGATTAAAAAAAAAAAGTCTAAGAAACGCTATTTTAATAGAACGTTTGCAGCTATATTAATTGATGTTTTCTGCAATGGGTAGCCACTAATCTGGTGGTGTGGTGGGAAACCTTTTCTAGAATCAGAGCCAGTAAAAAAAATTAATATTCATTTCTAGAGTTATATTTCTGCTTCGCTAACAGCCAACACACCTGCGCTATCTCTCCTTCCATCGTATTTCCCCTGTGGGAATAGACTGTTGGTTACGTATATGCATGATTTATGCAGTAAGGAATCTATTTCTATACGTATTTTCATCAACCCACCGCAGACGTTTAGAAAGGAGGTGTCACGAAAAAGGCCCAACACCCAGAGACGATTGCGAGGAGCTCTTGTTATATATTTAAATAGAATAATAAGGAAAAAGCTCCTAGTTACTCAAGGGTTGGTTGTAAGTCGCTTTTTTTCCCAGTGCTGTTGTAACTGCGAACGGTCACTAAATGAACTGTTGTAACCCGAGGTCTACCTGTATTACACCAAGTAAAGCAGCATTTTTGCAGAGCAATGCATATAGAGAGACGGTTATCCTGTCACACTGAAATAAGAGAGAGAGACTGTGGGCACATGTCTCTGCATGCATATATGGAGATAAGTGCATTTATAGTCTGTTTTCACACTCGGGTTGACCCAATGCCTATCATTTGAAAATGAAATGGGACTCTCCTAAAACATAGCTGTGATTTGTAGAAACAAGACTTTATTTCTAACTACGTTACTCGAATAAGCTCCACTGAACTCAGTGGTATAGCCACTTATCTAAAATGGTATAGGGTGTCCTGCCAGAGCAGGGGGCTGGACTAGAAGACCTCCTAGGTCCCTTCCAGCTCTGTTCTATTCCTATTCTATTCTATTCTATTCTATTTATTCTATTCTATTCTATTCTATTCTATTCTATTCTATTCTATTCTATTTCTCTTCTATTCTCCTGTTTTTCTATTCTATTCTATTCTATTCTATTCTATTCTATTCTATTCTATTCTATTCTCTATTTTATTTTGATTCCTATTCCTAACT
>QLTV01000380.1:899443-925164 GCA_003457575.1 Thermophis baileyi
GATTTTGCAGTATCCTTCCCCTGCCACGCCCACCAAGCCACACCATGCCCACCAAGCCACGCCCACAGAACTGGTAGTAAAAAAAATTGGATTTCACCACTGCAACAAATATATAACTACATAAATCAAATGAAATAGCTTCTTTTTAAAAGCGTATCATCCAAAACGAAGGTACCAATCTTGTCAACCCATCAATGCATTAATTCTTTTTTTTTCCCTGTTCAAAACTATGCTACTTCTATTACAAGCATCTTGTGAAATTGTCTATAGCCCGTGGGCTTGTGGGCTTCCTTTCTCTTTCTCTCCCCCTCTTTCCAAAACTGTGTCTGTAGCCAGTGGTAAGACTCTGGATTGTTCTTTCTTTGATGTGTGCATGTAAAACATGCCATAGAAGTGAGGTGGTTAGTAAAAGATGTATTTTGAGGTCTCTGCGGTGACCACGTATCATTTTTGGAGCTTCTGGGCTCTGTGTCCACTGCACAGATGACATTTTTATAGCAGCCTATGAGACTGGAAATAGACATTATCAAAAAAGCAGCCGATGATATAACTCTAGGTCAGACAGAAGACGTGGAATGATCAGATTGGAATGACTCCCTAAATATTTTTCAAATGTTTTGGTTCTAATTCAGCTTTGTTCTGGTAGAGCCGAGGTGGCGCAGTGGTTAGAGTGCAGTACTGCAGGCTACTTCAGCTGAGTGCTAGCTGCAGTTCGGCGGTTCAAATCTCACCGGCTCAAGGTTGACTCAGCCTTCCATCCTTCCGAGGTGGGTAAAATGAGGACCCAGATTGTTGGGGGCAATAGGCTGACTGTGAACCGCTTAGAGAGGGCTGTAAAGCACTGTGAAGCGGTATATAAGTCTAAGTGCTATTGCTATTGCTAAACAGACTTACAAACCGTCTCGGGATGGGTGCTGTTTATTTGAGAGTTTAAAAACATTTCATCCTTGAACCCAATCTCAATATAAGTCATGTTAGCCTTCCTAGGGAGTTTTCTGATCTGGTCTAACTAGTAGGGCTGACACACAAAAAGCATGTTTTAACAAATAAGCTAGCAGCTTTCCCTGACTTCACATATGTTTTGAATTAGGATGAATTAGAACGTTGCGTGTCATGGCTAGGTTTTTTTTTTTTAAACACAAACACAAACATGATAAATTTGCTAACCTGTCACTCCTTGAAGGAATGATTTAGACTTTTTTATACTTCCTGCATTCATGTAGTGACATTTAACTCTTGCAAAATATCTTGAATCATAAATTAACTAAACGAGTCGCCCAAAGGATGATTATTATTATATACTTTATTCATTAAACATGAAACTGAACATTCAAAAATGCATCACAAATACCATTGACTGGTGCTAATGGTTGATACGGGTTGCTGCCAGCGTCCTAGGTATCAACCAAGTATCTTCTTAAAATATATGATGTTCCGAGTAGCGCAGTTTTTTGCAGTTCCGCTCATGTTATTGCAGGAAGCTGCAATTTCTTGATGTGTTTTGTGAAATTCCTGGACATAGTACCAAGTGCCCTGATGACAATGGGTATCGTTGTTGTTGTTGTTGTTGTTGTTGTTGTTGTTGTTATTCATTAAACATGAAACTCAGTCAACTGAACATCTACAAGTGTCACAAATACCACTGACTGGTGCTAATGGTGGATACGGGTTGCTGCCAGCGTCCTAGGTATCGACAAAGTACCTTCTTAAGATGTACGATGTTCTCAGTAGCGCAGTTTTTTGCAGTTCCGCTGGTGTTATTGCAGGAAGCTGCAATTTCTTGATGTGTTTTGTGAAATCCTGAAATATAATAAATATCAATAAATAAAAACTGGGAACAGCAATATTTAGCATTTATGTCTAATAGCATATCCAATAAATATTACCCCTCCATGTCACTTTCCTATTCTGAGTTGATTCTTATTTCTCATCAATACCATGACTATACACAAGAGGGGATATCAGCACATTTGGAAAAATCCCCAAGGTTTGTATAGGCATTACTTGTCCTCACCAAAAGAAATCTATAAAAGTGCATGGTGGTGATGGCAAAATACCCCAGTGATGGTTGACCAGGCTTGGTGAGCATTTAATATAGAGTGATTGGAGGCATGGAAGAACCTGAAAAATCAGTTGGCAGATAGCTACCAGATCTGGACTGCAAACATTTGCGTGCTAAGAAATGTGAATGTATCTACTACAGTAGTTCCAACAGAAGAGAATATTTGTAGTTTAGGGTTGAACTGTAGGGTCCTGGGTGCTTTCTGAGCTGGGTGGTTTTCTTGCAGACATTTCATGACCCAACTAGATAACATCTTCAAGGCACCTAGTTGGGTAAGGAAACATCTGCAAGAAAACCACCAAGCTCAGGGAGCACCAAGGAGTCTAGATCAGTGGTTCTCAACCTTTCTAATGCCGCGACCCCCGCCCCGTCGCCATGACCCCCGTCCCGCCCCCTCCCCGCACGCGATGAGGTGACAAAGGGGGCATGACACCAGGGGTGAAATGCTCCCAGTTCGGCCGTGCCTGCGGGTCGCTGGACAGCCGGTATCCACGGAAGCGGGAGACTTCGCCCACCCGCCCGGACACCGCCATTTGAGTTCTTTTACCCTCTGCGCATGCGCAAAGCGTTCTGCGCATGCGCAGAGGGTAAAAGAACCCAAATGGCGGCGTCCGGGCGGGTGGGCGAAGTCTCCCGCTTCCGTGGCTACCGGCTGTCTGGCGACCCGCAGGCACGGCCGAACTGGGAGCATTTCCAAGATGGCGGGCTAGCGCGCGCGGCGACCCCTGTGAAAAGGTCATTCGACCCACAAAGGGGTCGCGACCCACAGGTTGAGAACCGCTGGTCTAGATCTTCTTCCTCTTGAATTGATGGTTTTTGCAAAGAAAATTCCTAGCTGGAATTTTCCAGCAAGATTTGGATATAGTAGAGTATAAATGTGGGAATAATACTAAACCCATGCTTACGAAGTAATTCCTCCAGCAGTTTTATCCCTTTTTCTGCATTTTATTATAGAGGAATTTGGAAAAATTGTGTTTCTTTGCCTTCCCTTCCTGTTTCACAGCTTAATCCCTTTTACATCTGTGTTGGATTTTTGCAGAAGCAATAAAGGATAGACTTGTATTATTCTATAGCAAAGTATTCAGAAACCAAGTTTGGATGCCAGTGGTACATTACCTGGGCAATCCTGAAAGTTGTTTTCCAATTCAACTTGTTAAATTGAATTTAATAAATTAAGAAAGAAAAAAAATCAGTTCAACAAAGACAAAGCGATTTAAAGAGAACTCTTTGTCTTTTGAATTTATGTGCATGTACATATTATCTCAGGAATATTTGCAAATTCCAAGGGTGGTGGCTGAGACAAGGAAGAATGTGTGCGTGTATACCTCACCAAAACCAGAAAAAAAATTAAACTCGTCTTCAGAAAAAAAAAAAAAAGATAGATGAAGTAATCCACTGGTGTAACATTTGCAGACAACTAATTTATATGACACACTGCAAATGTGGAAACAATAACTATTAACTGAAGTAGAAATGGGATAAATCTCCCTATTATGGGGAAAAAAGCAAAATTGAAATCTGAAACCTAGATATGATGTGTTAATGGACAACTTTCTGGATTTTGCCTTTGTAAGGTTCTCGTTTAAAAAAGTCTTGTTTGAGTGGTGTCTTTAATGGACAATGGGTTTAATCTTGCTTGAATGCCATATGTTTGCTGAATGGTTTATAAGCTAAGCCTGTATGTGTACATTTACCTATATATCTACACATATCAGATATAGGCTAGCACTGATGATGTTACCTAGTTGGGTAATGAAACGTCTGCAGGAAAACAACCAAGCTCAGAGAGCACCAAGGACCCTCCAGAGTAGGCTGTATTTGACATAGTAGCCTAATTTACACTAAATTTTAAAGTGTAATCATCATGCGTGCTAATAACCCAATGCAATCCATTGGATGGATGTCTGAAGCGGAACATACATGCTAAACCACATTCAAAATCATCATGGGGTTGTTTGAGTTTTGATGAATGAATGCTATGGTTTGCAAGCCATGGTGTATGTCTTAGTATGAGGTGTGAACCCAAATCATTGAGGTTTATTCAACAAGTCATTGTTAAATTAATTTAATGAAGTAGTCCATATATGAATCTATCGCAGGATCTGACCACTGTATCAGAGGTGTAACCTTGAAATGCAGTAATTATTATTGGGACATCCAGAAGTGACAATCGTCCTCACTTTTCTGGCAACTTCCCAAATTGTCTTGATTTCTACAGACGAAACCACAAAAACTAATCTTTCTAACCAGGGGTGAAATTCCAAATTTTTCCCTACCGGTTCTGTGGGTGTGGCTTGGTGGGCGTGGCAGGGGAAGGATACTGCAAAATCCCAATTCCTTCCCCACTCTGGGGCCAGCCAGAGGTGGTATTTGCCGGGTCTCCGAACTACTCAAAATTTCCGCTACCGGTTCTCCAGAACCTGTCAGAACCTGCTGAATTTCACCCGTTTCTAACCATGGTTAATACTGTATATCATATTTGGTGAAAGCTTCCTTGACTTTTGGAGAGAGAGAATCTCATGGGGATATCATAGCACCGCTCGGTTTACCAAAGGAACAGAAGGAAGAAAATAACGTTTTGATGTAGGTGCCAACAGTTCAGAACCGATTTGGACTAAGTGAAATTACTCTAAGTGAAAGAGACCAAGCTTAATGTAATAACTCGAGTGTCTTAATGATACAGAAGCTCTGACATGGTTCCAATTATCGGCCTTTTTAACTTGACCATCCTTCCAGAGGAGGTGACAGATAATAGAAAGAAATCCGATGTGTTAAAAATATACTTAGTTTTAATGGCAACGAGACACTTAACTTGTCAGCCAACCAATTATTAATCAGTTTAATGGGCTTTCTCTCATCCTCCCCATCCTGTGGACAATTGATTTAATTTACGTCTAATGCATACTGAGTAAGGTTTTTACATGCTGTGGGATCCTAAATACAAATGAGAATTGAAAAAAAAAAATAACCCAAGATGACCATAGCAATATATCACCAAGGAGTTGGGTGCTATCAAGATTCAAGGGGTTTAGGGTTAGGCTTGTGGTTTCTGGTCTGCAAATGGTCATCTATGAGAACTAGAGGAACCATCTGTAGCTTAGCTTGGGCAAAAGTCAAAAGCTGGAACATTAAAGCAAGATCCCAGAAACGAGAGATGGCTTATAGCAGTGATGGTGAACCTTTTTTTGCTCGGGTGCCAAAAGGGCGTGCGCATGTGCCCACACCCATAATGCAAAGCCCTCCCCCCCACCATGCACGGGGAGGGCAGCGCGGGGGGTTGTGTGTGCATGCGTGGGGGGAAGGCATTGCATTATGGGTGTGGGCGCAGGGCTCACTGAAGCCTCCGAACTTCCGGTAGGCCCGTTTGGGCCATTTTTCGCCCTCCCCAGGCTTCGAGGAAAGCCTCCTGAAGTCTGGGGAGGGTGAAAAACGGCCCAACGATCTAACCGGAAGTTCATTTCCAAACTTCCGGTAAGCCCGTTGGGTCTGTTTTTCACCATCCACAGGCTCCGGAGGCTTTCCTGAAGCCTGGGGAAGGCAAAAATGACCTCCCCCGCCCTCCAGAAGGCTGAAAATCAGCTGGCCAGCATGCACATGCGCGCTGGAGCTGACATAGGGCAACGCCTCGCGTGACCTCAGATATGGCTCCGCGTGCCACCTGTGGCACACGTGCCATAGGTTCGCCATCATGGGCTTATAGCAAGGTAGGGAAGCTACCATATGCTAGGTGGGACATAGGTCCACCATTAATATGGATCTACCATGGTTGCGAATGTTTACAACTCTAGCTAGAAATTCCAAGGATCGATCTGGATCTTCTGGATGCAACATATAGTCTTTTACTCATTAAGGTGCAGCCAATCTTATAGGCAGAGTCAGACAGAAGAACAGAGTTGGAAGGGACCTTGGAGGTCTTCTAGTCCAACCCCCTGCTGCAGCAGGAAACCCGATCCCATTTCACCCAAATGGCTGTCCAATCTCTTCCTAAAAGCCTTCAGTGTTGGAGCAGCCACAACTTTTGGAGGCAAGCCATTCCGCTGATTAACTGTTCTGTCAGGAAATTCCTCCTTAGCTCTAGGTTGCTTCTCGGTTAGTTTCCATCCGTTGCTTCTCGTTCTGCTTTCAGGTGCTTTGGAGAATAGGTTGACCCCCTCTTCTTTGTGGCAGCCCCTTAGATGTTGGAAGACTGCTATCATGTCATCCCTGGTCCTTCTTTTCATTAAACTAGACATACCTAATTCCATATGCTTTAGCTTCTAGTTCCCTAATCATATTTGTTGGTCTTTTCTGCATTCTTTCTTTCTAGATTTCAGGTGTGTGTGTGTGTGTGTGTGTGTGTGTGTGTGTGTGTGTGTGTGTGTGTGTGTGTGTGTAAAAGACAATAGATCCAAATATAATGGCCATTCCCAACAACAACAGCAACTACTACAATTATGAGGTAGCTGGAGGTAGTTACAAGAGTTTTTTTTAACATCAGGATTTATTTTTTTTGGAAGTCCTGGACCTTAAGCACAAACTCTAATGTGCATCAAGCCAGAATCTAATCCTGGGTGGACCTTTTTAATGCACATTTTAGAATACATAAATCTCTGTCATTTGAAGATTTGTTTGTGACTGACTGTCTCTATTTTTTTTTTTAAACGGGAGGGAAGAACCAGATTAAGCCACCTTTTTTTTTTTAAAAAAAAGCATTCTAGGTTTCCAGATAACATTCTATGCGTTCATGAGAAATTCATTTCAAGTAGTACAAATAAGTTCTTTAGTAATACCCAGGAGTCATAATGTCTGTGCCATAACGAACCCTTCTAAATTACAGCCTACACTAATTAGATCAGCCATTGCTGCATTCCTGTCTCTGAAACAATTTGCTCAAAGTAGTAGTTACCTTTAATGAAAAGGCACATAACCGAAAATGTCAGCAACTTTTTCAATTCGTCATGACTGATTAGAAGGAATCGGTTGGGTCCCCGTACACTGTAGCCACATTGTTGCATCCAAACGGGAATGATCTTCCCATCAAAAAGGACAAAATGGTTTGTGGGGGTCTAAAATGGACAATATTTATTTTATTGTGTTAAACTTATAGGCCGTCCATCTCCCTGGAAAGTGACTCTGGACAGCAGATCCATTTTCCAGATGTAACTGTTTCTTCGTCGCCATATTTAAGTACTCCCATTAGTAATTTTTTCTTTCACTTTTATTTTGACATTCGCTTGAACGCATTTGAAAGGAATTTCCTTTTAGGTCAGCAACAGTCTCCTTGCTTTCCTTCCAGTAACGTTTCATGTCTGTCCTTCCTTCCTTCCTTCCTTCCTTCCTTCCTTCCTTCCTTCCTTCCTTCCTTCCTGAGAGGTCTATCGATTGTTTACCTCATTTTAGCTTTTAATCTCCCACAAAACTTTAATTTTGACATTCCCTTGAATGCATTTGAAATGAATTTCCTTTTAGGTCATCAACAATCTCTTTGCTTTCCTTCCAGTAACGTTTCATGTCCATCCTTCCTTCTTTCCTTCTTTCCTTCCTTCCTTCCCTCCCTCCCTCCCTTTTCCTTCCTTCCTTCCCTCCCTTTTCCTTCCTCCCTCCCTCCCTCTCTCACCTTCCTACCCTTCCTTCCTTCCTTCCTTCCTTCCTTCCTTCCTTCCTTCCTTCCTTCCTTCCTTCCTGAGAGGTCTATCGATTGTTTACCTCATTTTAGCTTTTAATCTCCCACGTATCAAAGTCCTTTGATAGCTCACACCGTTCTAAATCTAAGATAATAAACCCGTCACCAAAAGAACGTTCAATAGTCCTATTCAGCTTTAGCCAAGATTGCCCCTCCCCCCAAATTTATCATAATTTGATGCATACCTCAAATTAGTTTGGAACTCCTGTATGATAAAGCCAAATTCTTATTCACTGAAATAGAAATACATTTATAAATACGTTAGAATCATGCAACGGTGATTTATTAAATCCCTGCCTCTTGTTTATAAGATTAGCCACCGACGTTAACTGGGCTGCTTTCCGTTGAAAAATAACGGAAGCAACGCTTGGCAGTGGATGCAACCAGATGAGTCATCTGATGGATGGAAGGGTACAACCACTTCTGTACATGTCATCTTCCCACCTATTGTTTTGGCTGGTGGTTCCAGATCTGCTAGAACAGGTTGTGTCATGTCGACGGGCGCTGAAATGTGCAGGAGTGGAAAAGAATTTCAAACTTAGTACATCTTAGTCCCATGAGGTTTTCCAGGGAGATACTTCAGAAGATCTTGGCTGAAGTTTTCCAAAGCCAAAATTTGGAGGTGTTTCTGCCGCTGGACTCCTACGCTCTTCTGAACTGCCAGGAATCCAGTTGACTGATCGCAGACATGGGCTTCCCTGCAGGTAAGAATGTTCAAATATTCAGGATGAGAGGGTAAAGGAGTCCCTGTGTATTTTACTCCGCTAGTGGTTGCCGACTCTAGGGGGCAGTGCTCATCTCCGTTTCGAGCCCATTGAGCCAGCCCTATCCGAAGATTTTTCTGTGGTCATGTGGCCAGCGTGACATCACAGAACACTGTTACCTTCCCACTGAAGTGGTACCTATTTATCTACTCATATTTGCATGCTTTCGAACTGCTAGGTTGACAGGAGCTGAGGTGAGAACAGGAGCTCACCCGTGATGGGGTGCTCGAGTCTCGAACCTAGGCTGTCGGCTTCCCAGCTGACAAGCTCAGTGTCTTAACCACTGAGCCACCATGCTGCCCATTCAGGATGGGACCAAGCACACAAATAAAATTCCTTATGGATTCATGGCTGACATTGGGATGCAGAGAGAGAGAGGTGGTAACATGATTGGGTGCCTTTTATTTATTTATTAAACTTATAGAACCACCCATCTCATTTTTTGGGGGGGGGACAATTAAAGCAAAGTAAAGCGATCGATATAACTTATCCCTTAAAAGGTTGAAAAACAATTAAACTCTAATAACAGAAAGACAGAGAAGAGGGCAACCAAGTAATAGCAATAGCACTTAGACTTATATACTGCTTCATACTGCTTTATAGCCCTCTCTAAGCGGTTTACAGAGTCAGCCTCTTGCCCCCAACAATCTGGGTCCTCATTTTACCCACCTTGGAAGGATGGAAGGCTGAGTCAACCTTGAGCCTGGTGAGATTTGAACTGCCAAATTGCAGGCAGCTGGCAGGCAGCAGAATTAGCTGCAGTACTGCATTCTAACCACTGCACCACCACGGCTCGTAAGTGTAAAAAATGGTCATAAGTCACTTTTTTTAGTTGTAACTTTGAACGGTCACTAAATGAACTGTTGTAAGTTGAGACCTACCTGTATTATCTTGTTTAGTTCAGAAAAGAGGTCCAGGGCAAGAATGAACCACTTTCACCCCCGTGTATAAAATTTTTACCTCAAAACCGGAATAATGGGGAAGGGTGGAACTTCTCTTGGGAAAATGGCTGCCCTATTTTTCCTCAGGTTTATGTATTATTTCTGTTATTATTATTATTATCTCTTTTATTCATTAAACATGAAACTCAGTCAACTGAACTCTAACCACTGCGCCACTGAGGTAATACCATTGAATAGGATACATCCTTCCATGGGATCCTCAGGCCTGATGACCAAACCAGATTTTGAGGGTCTTCCGGAAAGCCAACAGAGTTGGGACCAACTCATCTGGGAGAAATGATGTTCCACAGGGCAGGGGCCACGGGGAGAAAAGGCTCATCTGCTGGGTCCTGTTTGATGGAGCTTCTCAGCAGGTGGGATCCATAACATGTCTCTCCTGCTGGACCTGGTGGGATGGGTAGATGTAACCATGGAGAGGAGGTACTTCAAATTGGACTCAGAAGCAAACTGATAACCAATGTAGCTTGCAGTGGAAAGATGTAATGTGTGCCATTCTTGGGGCACATTTAGCGGTCTGCACTGCCATATTTCACACAGCTTCCAGGTAGTCTCCTAGGGCAGCCCCATGTAGTGCGCCTTATACAGTAGTCCACTCAGGAGGTGATTAGGACATAAGTGGCTGAGAGTAGGCATGTTGGCTTCATTGAAATATAAAGTGGACACCACTGATTCGAGATATAGGCGATCATCCAAGAGAATGTTTTTATACAGATGTGCTAAATATTAGTGGAAAAAGCCTAGCAGATATTCAGATATTCCAAATTCCAGCATGGAAAATACTCCAAAGTGCATCTTTGACGCACAAAACTTTTTTTTTTTTTAACGGTGGCTTTGGATTGGGGGAAGAGACGCTGGGAGGAAAGTTTCTGAAAAGAGCCTTATGCTGTAGATTTTATTTTAAGAGTACTTTTTTTCAAGTCCATTTTTCTTCCTGATTGATCCATTCCTGTGGAGACCCACGGTGAAAAAACAATAGGAAACAGAGAACAAATGAAAGACAATATACAGTTATATTCTCAACATGCAGTGCATTCTCTAGGCTTTCTGTTGGAAGAGTGGCTAATATTTTATAAATGTTTCCTCTTTTCTTTTTGAGACCAAGTAAGATGAAAGAAAGAAAGAAAGAAAGAAAGAAAGAAAGAAAGAAAGAAAGAAAGAAAGAAGGAAGGAAGGAAGGAAGGAAGAAAGCAAGAAAGAAAGAAAGACAGATAGATGGTAGGTAAAAAGAAAGAAAAAAAAAAAGAAAGAAAGAAAGAAAGAAAGAGGAAGGAAGGAAGGAAGAAAGAAAAAAGAAAAAGAAAGAAAGAAAGAAAGAAGAAAGGAAGAAAGAAAGAAAGAAAGAAAGAAAGAAAGAAAGAAGAATGAGAGAGAGAGGAAGGAAGGAAGGAAGAGAGAAAGAAAGAAAGAAAGAAAGAAAGAAAGAAAGAAAGAGAGAAGGAAGGAAGGAAGGAAGAAAAAAGAAAGAAAGAAGAAAGAAAGAAAGAAACAGAAAGAAAGAAAGAAAGAAAGAAAGAAAGAAAGAAAGAAAGAAAGAAAGAAAGAAAGAAAGAAAGAAAGAGAAAGAGAGAAAGAGATGAGAGGGTGGAACTGTCAAGCTCTTTCTTAGGGTAAGAAAAGCTCAGTTGTTTAGGTCTGCCAAGAGTTCTGATTGAATATCCTTTGAAGTTAGGATAGCTGTAATTTAAAGCAACAGTTACCATATTTTCATCTCTCTACTCCTTCCCATGACAGCCCTTTACTGTTGAAAAAAACAAAAAACTTTAAACCTACCAAAAAATAATCATGGCTAGGGCTTTAACATTCAAGAAAGACCTTTAGAGGTTCTGCCTCTAATTGCCATCATATGTAGCTAATATTGCAAACATAACTGGCTAATGAGAAGGTTACTCTACAACATTTCTTGACAGACGAAAGGTAAATTAAGAAAGAGATGCACTGAAGTGCCCTTTCTGGGCTCCTGTGTTGTTTGCTGACGCAAATCTTTTGAAAAAAAGGTCTTTCTAATTAACGTCATTTTCCTTCCCCCAAAATAAGGATTCTTGAGGCCTGGCATCAGAAGAACATAAATTACAAGAGTGTGGAGGTTCCAGAAAGTTCTGGATTGTGAAATTCATCGGTTATCGTTCTTGCACAGTGTGATTTTGGCCTGTGGGATGTGTGTTGTCTCCAAGTCTGTTTGTGTGGCATTGGAAGCTCCCAAATTTGTGTCCTGATAGGCTCGCTGAAGTTGTGGGTGCCCCATCGCTGGAGGTTTTTAAGAAAAGATTGGACAACCATTTGTCCAGGATGGAATAAGGATTCCTATTATGGGTAGGGGGTTGGATCCGAAGACCTCCAAGACCCTTCCAGCCCTAAGATTCTATGATTCTATGATTGATTCTATGATTGAATCTATGATTCTATGATTGAATCTAGGATTCCATGATTCTAGGATTCCATGACTGATTCTATGATTGAATCTAGGATTCCATGATTGAATCTAGGATTCCATGATTCTAGGATTCCATGACTGATTCTATGATTGAATCTAGGATTCCATGATTCTAGGATTCCATGACTGATTCTATGATTGAATCTAGGATTCCATGATTCTAGGATTCCATGATTGATTCTAGGATTGAATCTATGATTCTAGGATTGAATCTATGATTCCATGATTCTAGGATTCCATGATTGATTCTAGGATTGAATCTAGGATTCCTTGATTCTAGGATTCCATGATTGATTCTAGGATTGAATCTAGGATTCCATGATTCTAGGATTCTAGAATTCTATTCCAGTTCTATTCCAGGACCAGTTGGAGAATTCAGTGATTCAGTGCAGGGGTGGGTTCCACTTACCTTCCCTATCGGTTCGCATCGCAACAGAAGTGCGTGTTTTGCGCCCGCACGCTCGCTTCGCTCGTGCATGCACCTACGTCACGTCGCGGAAATGACCCTCTGCGCATGCACAGAGGGTTCTTTTGCCAGCCATGGCGACCAGAGAACCAGTTCGGGGGCGTGGACAGCCAGCCATCACTGCCAGTTCGGCGAGCAGATGCAAATTTCTGCCACCGCTACAGGAGAACCGGTCCGAACCGGCAGCAACCCACCACTGATTCAGTGGTTATCTCTCCCCTTTCCCACTCCACAAATATACAATCTTCATACAGCCATACCTCTTCCTCAAAATGGGACCATGATTGAAGAAGGAGGAAGAGCAGGCCCTTCTCTTGGCAAGGAGGTTGAACATTCATAAGGATATAAATCATGAAGTCATTCATCAGATGCATGTCGAGGGCTGGTTTAAGTTAATTATCCCGAAATGCCTGCATACACAAGCTACTTTCTCTCTCTCTCCCTAAAAGCCTGTCTCATTAGACTGAAAATGTCTTTATAGCATAATTAGATTTTTATTTAACTGGTGAATAACGTTTATATATGCATGTAAGTTTTAACACTTCCCAGAATCTTAGAGGCCACACGAATCAGCTCGGAGTTGCTCCAGGAAAAAGTGCTGCAAAGACTTGTTTCATTGTGTTTTGTTAGTAAAGATACAGCCTTGTGGCAATTTGGCAGACTCCTTCAACTTCTCTGCATTCAAGAAATTCTACAATAAATGCGTTAGCTAATGGTCCTTGGCTGAAGTCATCCTAGCTCTCTGTTCCATATCTACAAACAGTCTGCCTCAGTTATATCTCACACTGCTATTTTCTTTGCCTAAGAAGAACTGTTGCACAGAAGCTGCACAATGGGTCCTCACCATCCCTTCAGAAGTTAAGATGACCACATTTTTCCCGTTGCTGCCCCATGAACAAGAGAACCAAAGGTGTTTTTCCAAAAGGCAACTGGACTTTCTTGGGTTTTTCCTTGAAAATGTTTTGCTTCTCTTCCAAGAAGCTCCTTCAATTAGAACTGAAGGTGGTGGTGGGGGGAAATGAGTAAAACCCACTCGCTTTTTGAAAAAGCACCTTTGGGACAACCATGACCTGGATGATTGAGAATCTCCATAGACATTAACAAGAGAGGGCTTCCAAACTAGATGGAACAGCAAAGACGAGGAAGTAACCATCAGAACATTTCTTCTCGGACAGCCATTTGTCTGGAATGGCATGGGATCTACCTGCTTGAGCAGGAGGTTGGACTAGAAGACCTCCAAGGTCCCTTCCAACTTTCTTATTCTGTTAAACGATTCAGATAGACCCAACTCTCCCTAGGAGGTTCCTCCTTCCATTTCAAATGGATCAGTTGCAAGAATCTCGGTAGGGCTAGGATCAAGCGGAGACAAACGAAACGAAACAAAACAAAAACTCATTCTGGGACAAATCTCCCCCATTTTTGTTCAGATCCATCTCACCGAGCAGCTGAGACGGCAGCCCAGTCAAGGCATCGTTCTGCCTTTGGAAAGCAACACCTACCGATGAGGTCAGCCGCAGGAGGAAAGCCAAATATGAAAGCGCTTCCCTCTTGGCAATTCACGCTTGGCTCCATCAAAAGCCGGATTGTTTCTTCCCAGCCCTCCCTTCCTCTCGAAACTGTCTGCAAAGAATTCCGAACGTGAGACCTTTCGCTTCGGGGCACAGACCTTATCAAGAAGGATCTCAGCCTTCCTGGCCCGAAGGGTTGACTTATTGCATCAAGCTGTTGGTGGAGACCCCACCTGCAATGGGAGCTGGTGCACAGAAGCGCTCTGGGGCCTTCACCTGTGGAAGTTGGCAAAGAGGGCCTTTCCTTCCCATGAATGACACAAACAAGCCCAAATCAAGGCTCTGGGGAGGATTTCAACATCCCCAGAGAAGCACGTAGACTTCATCCTGACTCGTAGGCTCTGAAGATCTGCTCCTTGTTCCCGTCCGCCATCTTAAAAGCTCAAACACACCAATTCTTTCGGTCCTGGTGTCCTTTCCTTGATCTCCTCTCCTAGAAATTAAGCCTGTGCCAATTCCTACAGTAATCCAGGGGAATGCTGGAAGGACAGGTAGTCATGACAACGACGAAGCCCAACATAGCAATAGCAATAGCCCTTAGACTTATATACCGCTTCATAGTGCTTTACAGCCCTCTCTAAGCGGTAATACTGCATTCTAACCATTGCACCACCAAGGGAGGGAGGGAGGGAGGTGGAACGATAGCAATAGACTTTTGACCATTCTTAGTTTTTTACAGAGCTCTCTAAGCGGTTCGGTTTACCTATTACCTAATAGTCAGCCTATTGCCCCCAACAATCTGGGTCCTCATTTTTATCGACCTCGGAAGGATGGAAGGCTGAGTCAACCTTGAGCCTGGTGAGATTCGATCTGCCAAACTGCTGGCAGCCGGTGATCAGCAGAAGTAGCCTGCAGTACTGCACTCTAACCACTGAGCCACCGCGGCTCATTTCTGTTGTTAAGTGAGCTTTGCCCCATTTTATGACCTTTCTTGCCACCGTTGTTAAGTGAATCTCCGCAGCTGTGAAGTTAGTAACATGGTTGTGAAGTCATTCTGGCTTCCCCGTTGACGTGGCTTGTCAGAAGGTCGCAAAAGGGGGATCATGTGACCCCGGGACACCGCCACCATCATAAATACGAGTCAGTTGCCAAGTGTCTCTGAATTTTGATCATGTGACCATGGGGAGGCTACAACGGTCGTAAGTGTGAAAATTTATTTATTTATTTATTATTTATTTATTCGTTATTTATTTATTTATTTATTTATTTATTTATTTATTTATTTATTTATTTATTTATTTATTTATTTATTTATTTATTTATTATTTAAATTTCTATGCCGCCCAACTCCCGAGGGACTCTGGGCGGCTTACAACAGAAATATATTAAAACAAACATTAAAAAACCTTATAAAAACATTAAAAAATTTTTAAAAACCCATGCACACCATTCATGGCCGGATCTCGCAGAATTACAACAGCGAGATCAACGGCCCCAGGCCTGCCGGAAAAGCCAGGTCTTCACCGCTTTCCGGAAGGCCAATAGGGTGGGGGCAATCCGGATCTCAGGAGGATATAGTCATAAGTCATAAGTCGCTTTTTTCAGTGCCGTTGTTAACTTTGAACGGTCACTAAACAAACTGTTGTAAGTCCAGGACTACCTGCATTTTCATTCTCTCCACCATTGGATATCTCACAATGCAAGGGCTTCAACTGTTCAATGGTTCAAATCCCTGTTTGGTGGATTTTAATATATATTAAACTGGCGATTGCTTTATATGTATGTATATGTCACCATAACACGATGGGTATACGACAAATACTTGAAATAACTTAAATATTATTTTCCCCCCCTCCTTTTTCCCCTCCTTTGAAATGCTTGAAAAAAATTGATTCAGGAAATTTCAAAAACTTTCCCTTCTTTTTTCAGAGTTGTAATATAGATTCTTCCCCCCTCCCCAATCCTAGCTTTTGGCTAATTACCCTATGATTTGAACCTTTCTAGCTGTTTGTTTGGGGGGGGGGGCTGTGGCTTTCTCTAGAGATTTTTTTTAGAAGAATTTAGCTACTTCTGCCAGTTCCTTTTCTTCAGGAAGGCTGAATGCTGTCTTTTTCACAGGCTGCTCCGAGATTCTGAATGGCTGCTCTAAATAATAGATGAAGGTGTGAAAAAAATAGCGTTCTGTTTACTTGGTTGACCTGGACTGCAAAGAGGAAAAAATAGCCAAGTGTTTATCTGAAGGAAGCCTCAATCGGTCAATTCCATTGGTTCCTACATAAATCATTAGCTTTTCTTTCAGGCAAAATTATGTTAAAAATTCCACTCCCGCCCCCCAGAATTCATTGAACAGTTCCATCATTAAAAACAAAATATCAGGAAGTAAACTATCATGGGCCAGCATGGATGGAAGTATAGATAGTTCTTGACTTATAACCATGGAGGTTTTTAAGAAAAGACTTGACAGCCACTTATCTGAAATGGTATAGGGTCTCCTGCTTGAGCAGGGGGATGGACTAGAAGACCTCCAAGGTCCCTTCCAGCTTGATTCTGATTGGTTCTGATTTATTTTGCCCTTGCTTGGATTACTACTTGAAGCCGTCATAGACCAAATGTGGCAATCATTGGATTCTTCAGAGATACCCCTAGAATAGAAAATAGAAGAGGAGAGGAGAGGAGAGGAGAGGAGAGGAGAGGAGAGGAGAGGAGAGAAGAGAAGAGAAGAGAAGAGAAGAGAAGAGAAGAGAAGAGAAGAGAAGAGAAGTGGAAGGGACCTTGGAGGTCTTCTAGTCCAGCCCCTTGCTCAAGCAGGAGAACCTATACATTCTCAGACAAGTGACTGTCCAGTCTCTTCTTAAAAACCTTCAGTGATGGAGAGCCCACGATTTCTAGAGGCAAGCTGTTCCACTGGTTAATTGTCCTCACTGTTAGGAAGTTTCTCCTTAATTCCAGGTGGCTTCTCTCTTTGATTAGTTTCATCATCAAATCATTCCTCTTATTGACTAGTAGGTCCTCCAGATGGAAGAGAAAGGATGCCTTGTCTCTCCCGCCTTCAGTTCTTTATTTTCTTTTTTAGTGAAGAAATCACATCCTTCACCTGAGCCGTTTTGCTTAAAAATAGAATTTAATTTTGAGGCATGAAAAGGTGGCAGCAAAGGTGGCGTAGAACATCGGGTAATTGTAAACCCATTTTTGCAAGCTGGCCTACTGACACGCATTTCCACCGCTTCTAAAAAAAATAATGAGGAATTCAAATGGCTCCCCTGATGGCTCCGAGTCCCATCCCTTTCCTTGACCTAATTGATCGGAACTCTGCACCCCTGGAGTGCTTTGCATAACCAGCCGAGACAGTGGGAACATTTCCAGGCTGATTGATTGACATATTTTATTTCTAACTTTAAGCTTAATCACGGGGGAAGAAATGATTCATTTACACCTTACAGATTTTTGGAACTTGACACAACAGGACAAGGTTCCTTTGGTACAAAACTGTAAATATAGATATTATACGCAATGTTAAATTGAGTTTATTTGACTTATTGAATCTGTTGGGGGTGGATGAACGAAAAGAGATTCATTAAGGAGCAGCCAAAATCTCTTCCCATTATAAGAGACCAAGAGGTCCGCCAGGTTTCTCTACAACATAGCAACACTAAACTTCCAGAACTTCATCTGAGCAAACATTACACACATTTTATTGCATCAAATATATCCAGTGTTCCTCCTCACTGCTATTCAACAAAGATGATTAGGGGACTGGAGGCTAAAACATATGAAGAACGATTGCTGGAACTGGGTATTTCTAGTCTGATGAAAAGAAGGACTAGGGGAGACATGATAGCAGTGTTCCAATATCTCAGGGGCTGCCACAAAGAAGAGGGAGTCAAACTATTCTCCAAAGCACCCGAAGGCAGGACAAGAAGCAAAGGATGGAAACTAATCAAGGAGAGAAACAACCTGGAACTAAGGAGGAATTTCCTGACAGTTAGAACAATTAATCAGTGGAACAACTTGCCTCCAGAAGTTGTAAATGCTCCAACACTGGAAGTTTTAAAGAAGAGATTGGATAACCATTTGTCTGAAGTGGTGTAGGGTTTCCTGCCTAAGTAGGGGGTTGGACTAGAAGACCTCAAAGGTCCCTTCCAACTCTGTTATTCTATTCTATTCATCCCTGAAATGGATGAAATTAAGAAAAAAAAACATAGAGTGTGTACAGAGTAGATTAGTTTCTGATAGGCTTCTAAAAAGTCTAAAACAATAAGTTTTTAAAATAAAATTTGTTGGTTGGGAAAAATGACTAAAACTTCTGATTTTTGGCACCACAGACTGACATGGTCTAAACAACGGTGAATGGCCCTAAAATATGTCTTTCTGTAGTTGACTTGCTCTGCAGATGTGCTGATCTTCAGTTCCCAATCAGCTGTAGCAATTTTTTTAAATTATCTATTTATTAGAATTTTATCCTGCCTTCATTACTTTATAAGTAATTCAAGGTGACAAGCATATCTAATACACCTTCCTTCACCTATTTTCCCCACAAGAACAACCCTGTGAGGTGGGTTGGGCTGAGAGAGAGAGTGAGTGGCTCAAAGTCACCTGGCTGTCTTTCATGCCCAAGGTGGCACTAGAACTCGTGGTTTCCTAGTGATTGGCCTGAAGTCACCCAGCCATCTTTCATGTCCAAGGTGGGGCTAGAACTCACAGCTCCTGGTGATTGGCTCAAAGTCACTCAGCCGGCATTCATACCTAAGGAGGAACTAGAACTCACAGCTCCTGTTGATTGGGCCAAAGTCACCCAGCCATCCTTCATGCCAAAGGAGGGACTAGAACTCAAATCTCTTGGTGATTGGCCCAAAGTCACCCAGCTGGCATTCATGCCTAAGGAGGAACTAGAACTCACAGTCTCCTGGTTTCTAGACCAGCACCTTAGCCATTACACCAAAATGGAACCCCTGCAGGATTCCGGTTTGGGAATAACAGTCTCAGACTGTCTCATCTCTGCGCCCAGGAAATCCTGCTGAGTTAGATCTTCGTTACCTTGGATCGATCAGCTCTGGAACGCAATGAACTCTGCAGATATCGTTCCAAATCCCAAGATGAATTTAAAAAAAAAAGGGGGGGGAGGCAAGCCACAACCCTGGCGTACACAACCACACTCTGCTACCTTCTTTTGTATCGCTAAGCTAAGCCTGTCCTTTAGCACTTTGCAACCCTATTCTCTGGTGTGCAGCGAGAGGCTGACGCAGAGCATTTAACATTGCTGGGAGCGAAGAGAGGAAGTGAAAGAGGGAGGCTGATTATTCTCCATTAGCCACAAGGACCTTCACTTAACATGTGAATAAATAAATGGCAACCTATCCTAATGGGAATGGCCTCCGTGTACCTTAAAGCGGAAAGAGAGGGGGAAACGTGCCTTAATATTCCTCATTTATTGAATAGCTAAAGAGGGTCTTGGACTTTCATGGGTAGATATTAACAAAAGCCATTCTCTGTTGGGCTCTGTTCTCCAAAAAAACCCTTCCCTAAAAAGTAAATATTTTGCTCACATTGCACTACGGAATGTGACTTTTTTATTTTATTTTATTTTATTTTATTATTTTATTTTATTATTTTATTTATTATTTTATTATTTTATTTTATTTTATTATTTTATTTTATTTTATTTTATTATTTTATTTTATTTTATTGTTTTATTTTATTTTATTTTATTTTATTTTATTATTTTATTTTATTATTTTATTATTCATAACTCTGAGTGGCTTACAATGCAATAAAAATAGAATTATAAAAACAATTATACATATATTATTTTATTTTATTTTATATTTTATTATTTATTTTATTTTATTTTATTTTATTTTATTTTATTATTTTATTTATTTTATTTTATTATTATTTTATTTTATTTTATTATTTTATTTTATTTTATTTTATTTTTTTATTTTATTTTATTTTTTTTATTTTAAAGGAAAAGGTTAACATCTTTGTAGTTTAAGAGTAGCCAGATGGCAGTTAAAACAGGCAAGTACAGAGAATCCTTGACTTACAACAGTTCATTTAGTGACCGTTCAAAGTTACAACGGCACTGAAAAAAGTGATCAAAATTCAGACGCTCGGCAGCGGGTTCATATTTATGACGGCTGTAGTGTCCCAGAGTCACGTGATCCCCTTTTGCGACCCTTCGGATGAGCAAAATCCAGATTCACTTAACAACCGGGTTGCTCACTGAACAACCGCAGTAATTCACTTAACGACTGCGGCAAGAAAAGTCGTAAAAACGGAGCAAATCTCACTTCACCAACGTCTTGCTTAGTGACATAAATTTGGGGGCTCGGTTGTGGTCGTATGTCGAGGACTTCCTGTGTCTCGTTTTTTTCCACTTGGCATTCAAAGCATTCAGCGAAAAAGAACCCTTGATATCTTGATTGGTTTTCCTTAGATTAAAAAGCAATCAGACTATAAGCTTTAATTTTCTTATAGCTGTTTGTTAACAGGGGGAGATAAGGCATTGCAAATCACTTGATTAACAGGGACTGCCTTTGTAATATCTTGGGTATGGTTTGAGGTGCCTGCATTTCATTATTAGATTTATCATTGTTCATTTGTAACATCTATTATTGTTCCTGATTGGAATCACACTCTTATTTTGTGATTTCAAGCCCCAAACCTAAACTGAAATCCATTTGGCACAAAAAAAATGTACATTATTTAAAGGGTATTTTCCATATGGTCACCCTTGGCTATGTCTTTTTTTCCCCCTTCCTTTTGGAGACATACATAAAATATGTTTTGGAAACACAAATCAAGGCTCATAGTCATATTCAGATATACCATTAATTGAAGTGCTAATCATAAAAAAAAAATCTCGAATGGCAGAAAGCGAGAATTATGTGGGGCCACTTGAGTCCATCAAGACCAACCCCGGGAAGATAAATTAAAGCATTCTGACCTGGTCTTCACTTGAAGGCATTTAATGAAGGAGGACCCATCAACTGCTGGATTAAGTGGCTCCACTTTTGAGTTGCTCTTAATTTAAGGATATTTTCTTCTGCATTCAGAAAGAATCTGGGTTCCAGTCTCTTTACAATAATCCATGCTTCCATGTCTTGCATTCTAGAACCAAGGAAATTGGGGTGTAGGTCTTGACTTCCTTCTGGGCGACATCCATTTGGGTGGTGGAAGAGGCTGTTGTCCACTTCTCTCCACCTCCTTCTGTTCTTCTCAAGGCTCCACGCTCACTTCTCGGTCTTTCCATATTATCCTGTAAATCACTCAGATTGGCCAAAGACATCCCAATCAATTTTGCAGTCAGCATAATAACCAGAAGCAATTGCTTCACTAAATGCGACACGGTTCTGGCATGTGTGAGTCACACAACACAGTCACAACAGTGACACCCTGTAGTTTATGAAGAAACGTCTGGGGAGATTACATGTTTCTACCCACCAATGAACCGCCACAGAAAGGTGACTTTCACTCCCAGGCAAACTCGTAGACCAGAAATATTCCCAAACGGGGAACATAAATTCCAGCTTATAATAATAGCAGCAAGTGAATTCGCTTTCTTGTCTTCTGTTGGGTACTTTCCTTTTTCCCTTCATACTATGAATAAATAACAAAAGGGTGTTCAGAATTAAAGAGGATACAGGTAGTTCTCGACTTACGACCACAATGGAGCCCAAATTTTGTGTTGCTAAGCGAGACAGTGGTTAAGTGAATTTTGCCCCACCAACAGCCATTTCTCAAATGCCCAAATAAATTATAATGGGAAGGTTGGTTCCACATAATGTGCTAAAACTGTAAATTACCCAAATTACTTGCCTCCAGAAGTTGTAAATGCTCCAACACTGGAAGTTTTTAAGAAGAGATTGGATAACCATTTGTCTGAAGTGGTGTAGGGGGTTGGGGTAAGCAGAGGGTTGGACTAGAAGACCTCCAAGGTCCCTTCCAACTCTGCTATTCTATTCCTATTCCTATTCCTATTCCTATTCCTATTCCTATTCCTATTCCTATTCCTATTCCTATTCCTATTCTATTCCTATTCCTATTCCTATTCCTATTCCTATTCTATTCCTACTCCTACTCCTACTCCTACTCCTACTCCTACTCTACTCTACTCTACTCTACTCTACTCTACTCTCTATTCTCTTCTATTCTTTTCTATTCTATTCTATTCTATTCTGTTCTATTCTATTCTATTCTATTCTATTCAATTCAATTCATCAGTGGAACAGCTTCCATCCAGAAGTTGTGGGTGCTCCATCACTGGAGGCTTTCAAGAAGAGATTGGACAACCATTTGTCCATAATGGGTTAGAGTCTCCTGCTTGAGCATGTGGTTGGACTAGATGACCTCCAAGGTCCCTTCCAACTGTGTTATCCTGTTATTCTAACCCAACCCTATTTTACCCTAAGATGGCATATTATAAGAAGACAGCCAAAGATGACTGAGCAGGGCCCCATTGGCCCCCAAATGAGAGGGATGGGAAGATGAATAAATATCTTTTGTAAAGCATAGGAGGAAGAGATGACGAGAAAGGAATGGTTCTGAATTGAGGCCCTGTAGATGCAGTATGTCAATCTCTAGTTCCCATCAACCCCATATCCAATCACTATCCTAGTTGGGGTGAGGTGAATTGTGTTCGGATGTACCTGAAGAAAAAGAGTTGGGAAGACTGAGTGTCCTCAAAGAAGTGAAGGTGGATTGGTTTGAACCACGGTTGGGATCTTCTCACCCAGAGAGGTGACTTTGTCTTCCGATTTCATTCTATATTCCTCCTACACATCTTGCTTTGCTATGTTTTTAGGGTGTTTTTCCCCCCCACCTTCTCGGTTTAATTGCATTTTTTAAATAAATGTTCTCAAGAGAGCACCGATGAAGACCCACTCGCTGATATCCCAAACGGAACCCATAGGTCGCCAAATAAATGAGAGAAGGGGGTGACAATGGGCTGTGAACCTTGTCATTTTAGCTTCTTGATCCTAGCTGTGGACCTCTATTTTGACCAAGCTGGAGAAGCTCCTGGCTTGTCAATCTGAAGGTCTCAATCCCTGGTTAGTCCTCTCCTGCCTTCATCCCCGTTCTTCCTCTTTCTCTCCAAGAGCTTCATATAGGCAGGGAGATGATTACATCAATCAGTGTCAAGTCCAGCTTCTGTGATTTATGAATATGCATAATGAGCTCTCACCTTTGAAAAGGACCAGCTAGGAAAATAATTGATTGGACAGGGAAAGAGCAGCCAAGAAAACAAGGTAAGGGAGGCAGGTGAGGCTAAAAGCTTTTTTTTTCTAGTTAGCTAGGGCTAACCATCAACCTGGCCTGTCTTCTGAAGGAGAGAATTCCAAATTCTCACACTGAAAGCAGATGCATAAATCCCAAGGGATAATATTCACAGCCGCCCTTTGAAAGTGTGGTGGAACGTCCAACCAGCAGAACATCGGCAGCCTAGATTCCAGGATCTGAGCCACCAGAAGATGGAGCCGTTGCAACATGGTCACTCATACTCCACTCTTGGGCAGTCCTAAGGGCCAGCGGTCAGGAGGAGGCATTGCATGATGACTTGTGATTTGTAGAGGATCCAAGTGACAACAGCACAATACCTTGTTGCCTTTAGCATGGCCACAATTGCATTTAAGACATTTAATTGTGGGCCTTCTTAGGTGGTTTCAACCACTTTACTTCATGATCATCTGGTGTCCTCTTAGTGCCTCTGATGTGGGCCAACAAATTTAGCCCTAAATGAGGTCTAAATTCTGGGGCTTAAAATCACCATGCAATTCTGGTATTGCTCTGTATCAGTACAATCAGCTGTTTTTTATTTCTTTCTTTCATTCTTTCTTTCTTTCTTTCTTTCTTTCTTTCTTTCTTTCTTTCTTTCTTTCTTTCTTTCTTTCTTNTCCTTCCGAGGTCGGTAAAACGAGGAGCCAGGTTGTTGGGGGCAATAGGCTGACTCTGTAAACCGCTTAGAGTGTGCTATAAAAGCACTGTGAAGCAGTATATAACTTTCTTCCTTCCTTCCTTCCTCCCTCCCTCCCCTTCCTTCCTTTCTTCCTTCCTTCCCTCCCCTCCTCCCTCCTTTCCCTTCCTTCATCCCCCTTCTTTCCTTTCCTTTCCTTTCCTTTCCTTTCCTTTCCTTTCCTTTCCTTTCCTTTCCTCCTCTCCTCCCTCCCTCCCTTCTTCCCCTTCCTTCCTTCCTTCCTTCCTTCCTTCCTTCCTTCCTTCCTTCCTTCCTTCCTTCCTTCCCCCCTCTCTTTCTCTCTCCCTTTCTCAAACGAAGAATTATGCACACATCACCCCAACTAAAGCACTGTTATCCATGGTCATTGGAGAGCATTTATCTCTCATGCCGACAGCAATTTTTCAACCTACACTAGCAAGATATTGAGGGATCACCCATTTGCCCCCAGTCAGTCCCCTTAAGGCAAGGGTGGAATGTTGTGATCCTCTAGAATGCTGTTGGACTCAGTCTCCTGGGCTAGATCCACCAGAAAGGATACCAGGGGATGTAATCTAGCAAACCTGAGAAAAACTCAGCAAAAGAGAAAAATAGAAAATTAAGAGAAGGGAAGAGGAGGAGGAGGAGGAGGAGGAGGAGGAGGAGGAGAGGAGGAGGAGGAGGAGGAGAAAAAGAAGGAGGAGAAGGAGAAGAATAAGGAGAAGGACAAAGAGAAAAAGGAGGAGAAGGAGAAGGAGAAGGAGAAGGAGAAAGGAGGAGGAGGAGGAGGAGGACGAGGACGAGGAGGAGGAGGACGAGGAAGAAGAAGAAGAAGAAGAAGAAGAAGAAGAAGAAGAAGAAGAAGAAGAAGAAGAAGAAGAAGAAGAAGAAGAAGGTGGAGGAATTATATTAGATTGAAATCTCTTAGGAATAATAGAAATGCAAAAATAATAATAATGGTTGGGTCTGATGATAGAACGATGGAATGCTTTCTGCACCACTCAAGCATAAACCTTGGCATGTGCTAACCAGTTCCTAATTCAGAACACTTCAAATGGCTACCTTGTGATCAAATCTTGGTGATCAACTAAATCGAGATCGAAAGAAAAACGGGAAATGAAAAGCCAAGAAAACCATTTGCCAGTTATATCATCATCAATATTGTAAGCAACACACCAAAGTTCAACAATCCTGCCCCACAACTCGGGGCAGATTCTTCTGTAATGTTAAGTTCAGGAGAACACCAGAGAAGTCCTGAAATGGCAGAGAAGAAGAATTAACCATTTTATCTTCAAAAATGAGCAAACCACCCTCTAATTTCTGTCTCCCTGCATAAAAAACCAGAAAGAAATTGCAGAAATTCAGAATTTCAGGTACGTTAAGCTCATGCTCCTATAGTAAACCTTTAAGAGGGGGGGGGTGGAAACAAGAGAAGAATTCATCTAGTTTTACAAAACTTGAGGATTTCAGAGGTGGTTTATCAGCCTCTTGCAACCAGGCCTATAAATAATACATTCCTATCACCCTGACCTCAAAATGTCAATACTGCCACCCCATCGCATTTGCATACCTTGCAGTGTCTAAACTTGAAGCGTGTCAGCCTAGGAGCTCCAGTCTCTTGGTCTTATCTCTTAGCATCTAGCAGCCATTTCGCTTTTATAAAAGGCGCAGCGATGCTTCTGTGCATCCATGTGTGCATTTGGAGTATAAGGGAGAGAGAAACCTGCTGAAATTTTCCCCCTTGTCCTCCAAATAACCAGCCTTTCCCATTTGCCTACAGTGTTGGACTGCGGAACCCCTCAAACTCAAAGAAATATCTTCCTATTTTTTAAAAATAGTTTTTTCTCCTCTCCTGCATCCTCCCCTTCTCCTTCTCCTTCTCCTTCTCCTTCTCCTTCTCCTCCCCCTGCCCCTACCCCCCCCTCCTCCCCGTCT
>QLTV01000380.1:939830-950433 GCA_003457575.1 Thermophis baileyi
CGAGGGAAGAAAAAGGGAGAAAAAGGGAGAGAGGGAGAGAGAGAGAAAAAGAGAGAGAGAGAGAGAGAGAGAGAGAAATAGAGAAATAGAGAAATAGAGAAATAGAGAAATAGAGAAATAGAGAAAGGAAGGGGAAGGAAGGAGGGAGGGAAGGAAGGAAGGAAACACACAGAGAGACGGAGATAGAAAAAGAAAGAAAGAACACACAGAGAGACAGAGAAAGAGAGAGACAGAGAAAGAAAGAGAAAAAGAAAGAAAAAGAAATAGAGAAAGCTAGAGAAAGGAAGGAATGAAGAAAGGAAACACACAGAGAGACAGAGAAAGAGAGAAGAAGGAAGGAAGGAAGGAAGGAAGGAAGGAAGGAAGGAAGGAAGGAAGGAAGGAAGGAAGGAAGAAAGTCAGCGTTCCCCCATCAGCGTTCCCCCAGTTTCCAAGACGCATAATATGCCACATTTTTAACGTCAAAAGTGAGGAAAGGCCACAAATTAATTAAAGGGGGGGAGGGGAAGAGAGAGAGAGAGAGATCAGAACAGCTCCGTGGGTCCCTGACAAACACCTAGTACGAAAAAGAAACGGTGGGACGGCCATATCCACGCGCGCAGAATGGTTATCGGCCTGTCCCGACTTCTTAAAAGCTTTTGGGACTTGATGCTCTGTCTTTAATTAGGATATTTATAAACGGGTTTTTTTCCCCTCCTTCTAGGTGTCAAAGATGGCACAAGAGACCCTGCCAGAAGGTGCGAGCCTGAAAAATAGAACAATTTCTCGGCAGAAGGGCATATTTCGAGCGGGCGACTCTTAACTCCGTTTCGCAAAGGAGGCGAAGAATTTCACAGCCCTTCCAAGCGGGGCTATTTCATACGGAAATAGCGGATTGACTCCGAAGCAAGTCCCACGCGTGTTCAGTGGGGCTTTAGAGTCCCATTTACCGGAATCGACGAAATCGGCTTTTAAGCGCCTGAGCATAGAGGCAACGCCGAAACGTGGAGAAAATAGCCATAACTTGCCCCGTGGTTCTTTTCTCTTCCCCTCGGAAAGTGGCGTCCCTCGAGATTCCTGGCCTTCTTGTGGAACTGCGTGTTCGTTTTTAGGAAAAGAAACGAGCCTCTGGGATATTCACCGGCGCCCACAGACAGACGGCTTTCTATTTCGGCTAGAATATAATTACAACCCCCTAAAATATAGGTCAGGAGGTTCAGCTGCCTTCGCGGGCGTTTCACGCAGGCGGGGGAGGCAGGGGAATGCCCACGCGGGTGCACGCGAGACGCATCTTTCTGTCTCTTTCTCTCCGTGTCTTTTCTTAACTAAGTTCGGGGACTTTGTATTCCAGGGAATCGGATGAATTGCCCTGAACCCTTCAGAGTTCCGAAGTGGACATATACTTCCTCATCTTTTCTCTCTTCTTCCTTCCTTCCTTCCTTCCTTCCTTCCTTCCTTCCTTCCTTCCTTCCTTCCTTCCTTCCTTCCTTCCTTCCTTCCTTCCTTTCTTTCTTTCTTTCTTTCTTTCTTTCTTTCTTTCTTTCTTTCTTCCCAGGCACTTCCAAGTTTTAGTTTTTTTCCTATCTGATTCCTTTCCTTTCCTTCCTTCCTTCCTTCCTTCCTTCCTTCCTTCCTTCCTTCCTTCCTTCCTTCCTTCCTTCCTCCCTCCCTCCCTCCCTCCCTTCCCAAACTCCTTTCCTCCTTTCCTCCCTCCCTCCCTTCCTTCCCTTCCACACTAACCTTTAATCCCCCGTGCCTACAATGCACCCTCTCCTCATTCATGTCTGCCTTTTATTTTATAACTTGATTTGTTTTTTTAAAAATATTAAATTCATGTCAGCTTAAACCGGTCGAGAAATCGACCTTGATCGCTCTCTCTCATAAAGCCCTCTCATCTTGTAATAAATACGGATTATGGTTCTGGTGCTTTTTTTTTTTTTTTAAGCAGCAGCAAGAACTGGAATTAAAATTCTCGGAATCAATATGAGGAAATTGGGGAGAAACCTCTCTAATCGTATTAGGGCTCCTCTCCAAAGCCTCGTCTCGCTCTGCGTGAAGCTGGGCTGGGGCTGCTCCCCACACTTGGCCAACCCCAATTCTCTGCCCCAACTTTGACATTTATTTTCCCCCTCTTCCAGGGACCATCTTGCAAAAGATCTTTTTTTAAAAAAATTCTCAGCTAATTGATAAGATGATTGAATTGGGCTCTGGGATTCTATAGGAACAACAACGATTTGCAAAGGGGAAGCAACAGAGTTCAATTTAGTCTCTCTCTCTCTCTCTCTCTCTCTCTCTCTCTCTCTCTCTCTCTCTCTCTCTCTCTCTCTCTCTCTCTCGCAATTTTCTGTCTTTTTATGCATAGACACATCCTCTGGCTGGGGTGGGTGGACAGCGCATACACAAAAATGCACAATATAAATACAATATATACAATATACAATGTACATTACATTGTATATATAATACAATATCTCTATCTATCTATCTATCTCTATCTATTTTTTTCTTTTTATTACATACTCATTATATTTGATTTTACATAATGTTATGTGTTAATTATTTTAGCCTATCTATCTATCTATTTCTATCTATCATCTATTTCTATCTATCCATCCATCATCTATCATCTATTTCTATCATCTATTTCTATCTATCATCTATCATCTATTTCTATTTCTATCTATCATCTATTTATCGTCTGTCTGTCTGTCTGTCTATCTATATCTATCTATCTATCTATCTATCTATCTATCTATCTATCTATCTATCTATCTATCAGTAATGGGTTACAAATCCCATTGCTACTGGTTCGTGCGTGGAGCCTCCCGCCACCGCCGCTACCAGTTTGTTGATCCGGGCCATACCCACCGCTGATATATAGTAAGTATATAGTAGTCCAATCCCTCTAGAGTACTTAGAACAGAGAATAACAAAGCTGGAAGGGACCCTGGAGGTTATCTAGTCCAACTCCCTGCTCGAGCAGGAGACCTTATCCCATTTCACTTGTCTGGGGAAAAACTGTTAGCCAAACTTGAGGAAGTTTCTGAGTAGAGATAATGAGATTTTTGCAATTAAAGCAGGATCTTAAAGATGTCCTGATATAATAATAAGTACCGCCTCCGAATACTCCGCCTCCAACGCTCAGAATTCTGGGAGTTGAAGTCCACACAACTTCAAGTTGCCAAGGCTGAAAAACACTGAGTTATTTGAATAATATTCTGCCTTTTTGTTCAGCATTAACTCTCAAGACAGCCAGTAGCAATCATGGAAATAAGTACAGGTTGTCCTTGACTTATGACCACAATTGAACCCAAAATTTATGTTGCTAAGTGAGACATTTCTTCAGCTAATTTTGTGCCATTTTATGACTTTTCTTGCCACATTTGCTAACGGAATCACTGCAGTTGTTAAATTAATAACACGGTCATTAAGTGAATCTGGCTTCCCCATCGACTTGGCTTGTCAGAAGGTCACAATCGGGGATCACGTGATCCCCTGGACGCTGCAATCGTCATAAATGTGAGTCAATTGTCAAGCATCTAAATATAAATCACGTGACCATGGAGATGCTGCAATGGTCATAAGTGTGAAAAATAGCACTAGCAATAGCACTTAGACTTATATACCGCTTCATAGTGCTTTCCAGCCCTCTCTAAGCAGTGTACAGAGTCAGCCTCTTGCCCCCAACAATCTGGGTCCTCATTTTACCCACCTCGGAAGGATGGAAGGCTGAGTCAACCTTGAGCCTGGTGAGATTCGAACTGCCAAACTGCAGTCAGTACTGCACTCTAACCACTGCGCCACCATGCTGCCCATTCAGGATGGGACCAAGCACACAAATAAAATTCCTTATGGATTCATGGCTGACATTGGGATGCAGAGAGAGAGAGGTGATAACATGATTGGGTGCCTTTTATTTATTTATTAAACTTATAGAACCACCCATCTCATTTTTTTGGGGGGGGGGACAATTAAAGCAAAGTAAAGCGATCGATATAACTTATTCCTTAAAAGGTTGAAAAACAATTAAACTCTAATAACAAAAAGACAGATAAGAGGGCAACCAAGTAATAGCAATAGCACTTAGACTTATATACTGCTTCATACTGCTTTATAGCCCTCTCTAAGCGGTTTACAGAGTCAGCCTATTGCCCCCAACAATCTGGGTCCTCATTTTACCCACCTCGGAAGGAGGGAAGGGTCAACCTTGAGCCTGGTGAGATTTGAACTGCCAAATTTCAGGCAGCCGGCAGTCAGCAGAAGTAGCCTGCAGTACTGCACTCTAATCACTGCGCCACCGCAGCGCTTAAAAAATGATCCGACGTCACTTTTTTCAGTGCTGTTGTATTTCAAACGGTCACTAAGTGAACCGTTGTAAGTTGAGGACTGCCTGTACTGAACATTGACTAACCACGATAGCAACAAGATGCATAATCATCCTGAACCGAGACCTTGAAGTAGAACAGAAACAGGTTCTGGGCAATCTCCTAATTCCAGGCCAAACTAGGATTCTCCACCCTGAAGGAACCCTCTTCCAGATGGTTGTTTATTCCCAGGCAAGTGAAACGGGAAGGGGATTGTTTGGATGACCTCTGGATACTCGGTGGTGTCAGGGCTGGAAGGAACAGGGAGAGTGGGGTAAAATGGGAGAGGAAACAGGATTTGGGGAGGAGGAAGGGATGGAGATCCAGAAGACCAGATGGGAATGGATGGAATGGAGATCAGAAGAAAGAGTTGAAGCTCAACCGGCAGCTGAAAGGTTTTTTTTTCCCCCAGGTGGGGAGGGGGAAAAAATGGAAGGGATCTGGAACATTATGCAACCCCCACCACCCTCACCATTAGACCCACTGGTAGGTTTACTGGGAATTGTGGGCTGTGACCTCTGAAGGATCTCAATTCCTGCAAGATTGTGGGTTTGAAGAACAATTTAAGAAGAATCTTCATTGGTGCTTCAGAGGGTGATGGGAGTTGTAGTCCAATGAATCTGTAAGCAAAGTTGCACTGGATTACAGCTCCCATCAGCCACTGCAGCATCAGTGAGGGCACCACTTAAATTATTCTTTGGGAAGCAGAGAAGAGTCTCTTCGTTTCACCAGTATTATTTTTTTAATTCAGACTCAAGCTAAGGTAAGAGGGAAGTTTGATTTATTATCCCAACTTCTTTCTCTCTTTCTTTTTTCTCTCTCTTTTCCTCTTTCTTTCTCTTTCTCTTTCTCTCTCTTTCTCTTTTCCTTTCTATCTCTTTCTTTCGCTTTCTCTCTCACTCTTTTTCTTTCTCTTTCTTTCTTTCTTTCTTTCTTTCTCTCTTTTTCTTTCTCTCTTTCTCTCTCTTTCTCTCTCTCTCTTTTCCTCTTTTTCTCTCTTTTGCTTTCTTTCTCTCTTTCTCTATCTCTCTTTTCCTCTTTCTTTCTTTCTCTCTTTTCCTCTTTCTCTCTCTCTTTCTTTCTCTTTCTCTCTCTCTCTCCTTTCCACCAGCAAGCAACAAACATTTAAGCTAAGATGGTGCTTCTGTTTCAAAAGCTACTCTTACCTCCTAAACTGTAATTGCAGGAATCCGAAAAGTTTGGATCATGAAAAAAGGCACTCAATGCATGCCCCCAAACACCCCCCCCCACCTTGATCATTTCAGGCTGGAGTGCTGCTTGTAGAACAGATACCAGAACACCGATCAAACAAATGTTCTGCTTAAAGACTTGCTTGTAAAGGAAGCCAGATTGTGGCCGAGGGAAGCCAGATTCCCCCCCCCCCCCCCCCCGCCCCACTTGTGAATTATACAAGGAAAGGATTACCTTCTGGAGGTGGAGAGTGGAAATGAAGGTTACAAAAGCCTCCACGTTAATAGGATCAAAGTGATATTAGTTAATTGGGGAATGCTAGCCAACACAAGCCATTAGGGCCTTAAGTGCTTTCTAAGCCATTTAAGGAAGCCACACACATATACAAATACATACACACAGAGGGACATACTTGCTCGGAGAAGGACAAGTTGCAAGGAAGGGGGGGGGACCCTGATGTAATTTATCTTCTGGAGCATAGACCCATACAAATGAAGCCACAGGGAATCAGGTGGGCCCACCTTGCAGCCACCTGAGACCACCACAATCCCACCATACGATTAACCATGGAGATTAGGACATGTGATGAGACACCCAGAAAAATACGGCATCCTTCACTCAATCCTCCAGGGAAAGATTGAAGGCAAACGAGGTCCAGGCAGAAGAAGAACATTATGGCTTCATAATCTTTTTTTTATTATTATTATTTTTTTAAAGACATAACAACAACAACACCAACAAATACACATATAAAACCAATATAAAACAAAACAATGGGGGATCAAATTCCCCTTTTACAACAAGTCTGCATCGGTGTGTATCGACCAATGTTCCCTCTGACATTGAAAATCGCTGCGCGGCAGTTGGAAACTGCCGCGCGGCGCTTTCCTGTCAGGTGCGCGGCCGCGCAGCCGCACAGCTTAGAGGGAACATCGCTATCGACCTTTTAAATTTTCCCTTTTAAATATTTACATATTTACATATTACATTTTACTTCCCTTGTTCTTAACATATTTATATATCGTATTCCTTATTTCTGATACTTTCTATAATGCTTTACATTGAATATTTATTGTAATAACTAAAGCTATCAACGCTCTCGTTTCCTCACTTTTAGCTTCAAAATGGCTTCAAAATCGAAGGGGCTGGTTTGGGACAAAACTCAGCAGCACTTTTTCGTGCGGCTGTTGATAAAAATAGGATCACCAACATGATCGCCAACGTCCGATGACGGATATGGCACAAGAAAAGGAAGAAGAAGATGATTAGGGCCACCAGAACTGAACTGCAACAACCCCAAGTAACCACTAGAGGGCAGCAAGGGGATATAGGTGCCTCAGTCTGACATCTGCTGGTTGCTTGGATTTTGCATCTCACATCTGGCAGCCTTAGTGGTGTTACAGAAGATCCACTGATGGATCATTTCTCCCAGATGTTGCTCTGACACTGACCTGACACTGATTATACTCCAAACACAATGGATGGTTAACCCTGCGCATTAAACCCAGTTAATAAAAATCTAACCATATAACGGATATGCCTAAATTATATTTGTTCAGCCAAAGAAACCATTTAATCCAGCATGTGGTGTAACTTCATTTGTAGAGAGACAGGGTGATGCAACTATTTGATGCAAATATTCAGACACTGTACTATTCTGTTACTATTACTATTCTGTTACTATTCTGTGTATCACCTTTGCACTCTTACGATGCTTCGAGAAAACACAACATGCCATTCCATTGACTGACTGCCTAGCTTGTAAACAAATGGTAACTTTCTCTTCCACCCAATTTTCAACTGAAAGAGGTCAAGTGGACCGAAACTTTCCTTAAACCTTGGGAAAGGAAGTAGCATTAAGAAGAGACTAGGGTATATCCTGGTCGGACTAACCCCAACCAATACAAGGCACCAAATTCTTGGCTGCTGGTTGGGCTGCTTCTCTTGTGGGAAGAAGCAGCTTTACATTCCACGTATTGGTGGTTACCATCAATGCCAGGAGAGCTTCAGAGCACCGAGTCTGCATCCGTGATGGCCTCAACCCATCATGGACTTCCCACAAAGCCGGCCTTCCATTCAAGACCTAACTCACTTGAGCCAAGATTCATGTTACCAGTTCTCCAGTAGGATCTGGTCCCAGTATCTGGTTTTGCCGGATCATTTTTGACTGCATTTATACAGCAAGCTTCACTGGGCCCTGAAATTGAATCATCAACCAAATGGCATCCTGTGCTCAGCCATCTGCCCATTATGACAACTAACCAAGTTGACCATGTGGGGTGAATGCATCTTCGAAGCTTCTTCCATGGTTGCCCAGTACGGCATCATGCCTATGTTGTGAGCTGCATATTTGCATCCTGTTCTGCCACACAGATGCCCTCTGGACTTCCATTATTTTAACTGCGCTGACGTTACGCAAACACAGCTAGCCAGTTGTCAATCCACAGACTGGGGCACTTAATTCACTCAGTCCCCAGCAGAGAAAACCAAATCAAGAAAGTGTTGACAAAGAAGATTGGTGGGTATGTATGTGTTCACGCATGAGACCGACCAACCAAACAGGCATCTCTCTGCTGTTTCTTTGTCAATATTAGCTTGTTGATCTTGGCTGAACAAGGATCCTTGGCTTTTATGAGGTCTTCTAAATCCGATTATTCCCTTTGTGGCTTCCTCTCCATGACTCCCTACGTTGGTATTTACCCTTGGGTGTCCCCGGTGAACTCTGATGCTTGTTCTAAGCTGAGCATGGTCCTGTGTGAGAGAGAGGAAGGCAACCCCATTCCCCTTCTCCCAGCTTTTCAATGCCCCGTTTTAGCCAAATATGGCAGAGACGTGTTAATGCATTCATGTAAATGGAACTTCTGGTTGTGGGGAGCAGAGGGCAAGGGTTGGGCCTCTGGGAGGGATTCTTCTCAAGCAGACGGCACCGTCCAGCCTCAATATCAGGAGCCTTGGAAAGGACAAGAGGCTTGGACCCATTGCATTGTAACGATGGCTGCAGAACAGCAATTAACTGAATTGCTTAACTCGGGAACTGGCAAAGGGCGGCCAACTTCAATAAAATAACATCCAGGGAAGGGATGGCTGAAGCATGTTGCACGCAAAACTCTCTCTGAAGATCCACGCTGGCAAGAATTAGTATCAGCCGAATGCAAACCCAGATAGTCCTTGACCTACGGCCACAACTGAGCCCCACATTTAGATTTAGGTAGAGTGAGACGTTGGTTAAGTTGAGTGTTGCCCCATTTTACGACTCTTCTCGCCACAGTTGTTAAAGGAATCGCTGCAGTGGATAAGTTAGCAACCCAGAGGATCAGCAGTTGAAATGTTCAACTCTTTCCAGAAGGCCCATTTTGGACTTGGCTTCTCGTTCCTTTAACTGAATAATAGAGTTGGAAGGAATCCAGCCCCCTGCTTTAATAGGAAGGAACAGCAATATCAATCTATGATCAACTTCACCAATCTATTCTACAGTGTTAGGATATCTAATATCTTATAGTATTAGGATAGAGTCTACTTGGTTTGGAAGGTTTCTGTTTTCTCCTCTCCTAGGGCTGAATGTAGGGCTGAATGTATCCTAAGGCAATGGGCCAAGGCAGAGGTGGGTTCCTCCCGGTTCGGACCGGTTCACCCAAACCGGTAGTGACACGCTGGTGATGTCATGATGACATCACGGATCCGGTTCGGTCAGTGCCGGTCCATGGACGCCGCCATCTTTTTTTAAAAAAAAATTTATTTATTTTTTTAAATTTTGTTTTGAATTTTTTTGAATTTTTTTCTTCTTCTGCGCATGCGCAGAAGCTGAGTTTCCGGCACTGCGCATGCATCGCCATCTTGTTTTCGGCTTTTTTTTAAAAAAATGATTTTTTTTTGCACTGCGCATGTGCACGCGCAAAGCACGCACGCGGCCACGCGGCGCGGGAGGAAGCAAACCGGCAGCGAGGTAAGTTAGAACCCACCCCTGGGCCAAGGTGAGGACAAACAGGTCCAGTCTTCTTCAACCAGTGACCTGAGCTTCACCTGTTCAATTTGGACGACCTGTTTCTACGCCAGAGCCATTAGGAGAAAGCATAGCCACATAGCTCCCACTATAACCACTGAGTTTGTATTAGATGCTGGACGAGAAAACCTCTAAGATTCCTTCCAACTTTGTTATTCCATTGAAGAAACGAGAAGCCAAGTCCAAAAAGAACATGGTTCTTCTGGAAGAATTGAACATTTCAACTCCAGATCTTCCCACTGGGGAAAAAAAACAAACACCATTTAACTATGTCTTGCTTTGAGTTTGGTGGTACCTTCAGGGATCAATGGCACTCTTTAGAGCAGGGGTGTCCAAACATAGCCACTTTAATTTAATCCAACTCCTAGAATTCCCCAGGCAACCATTAGCGTATCCTAAGTCAATGTCCAAAAGGAGGACAAACAAGTCCTATCTTCTCCAAGCAGTGGTCTGAGCTTCATGGATGGATGGATGGATGGATGGATGGATTCATGGATGCATGGAGGGCCCTCCCGAGCTCCGTTTTCACTGGCAGAGGGTTGCAGGAGGCCGTGGCTGTTGAAAACGGAGCCCGGGAGCCCATTTTCGCCGGCAGAGTGCTCAGGCCACCACAGGTGGCCCCAACACGAGTGACATTGAGCTGGCCACGCCCACCCCAGCCCCCTGAGGTCAATCACAACCCTGATGTGGCCCTCAATGAAATTGAGTTTGACACCCCTGCGTTAGGAGAAAGCATAGCCAGATACCTCCCACTTACAAGCACTGAGTTTGGATTAGATGCTGCCCCTTATATCAGTAACAAACAAGCATTGATTTTATGGTAAAGTGACTTTGGGATGGGAATGAGTAACTCCGGGCAGTGATATCACTGTATTACATGGAAATGGCCCAGGTAACAAGATGATCATTGATTCAGCATTATGTTTGATCAATAATGAAATAAGTAACTTCAGGGCCAAATTAAAATGCAAGCTAGCTTAACGCAGCCAGCTTCTGGGCTAAGTGACAAAGTTAATTCAGTAGGGAAATGGCAACATTTGCATTAGAGTTCGCATCTGTTGTCAAGCGG
>QLTV01000380.1:978340-995112 GCA_003457575.1 Thermophis baileyi
TCTATCTATCTATCTATCTATCATCTATCATCTATCTATCTATCTATCTATCTATTTATCTATCTATCTATCTATCATCTATCTATCTATCAATCATCTATCTATCTATCTATCTATCTATCTATCTATCTATCTATCTATCTATCTATCTATCTATCTATCATCTATCTATCTATCACCTTTTATGGCACATTATGGTAAATGAAAACAAACTGCCATTCCACTGGGTTAGTTATGAATTTCATTCTAATGAGGATGTACGGTGGCAATGCAAGAATAATAATTTATCCTGTTCCCCATTTGGCAATGTTCGCCACCTAATGTGCTTATTTGTCTTCTCACAGGCTGGACTATGATAGCACCGATCAATACAACACAACCATTTTGGAACATCTATGGGTAGGATGTCACAAAGGGAGACGCTGGTGCAGAAGCAAAGATTGAGGAGGTGTCTGGGTCTCATGTACGTTGCAACAAGGCCCATGAGCTTGCATTGTCTAATAGCAATAGCGCTTAGACTTATATACCACTTTATAGTGCTTTATAGCCCTCTCAAAGTGGTTTACAGAGTCAGCATCTTGCTCTCAACAATCTGGGTCCTCATTTTACCCACCTCAGAAGGATGGAAGGCTGAGTCAACCTTGAGCCTGGTGAGATTCGAACTGCCAAATTGCAGGCAGCCGGCGGTCAGCAGAATTAGCTGCAGTATTGCATTCTAACCACTGCGCCACCACGGCTCTGAAGTGTTTATTATCACTCTAAAAGTACATAAAGCTACCTTAAGGCAACCTTTTCCCCAACTTTGTACCTTCCCAAAGTGTAAACTGAAACCCCCAGAATTCTTCAATAAGCATGACAAACAAAGAGAATTCTGGAAGATGATGACGATATTATCCATTCAGTTGTGTCTTGGCGATTCTGTGGGCCAGGTCTCTCCACATCTTCTGATCTTGCATTACATCTTTGAGTTGTTCTATGCTCTGGGTGGTGTCAGAGGGTTTAGGGGACTGGAGGCTAAAACATATGAAGAACAGTTGCAGGAACTGGGTATGTCTAGTCCAATGAAAAGAAGACCAATATCTGAGGGGCTGCCACAAAGAAAAGAGCGTCAACCTGTTCTCCAAAGCACTTGAAGGCAGAACAAGAAACAATGGATGGGATTTTATCAAGGAGAAAACCAATCTAGAACTAAGGAGAAATTTCCTGACAGAACAATTAATCAGTGGAACAGCTTGTCTCCAAAAATTGTGGGTGCTCCTACACTGGAAGTTTTAAAGACGAGATTGGACAACCATTTCTCTGCAATGGTATAGGGTCTTCTGCTTGAGCAGGGGATTGGATAGAAGACCTCCAAGATCTCTTCCAACTCTGTTATTCTATATTCCATGAGAAGGAAAAATACAGGACCTAGACATGTTTTCATCATCCCTGAGTGCATGGACAGCAGGCTGAACAAGTACAAATTTCCTGACAGTTAGAACAATTAATCAGTGGAACGGCTTGTCTCCAGAAATTGTGGGTGCTCCAACACTTGAGGTTTTTAAGAAGAGATTTAAGAAGAGATTGGACAATCATTTGTCTGAAATGGTATAGGGTTTCCTGCTTGAGTGGGGGGTGGGGGGTTGGATTAGAAGACCTCCAAGATTCCTTCCAACTGTTATTCTGCATTTCAGCTTTGATGGCCAACATGTTCAACATGCTGGTTTCCTTTTACCGCTAACTCTTCCAATCAGAATTGCTTTCTCCAGTGAATTCCCCCAGATGACACGTCCAAATTAATCTGGAAGTTAGCAAAGGCTTAATCACCCATTTTCCTCCATCTTGATAGGTTTCTTATTCTTCTGGAGCGCTTGGTGGCGATGGTGAAGAAACCTGACACTTTTGTCTCAACCTAAGTAGCTTACCTTGTTCTACCAAAGGGGAGCAGGCGTTCATCTGCGGCCGAGACACGCCTGGTACGAAAACATCTGCCACCATCCTTGTGTGAACACCGGTGATATCTCGATGGCCGAGAAGGATGAGTTCAGTGGGAAGGAGGGAAGGAAGGGAGGAGGGGCTCCATTCAAGGGCTCCATAAATGCTTATAATTGCTGCATTAAACTTCAGTTTATTATTATTATTATTATTATTATTATTATTATTATTATTATTATTATTATTATTATTATTATTATTATTATTATTATTATTATTATTATTATTATTATTATTATTATTTTCTCCGGGTGTAGGTACGCAGATGATATGAAACCCCACTTGCATTTACATACAAATTGAAGAATTTTTTTTCTCCCCTTCCCTCCCAACTACCCTCCCCTTCCCGCTTATTATTAATCAGCCCGGTAACAGCAATTCAATGGCAATACTCCATCAGGCTCTTAAATACAGTTGGTGACATTTTTACCGTACATTAGCATGATAGGGCAAGCCGAATATAATGTAGCAATGATTGCTTTCCCATTGAAAGCGCAAACAGTTTCATTTTTCCTGTCATCTCAAATAAGTGTTAAAGAGGGCCCGGAGACTATTGTATACATTCCGAATGCTCAGGATTTCTAAACATTGATGGCCACATTAAATAACCATTAGTGGCTCGGCTGAGATCACTGTTGCATCCCTCGTATTCAGAATTTATTCTTTGATTTAAAGTGAAAGCAATCAGGCCTCTGTTTTCATAAAGGCTGCTGGGAGCCCACCCTGTCGCTTCCATTTCTTCTCCTCCCTCAAAAACAAAAAAACCCCAGAAACAAAATGCATTACTGGCTATAATTTTATGACCGTTAAGATAACTGCCGTTAACAAGACACTTAATTAAAATGTACGATAAATAAAAAAGGACCAGGACCTTATCTCTTTTCCTGAACTCTCATCAGGCTCTTCTCCAATGCTCAGCTTGGCTGTTTTGGGACTCATTTAAAGATAATTGCTACACACAGAGAAAAACACACAGAAACACACAGAAACACACACACACACACACACACACACACACACACTTTTGCTGGCAAAACTGGATTTCTCCCCCCCCCCCGACAAGATCTTAAATGACCAGATAGAGAAATTATCAGTCAAATAATTTCCCCACCCCCCAGTCTGATTTTTCCATTCAATATTTTCTGTATTTTTGCATCTCCGGAAAAGGATGGTGTTATAGTGAGGACATGCGTTGGTTTGTGTTGTGCAGTTGGAATTCACAATAGAAACTGGCCCATTTGGCAGTGTTGAATCTGTTGTAATTCTACAACTCCTGGAACGAAGTGAGCGTGTGGTTTTCTTGGGATGAAATGCTTCCTTAGATGTGATTGGAAGAAGACTATATAGAGCAGTGATGGCAAACCATTTTTGGTTCGCGTGCCAAAGGGGGGGGGAGCGTGGGGGGGGGTCACGTGCGCGCATGCCCACACCCATAATTCCATGCAGGCCCCCCGTGCATGCGCACGTGACCCCCCCGTTCCCGGCACGTGATGGCACGCCCATTTTTCGCTCTCACCAGGCTTCAGAGCCTTTCTAGGAGCCTGGGGAGGGCGAAAACGGCCTTCCCCACCCCCCCCAGAGGTCCTCCAGATGCCAGAAATGGCCCATTTCAAGTTGGGAAACGGGCCATTTCTGGCCTCCTGAGGACCTCCGGGGGGGGGGGGGAAGGCCGTTTTCGCCTTCCCCAGCCTCCTAGAAAGGCTCTGAAGCCTGGGGAGAGCAAAAAATGGGCCTTCCCCACCCACTCCGGAGGCTGGAAACAGCCTGTTTCACGACTCCCAGTGGGCCCAGAAGGCCTGAAAATCAGCTGGCCGGCAGGCACATGCGTGCTGGTCCTGAGCTTGCGTGCCCACCGATAGGGCTCCGCGTGCCACTTGTGGCATGCATGCCATAGGTTCACCATCACGGATATAGAGCAATGTTTCTCAACCTTGGCAACTTGAAGACGGGTGGACTTCAACTCCCAGAATTCAACAGGCAGCCTTTGAGCTTGATTTATTTTACGTTTTATATGCACACTGCTATGAGAATCAGTTGGGTGTGGGGGAGTGCAAATGCATGCGAAAAACACATGCAGCCCGACATATTTCTAAGAATCAGGTACCATCTGTATCTACAGATAGACCTTAACTTATAACCAGTCAATTAGTGACTAGACAAAGTTATGAAAGGTACAGAATAACAAGAGGCAACTGGACTTTCTGGTTTTTCTTCGAAATGTTGACATTTCGCGTCTCATCCAAGAAGCTTCTTCAGCTCTTGACGCTTCTTGGATGAGAAATGAAATGTCTTCAAAGAAAAACCAGAAAGTCCAGTTGCCTCTTGAAAAAAGCACCTTTGGGACAACCATGACCTGGATGACGGAGAATCTCCATAGACGTAAAGAATAACAGAACCACAGGGTTGGAAAGGACCTTGGAGATCTTCTAATCCAAGGATGTCAAACTCAAGGCCCGCGGGCCGAATCTGGCCCACAGGGTACTTAGATTTGGCCTGGGGGGCCATCCTGGAAACAGCAAAGGACCGGCCTGCTGTGCCTCTGCCAGTGAAAATAGAGCTTGGGGAGGCCATGCGCGGCCTGCCTGGGCTCCGTTTTCGGCCACCCGGGCTTCGTTCATGGCCTCCCGGAGCTCGGTTTTTGCTGGCAGAGGGCTGCAAGGAGGCCATCGCGGCCAAAAACGGAGCCTCAACGAGTGACGTCAAGTTGGCCACACCCACCCAGCCATGCCCACCCCTGGCCCCCTGAGGTCAAACATAATCCTGATGTGGCCCTCAATGAAATTGAGTTTGACACCCCAATTCTAATCCAACCCCCTGCTCAAACAGGAGGAGACCCTATACCACAACCTGATTCTGAAGTTCTCCTGACCATCTTCCCTCCCCTAATCGTGTGACTGCTTTTCAGGGGTTTAGCAACTGGCCCACATTTATAGCTGTTTGCCGTGTCCCATGGTCAGGTGTCCATGATTTATGACATTTTTGCCAAAAATTAATGGTGTGTACTTCCGGTTTGCTTCAAAAATACCCCCCCCCATAGTGAGCAATAGATTTGCTGAACAACCACCCCAAAAAAAAGTTCTTGGGTCTGTTAAACCATATCTGCTGGCACAAGGTATCAAATATCCTACCTATCAATGTCCTACCCATCAATGACTACTTTAGCTTCAACCGCAATAATACACGAGCACAACAATAGATACAAACTTATGGTAAACTGCTCCAAACTCGATTGCAGAAAATACAACTTCAGCAACAGTGTGGTCAATGCCTGGAATGCACTACCTGACTCTGTGGTTTCAACCCCAAACCCCCAAAACTTTAACCTTAGACTGTCTACTGTTGACCTCACCCCATTCCTAAGAGGTCAGTAAGGGACGTGCATAAGTGCACCAACGTGCCTACCGTCCAGAGGTGGGTTCCTACCGGTTCTAACCGGTTCTTTAGACCCGTTAGTAAACCGGTGATGACATCACGGAACCGGTTCTTTCGCCGGTCTCTGTGGGCACCGCCATCTTGGATTTTGCTTCTGCATATGCGCAGAAGCTAATTTTTGCTTCTGCGCATGCGCAGAAGCTATTTTTTTATTGCTGTGGGCGTGCGCCCATGGCGCAACCCTGAGCAAACCAGCAACAACAGGATCCACAACCCACCCCTGCTACCGTCCCTGTCCTACTGTCCCCATTTATTCGTATCCATTTCCTGTATTCATAATCATGTTTATACTTATATCTGTTATCTTATACATGCTTGACAAAATAAAATAAATATGCTGCGTCCCCATGCTCAAGTTCTGCCTAGTAACTAGGAGCTGTGTTCCGATTGGCCAGTCACTGACAGAAGTTTGCAACCCCGCCACTGGCTGGCCGTTTTGACAGCCGCTATATAAACAGTTGTTCCGTTCCGTTCTTGTTACTGTTGATGGCCGTTTAATAAAGGGGTTCTGTTTCAACCACCGTCTCACCTCAGTTCATCACCCTGCCGTTCTACCGAGCTAGAACACTGGCGACGAAGGTGGGATCGTGAGGAGACGGTGCGAACCGCGATCTCTCCGTTTGCGCAAGGCAAAGGTCCGTGACAGTCGAGCTAAATATTCTTGACTGCCCTTCCTCAAGAATGTCCTCTCCGATGGCATTCACCCCTTTTCAACCAACGGCCGAGACCTGGGACGAATACCTAGATCGTTTCGAATGCTACCTCCAGGCACACAACTACATGGAGCTAGCCAGCGACAGGAAACGTGCCCATTTCCTAACCGCCTGTGGACCACAAATTTTTGCCACAGCCAGAGCATTGGTGGCACCACAACCTGTCTACACGGTGCCATGGGACATTCTGCTGCGAAAATTAAAGGACCATTACTCTCCAGCCCCATCCCACATTTCACGCCGTTTTGCCTTCTGTCAGAAACTCCAGCGTGAGGGAGAGACCATAAATCAATATATGGCTTCCCTCAGGACAGCTGCCATTCCATGCGAGTTTCATGACCTCGAAGACTCCTTACTAGAACAGCTGGTGTGCGGTGTGAGGGACTTGCGACTACAACGTCGCCTCCTAGCCAGAAAAGACCTCACCCTGCACTCAGCCATTGACGAAGCTTGCACTTCTGAAATGTCCGAACGATCTACGGCCGAAATGCACCGGACCCTGTCAGCGGTTGCTCCGGACAGAGCTGTGGCTGTCCACCACGACGATGTCGCGCCCGAAAACCCAACCGATGAGGAGGACGAGGTCAGCCGCCTCAAAGCTCGACCGATTAAGCAGACCGACCACAGACCGTCTCAATCGCTGTGCTGCAGCTGCGGTGAAAATCACCTCAGGTCTGCCTGCCATTTCCGTTCTGCCATTTGCCGCCAATGCGGCAAGGTAGGACACCTGGCCAGGGTCTGCCAATCAGCCACTCCACAGGACAACCGCCCCTTCAGACAACCTGCCTTCAGGGGCTCCTTCACCAAGCTGAGGGACAACTGCTATGCCATCTCCAAAGTCAACAACAACCCTGCGGTGTCTATCAGTCACACCTCCTCTGACTCCAGCAAGAAATTTTTTCTTACTGTGCTGCTTGAGGGTTCTCCCTGTAAGCTAGAGCTGGACACAGGCTCTTCGAAATCAATCGTAGCCTGGTCCACCCTTAAATCCTTAGTCCCCCAGTTCAGCCGTGACTACCTGAAACCATGCACAACCAGCCTGCGTGACTACCAGGGGAACTCCATCCCTATTCTGGGCGAGGGTGATTTCCTCATAGAGAGGGGTTCATTTAAAAGGCACCTTCCCTTACTAGTAGTGAAGGGGAAACTCCCAAGTTTGCTAGGGCTGGACTGGTTTCAGGCCCTAGGCCTCAGTGTTACAGGTATCCATTCCACCTGCAATGATGACCTCGAAGCCTTGACCTCCGAATTCGCTGCAGTTTTCGATGGACAGCTCGGTAAATATACAGGGACCCCCATCTCCCTGAACCTTGACCCCACGGTGGCCCCTATAAGACTCAAGCCCAGGAGGGTGCCTTTCGCCCTCCGTCCAAAGGTGGATGCTGAGCTGGATAAGCTGATCTCCCAGGGGATACTTGAGCCCACCGACATTGCCAAATGGGAAACCCCCCCATTGTATTGCCCATCAAGCCTGATGGGTCTGTTCGTATTTGTGGTGATTTCAAATGCACGGTTAACCGTGCTCTGCAGGCTCACCCTTACCCAGTCCCGGTGGTGCAGCATCTGCTCCACTCGTTAGGCCCTGGCACTGTTTTCGCTAAATTGGATATGGCTCAGGCCTACCAGCAGCTCCCTGTGGACGATGCAACTGCGGCTGCCCAAACCATCGTCATCCACAGGGGTGCCTTTAAATGCCGCCGTCTCCAATTTGGCATAAGTGTGGCTCCGGGAATTTTCCAGAGCCTCATGGAGCGCCTTCTACATGGCATCCAGGGTGTCATCCCCTACTTCGATGACATCCTGGTGTCTGCCACGTCCCACTCACAGCTCCTTGAGCGTTTGAGACTAGTTTTGTCCCGCCTGCAGACGGCTGGCCTCAAACTTAAAAAATCTAAGTGCCAAATTGGCGTGCCTAGAGTGGAGTTTTTGGGTTTCCTAGTCGATGCCCGTGGCATTCACCCGACCTTGTCTAAAGTTGAGGCCATCAAACAGGCTCCCGCCCCTACTTGCAAAGCAGAGCTGCAAGCCTTTTTAGGCATTTTGAATTTTTATGTTTTCTTGCCCCATAAGGCCTCTGTAGCCGAGCCGCTTCACCGGCTGCTTGATAACAAGGCCCCATGGGTGTGGGGCAAGGTACACTCTGCTGCTTTCGCTGCTGTCAAGGCCCTGCTTACTTCTGATGCTGTCCTTGTTCAGTATCACGCCCACCTTCCCTTGGTCTTAGCCTCTGACGCTTCTCCCTATGGGGTTGGTGCGGTTCTCAGCCATAGATTCCCCAATGGGCTTGAGGCTCCCATCGCATTTTTCTCCAGGACTCTTTCGTCCACTGAGTGAAATTACAGCCAGTTGGACAAAGAGGCCATGGCCACCGTTGCCGCTGTAAAAAGGTTCCATGACTATGTTTATGGTCGTTCTTTTTACCTCATCACTGACCACAAGCCCCTTTTGGGTATCTTGGCTGGGGATAGGCAGACGCCTCAAATCTTATCCCCCCGCATGTCCCATTGGTCAGTTTTCCTGTCAGCTTACAATTACAAGTTGGTTTATCGCCCTGGCAGGGACATACCTAACGCTGATGGCCTCAGCCGGTGCCCCCTCCCTCACCCTGTCGAGGACCCGGCTCCCACCTCCTCAGTCTTCTTGCTTGAGGAGTCTACCTTGCCCTTGACAGCATCTGACATTGCCTTCCACTCCTCCAAGGATCGGGTCATCGCTCAGGTCCTCGACTGGGTGCGCAGGGGGTGGCCCATGGACCAGCTCCCTGAAGCATTTTGGCCCTTCAAGCATAGGCAACATGAGTTATCGGCACTGAAGGGATGCTTGTTATGGGGGAGCAGAGTTGTGGTCCCGCCGCCCTTGCGGTCTGCAGTGCTACGTAGTTTATGTGGTGGCCAGAATGAAGGCGTTGGGCCGCAGTTACGTCTGGTGGCCCAAGTTAGACTTAGCCATCACTGAGTGGGTAGGGTCTTGTCAACAGTGCCAGCAGTCCAGGCCAGTCTTGCCCAAAGCACCGCCTAGGGAATGGGAACAACCTAGGGGCCCATGGTCAAGGTTGCACATTGACCTGGAGGGGCCAAAGCAAGGACAATCACTTTTAGTGGTAGTGGATGCCTTCTCAAAGTGGGTGGAGTTGGCCCACATGCCATCCACTACCTCAGAAGCCATCAGCAGGGTCTTGCAGAGGTTATTTACTACCCACGGGCTTCCTGATGTCATTGTTTCGGATAATGGGCCTCAGTTTACCTCTGCCTCATTCTAGATATTTTTAGCGGGGCTGGGCATCCGCCACGCACTGGTTGCCCCCTTTCACCCCTCCAGTAATGGTTTGGCTGAGAGGGCAGTGAGGTCAGCCAAGGAGGCACTGTCCAGGCTAGGGCCAGGAAACTGGCAGGAGAAAATTAATAAATATCTCTTGTCCCAGCATACTACCCCAAACCTCAGCACCAACCAATGCCCATCTGAGTTGCTTATGGGTCGCCGCCTTAGAACCACATTAGACAGACTGCATCCAACTTATGTGCCTGATGCTCCTACTGACTTGACCAGCAAGGTCAGAACTTTTAATGTGGGGGATGCAGTCTATGCCAAGAACTATAGCGACGAGCCCCGTTGGTTACCTGCACAAGTTCTAGCGGTGACAGGTCCCTGCTCCTACAGAGTAGGCCTGGCGGACGGGAGGCTATGGCGGCGTCATATTGACCAGCTCAGGGGGTGACCCTTTGCTTCCACACCAGCCGCAGATGCAGCCGAGCCCTACGCAGAGGTTGCAGACCGCCACCCGACCGTTCCTGCATACGACCGCCCATGCTTCCCCGCGGACCTTCCGGACCTGGCGCCAGTCCTACCTGTGTCCGAAGAGCTCCAGCCGAACTCCTGGGGCCCCGCCGAAGCCACTCCAGCGCCCGAAGCCGACCCTGTCTTCCCGGACCATCCTGCTCCTGATGAACCGCGGCGTTCAACAAGACAGCGCCGGCGCCCTGCCTATTTGCAGGACTACGCATGCGCCATCTGGGAGGGAGGGGTGCTGCGTCTCCACGCTCAAGTTCTGCCTAGTAACTAGGAGCTGTGTTCCGATTGGCCAGTCACTGACAGTTCGGCCGGCGGAAAGTTTGCAACCCCGCCATTGGCTGGCCGTTTTGACAGCCGCTATATAAATAGCGGCTTTGACAGAAAACAGTTGTTCCGTTCCGTTCTTGTTACTGTTGATGGCCGTTTAATAAAGGGGTTCTGTTTCAACCACCGTCTCGCCTCAGTTCATCGCCCTGCCGTTCTACCGAGCTAGAACAAAATAAATAAAAATAAATAAATAAATAGGAAAGCTTGAGGAATGTGCACCAGGCCATTTGCTTGTTCAGAGTAAAGCAGAGTTCAGAAGGATCCAGGCTGAGCAATACAGGTAAGTCCTCGACTTACAACATTTCGTTTAGTGACCGTTTGAAGTTACAACGGCACTGAAAAAAGGGGCTTATGACCGTTTTCACACTTACGACCGTTGCAGCATCCTCAGGGTCACGTGATCAAAATTCAGATGCTTGGCCACTAACTCATAATTATGACGGTCGCGGTGTCCCGGGGTCACGTGCTCCCCTTTTGCGAACTTCTGATGAGCAAAGTCAACGAGGAAGCCAGACTCACTTAACAACCGTGTTCCTAATTTAACAACCGCAGTGATTCCCTTAACCAAGGTGGCAAGGAAAGTCGTAAAATGGGGCAAAGCTCATTTAACAAATTTCTCACTTAGCAACATAAATTTTGGGCTCCATTGTGGTCGTACATTGAGGACTACCTGTATATCCCATCTGATACGGTGATTGTTATAGAGGTAGTCCTGGATTTAAAGCCACCATGGGATCATAATTCTGTTTCTAAGTACGCTGGTTGTTAATTGAGTCACTCTGGATTTTATGATTGTTTCTGCCAATGTTGTTAAGTGAATCACTGCAGTTCTTCAGTGAATCGTGGTTATTAAATGAATCCGGCTATCCAGAGGTGGGCTTCAAAATTTTTAGCAAGGGGTTCTCTGCCCGGTTGCTGGGTGGGCATGGCCATGGTGGGCGTGGCCTAGTCGGCCTCCTGCACCATGGCGGGGGGGGGCGTTTTTGCCCTCCCTGGGCTCCGGAGGCTTTCCGCGAGCCTCTGGGAGGGTGAAAATGGCCTCCCCAGGCTCCAGAGGCCCTCTGGAGGCCAGAAACGGCCCGTTTCCAGCCTTCCCCAACTTCCGGTAGGCCCGTTTTTTACCCTCCCCGAGCCTCCGTGCGTGCCCTGCACTTACCTGCATCCAAAACGGGCCGCATGGGGACTCCTGGGAGGGGCGGGGTGGGGTGGGCGGGGCCAGCCAGGAGTGGGATTTGGGGGTTGTTCGAACTGCACAGAATCTTAGCTAGAGGTTCTCCCGAACCCCTGCGAACCCCCAACAGCCCTGCGGCTACCCCCATTGACTTTTCTTGTTAGAAACTGACTGGGAAGGTTGCAAATGTTAGTCACATGACCCTGGGATGCCGTAACCATCATAAATACATAAATGTTGCCAAGCATCCAAATTTTGGTGGTCACGTGAAGCCGTGAAGTTTGCAAGTGTGTAGATTGCTCAAAAGTTCCTTTTTTTTTTTTGCAGTGCTGTAACTTTGAATGATGGCCACATTTGCTGAGGTTTGGAGAACTGAAGTTTTACCAGGCCTCCAATATGTTTTGATATCATTCTATAGTTATCTGTTTTTGCTACTTCCCATTCCTTGATGTATGCACGAACAGAGCGCACTCTCTTTGCCGCAAGATACGGTCGCTTTGTATTTATCTGCCTGGAATGCAAAATTAGTCTTTAAAAATCTGACTTCTGTGGCTGACGGAGCCAAAGAGTGAAAGTCTTGGCATTTTTTTGGAGTCCTCGTTGTGCATATGGTCAAAACGTTCCAAGCGCACTAGATTAATTCCAGCCTGGCTTTTGAATAGATATGAAACCGTAGCAGGCTTCCTAATTTGTGGGTCTCTTTCGGTGTCATGGCTGAGATCCACCCTTTCAGAGTCAAGATATGCTTTGAAGCGTGTTGGCTAATGTGACCTTGACTCAGAAAAGTTCTGCTCAAGGAACAGTTGTAGTGGGGAAGTTGAGGGATGCATAGAATGTGTGAATTGTTCTGGTCGGTTTCTGATTGACATGATAGCAGTCTTCCAATATCTCAGGGGCTGCCGCAAAGAAGAGGGAGTCAAGCTATTCTCCAAAGCACCAGAAGGCAGGACAAGAAGCAATGGGTGCAAACTAATCAAGGAGAGAAGCGACCTAGAACTAAGGAGAAATTTCCTGATAGTGAGAACAATTACGGTAATCAGTGGAACAGCTTGCCTCCAGAAGTTGTGAATGCTCCAACACTGGAAGTTTTTAAAAAGAGATCGGATAACCATTTGTCTGAAGTGGTGTAGGGTTTCCTGCCTAAGCAGGGGGTTGGTCCCACCCCACTCTGGGGCCAGCCAGAGATGGTATTTGCTGGTTCTCCGAACTACTCAAAATTTCCACTACCAGTTCTCCAGAACCTGTCAGAACCTGCTGAATTTCACCCCTGGGTTGTTGGGATGAAGCCTATTCAAGAAACATCTCGATGTGACTTCTTTAAAAAAAAAAACCTCTTTAAAGAGGGAATGGAAAGAGATGGCTACACATTTGAAAGGATGTTGTGGTGACGATGTCTTGCAGTTCCTCATGATCAAAAGAGGTGTTTTTGTTCTTCTACTTTTTTTGTAAAAAAATAAAATAAAAGCATCTGCATGCTTTTGTTTTGGAAAGTAAGTGGACCCCCACTTTGTTGTGACAGCCCCTCAGGTATCAAAAAACAGCTCCCTATATTCAGAAAAAGAGTCTAAACAGTCACTTGTCTGAAATGGTATAAGTTCTCCTGCTTCAGCAGGGAGGCTGGACTAGAAGACCTCCAAGGTCCCTTCCAGCTCATTCTCTTCTCAGATGTTCTCAGATCACCTCCCTAACTTGATTTCTTCAACTGAAGGCTTTCCGGAAGTGTCAGATTCTAGCATTCATGTTTCTCACTAAGTTGGGTGAAGATGTAAAAATGGTACCACGACTTCGCAGGACAAAAGGGTGAGAGGAATCCCGTCTCCATTTTGAATTTCAATACAATTTCAATACAAGGCTGATAGACCTTGCATAGACCTCTGCATATTCCCAGCAGATCTATGACAATTCATTGGGGCCAACTCGCCATGGCCAAGTGGCCACGGCCAACTTGCCACGGAGCAACTTGCCACGGCCAACTCGCCAAATGATGGAATAGAATCATCAAAGAAAGGATGCCAAAGGTGGGACAAAATGAAATGTGAAGAATGATAAGAATCATTTTTTTTAATTTTAAATAATTAAATTGATTTTTTAAATTGTCCCATGGTGAGTTGGTTGTGGTGAGATGGCCATGGCGAGTTGGTCACAGAGAGTTGGCTGCACCGTGTTGTCCCACAACGAGTTGGCTGTGCTGAGTTGACCGTGGCAAATTGGCCATGGCAAGTTGACTGTGATGAATTGGCTGTGATGAGTTGGCCATGGAGAGCTGGTTGTAGTGTGTTGGCCACAGCAAGTTGGCCATCATGAGTTGGCCATGGTGAGTTAGCCACAGAAAGTTGGCCATGGTGAGTTGGCCACAGAGAGTTGGCCGTGGTGAGTTGGCTACAGAGAGTTGGCTGTGGTGAGATGGCCATGGTGAGTTGGCCACAGAGAGTTGGCCATGGTGAGTTGGCCGCAGTGAGATCGCCATGGCGAGTTGGCCATGACAAGTTGGCTGCAGTGAGTTGGTAATGGTGAGATGGCCATGGGAGTTGGCCATGGTGAGTTGACCCATTTGGTTCATAGGCACTTCTTGTGGCTTGCCCGAGTCCCGCGCAGCTGCTCATGGATCCGGAATAGCAATAGCTGGTGAGTTGGCCATGGCAAGTTGTCTCATTCCTGCCCCAGTAGCAAGATCTGAAAATTCTGAATAAGGCAGCCCTGTGTTACCGTTCTTCAACCTGGAGGATACGAGGACATGAATAACCATGGGCTAGCTATCTCACTGTGTAGGAAAGGTTATAGGCAATGTTATCAGCCTGAGCAGATAACACACATCTGGATATACTGAGGCTCAACAAAGGCATATCTCTGATCACCCCCCTCCCGCCCCCCAACTGTGCAGCTGATCCTTCAGGGTGACAGCAAAAAACCTTGCCTTGTCAGGACTGAGTTTCAATTAATCGCCTCTTCTGCCATCCGGCGCTATATCCAGGCATCGTTTGAAACAGAGTTAGTTCAGCCTGACACTCAGCCTTCTCCCTGCTCAGGACTTAGGAGTTTTTCTCCCCACTGAAGGCCTATGGCTTCTTGGAAAATAGTCAGAGAAGTTTGCCCTCCTCCCTGTATTTAATTATCAGCTAGCAGCACAATTGCTTTCCTGGCTGAGTTTGGAGATGGGGACGTAAGGGTTCCAACCAATCCTTTTTAGAACTTTACATTTGCATCTTCTAATAGCAGATTTGCTTAGTAAGGTGGATACCTAGGACAATCAGATGTCCTACTTTGCAAAAAAAAAAAAGTCCTTTGTTCAGAAAGCATTCTTGATGTGAAGGTTTGCTTAGGTCAAACCTAGTTTAAAGATAAAATAGATTGGGGTGACGTGATGGCAATGTTCCAATATTTGAGGGGTTGTCAACAGAGAAGAGGGGTCAACCTATTCTCCAAAGCACCTGAAGGCAGGACAAGAAGCAAATTTCAGTGGTGGGGTTCAATTTTTTTTACTACCGGTTCTGTGGCCGTGGCTTGGTGTGAGTGGCGTGGCTTGGTGGGCGTGGCTTGGTGGGCATGGCAGGGGAAGGATACTGTAAAATCTCCATTCCCACCCCACTCCAGGGGAAGGTTACTGCAAAATCCCCATTTCCTCCCGATCAGCTGGAACTCGGGAGGCAGAGAATAGATGGGGGCAGGGCCAGTCAGAGGTGGTATTTACTGGTTCTCCAAACTACTCAAAATTTCCACTACCGGTTCTCCAGAACTGGTCAGAACCTGCTGAAACCCACCTCTGGAAGCAATGGATGGAAACTTATCAAGGAGACATCCAACCTAGAACTCAGGAGAAATTTCCTGACAGTGAGAACCATTAATCAGTGGAAGGACTTGCCTCCAGAAGTTGTGGGTGCTCCAACACTGGAAGTTTTTAAGAAGAGATTAGACAACCATTTATTTGCAATAGTATAGGGCCGTGATGGGGAATCTATGGCACGCGTGCCACAGGTGGCACGTGGAGCCATATCTGAGGGCATGTGAAGCGTTGCCCTATGTCAGCTCCAGGGAGCATGTACGCGCTGGCCAGCTGATTTTTGGCCTTCTGGAGGGTGGGGGGAAGCCATTTTTGCCCTCCCCAGGCTTCAGGAAAGCCTCCTGAAGCCTGGGGAAGGCGAAAAACGGCCCAACGGGCCTACCGGAAGTTCAGAGGCTTCAGTGAGGCCTGCGCGCATGCACGCGGGGGGGGGGGACAGCGCAGGGGGCTTGTGCGCACATGCGCGGGGGGGAGGGCATTGCATTATGGGTGTGGGCATGCGCGCGCTCGCACCCTTTTGGCACCCAAGCAAAAAAAGGTTTGCCATCACTGGTATAGGGTTTCCTGCTTGAGCAGGGGATTGGACTAGAACAGGGGTGTCAAACTCGCGTCATCACGGTGGTGTCACGTGACATATCATGACTTCCCCCCTTCGCTAAATGGGGTGGGGGCATGGCCAGCACATGACGCATCAAGGCCGCGGGCCGCGAGTTTGACACCCCTGGACTAGAAGACCTGCAAGGTCCCTTCCAACCCTATTATTCTATGTTCCATGAGAAGGAAAAATATAGGACCTAGACATGTTTTCATCATCCCTGAGTCCATAGATAGCTGAGTGCATGGACAACAACCACAGATGGTCCTGGACTTAAAAGCACAGTTGGGACCAGATGTCCATCTCTCAGCAATGCGGTTGGTAAATGAGTCTTCAAGTGACCATGCCTGATTTTCATTATCCGCTTTTGTGGCAATCATCAAATGAATTCAGATTTCACCACTGGTTTTGCTTGTTGGAAGCCAGCTGGGAAATTGGGGATCAGGTGACCCTGAGAAGCTGCAACACGCTGGTTGCCAAGGGCCCAAAATTGCAATTACATGACTGTGGAGATGCTGTGACGGTCATAAGTGCGAGGATGGTTGTAACTTTTTTCAGTGCTGTTGTAAGTTGGAAAGGTTCCTAAACAAATGGTTGTAAGCTGAGAATTACCGGTATGTGGGTTAACTAACTACAGTTTTCTTCATATTCCAATTGTATGCAAGCCATTATTTCCTAATTTTCATCTATACTCTTTTCTTTATTTTATTTTATTTATTTTATAAAATTTATATTCTTGGGCTCTTTCTCTTCCTCCTCCTCCTCCTCCACCTTGCATACAACTGGACCATGTTCTTATGTCTCTTAATGTATATGATACATGATACAGCACTAGCACTGATGATGTTACCTAGTTTGGGTAATGAATCATCTGCAAGAAAACCACCAAGCTCAGAGAACACCAATAACCTGACAGTCGTCATCCTCCTCCTCCTCCTCCTCCTCCTCCTCCTCCCCCTCCTCCCCCTCCCCCCCCCCCCCCGCCTCGGCCCC
>QLTV01000380.1:995346-1010162 GCA_003457575.1 Thermophis baileyi
CCGCCTCACCCTCCTCCTCCTCCTCCTCCTCCTCCTCCTCCTCCTCCTCCTCCTCCTCCTCCTCCTCCTCCTCCTCCTCCTCCCCCCCCTTCTAGCATTGATAGTGTTACCTAGTTTGGGAAATGAATCATCTGCAAGAAAACCAAGGATCCCCCAGTTCAACCCAGAGCTATAAATGTTTTCCTTTATTAATATAGCTATAATATAGCATCTGGCCCATCATTTTAACATAAAGCAAATAATTTGCATGAAGAAAATCCCGAGTTCTATGCTCTGCATTTCCAGTTTAGAAGTGGCCTCGGACCATCATAGCGTCATGAAAGCTGAAAAGATGGACCACTGATATGTTTCAGGGTTCTCGGATGAACTTCTTATTTTGGCTACCGAATATGGTCTCTCCACACCAAACCACATGGCCTGGAGCGTTATCTGATTAATGGGCGCAATTAAGAGATTAATGGTGCGATTGCAGACTAAAAATACAACTCTGATTAATCAAAGCTAGTCATCTTCCACTGCCGAGATACATTCTATTGTTTTCTTTTTCCTTTTTCCTTTTTTCCTTCTCTCTGCCCTTCCTTCTAGAAGCTACGTTTGTACTTGAGGGAACTCAACTGAAGAAGCTTCTTGGATGAGAAGTGAAATGTCTTCAAGGGAAACCGAGAAAGTCCAGTTGCCTTTTGGAAAAAGCACCTTTGGGACAAATGTGACCTGGGCGATTGAGAATCTCTGGTTGTGTCCTAGTTGTGGAATTCTTTCCCTTGGTGTGTTGTTTGTTTTATTCGTTTGTAACAATTGCCATCCTGGTCTCATGTGACTTTTATGGCATTAAAAAAAGACATTCTCACCGATACTATTTTATCATGGTGGCTAGTTAGGTTTATTTTGATATTGCAATTGATTGACATCTATTTATAATTTGGGGGCAGCTCTGAGGCCAATCACATAAAAAAGCTTGTTACTATACTGCCGTTGTATTTACAGTCAGTAGTAATATTCCCTGATTGCTTTTTTAAAAAAAGTTTCATTATCTAATTGATCTGCAGTACATCACCTTGATGATGCTTATGTAACTGCAGTTCAAAAATATTATGACTAAAGTTACTAATATACAAATACACATCGAGGCTTTGGTCCAGAACACAAAAAGAAAGTGCCTCTTTCTATATTGGATAATTGATAGAGTTGGCTGCTGCAAAACGTTTTGATAGTGGCTTTCTCCTTAAAAGACAGGGTGTCCTTGTTCAACAAGAAGAAGTGGTTAGTTCAGATTTATGAACTGCTACAGGTAATTGAAATATCCATGCTTATAACTGGCATCCAACTGCAAATTGAACCTTAAGTGGTAAAGACAAGTTTCTCCATCTTGGAAGTTCTGAGGGAACTTCGGATAGTTGACAACAGAAGACCATGGAGAATGAGAATCTATGGAGATTCTCAGTCATCCTTTTACTTTACTTTTTACTTTTATTTGCATTTCTATGCCGCCCAACTCCCAAGGGACTCTGGGCGGCTTACAGCAAATATAAAAAACTTATTAAAATATAGAAAACTTGTTAAAAAGATACATAATAAAAAACATTTAAAAACAATTAAAAAACCCATACACACCTTTTCATGGCCGGATCTCACCAAATTGCAGAAGCGAGATCAATGGCCCCAGGCCTGCCGGAACAGCCAGGTCTTCACCGCTTTCCGGAAGGCCAACAGGGTGGGGGTAGTCCGGATCTCAGGGGGTAACTGGTTCCAGAGAGCCGGGGCAGCCACAGAGAAGGCCCTGCCCCACCCGGCACTGTTTAGCTGACGGGACCGGGAGGAGCCCAACCCTGTGGTATCTTACCGGTCGCTGGGAGCTATGTGGTAGAAGGCGGTCTCGAAGATAACCTGGCTCTGAGCCATGCAGGGCTTTAAAGGTAATAACCAACACCTTGAATTGTGCCCGGAGACCAATAGGGAGCCAGTGCAGCTCACGGAGAATTGGTGTCATATGGGTGTACCTAGGTGCACCCATGACAGCTCGCGCAGCTGCATTCTGGACCAACTGTAGTCTCCGAACACTCTTCAAGGATAGCCCCATGTAGAGCGTGTTGCAATGATCTAACCGTGAGGTCATAGTTGTCCCAAAGGTGCTTTCTCAAAAGGCAACTGGACTTTTTTTTCCTTAAGGAAGAGGAAGAAGAAACTTCTCGAAACTGTGTTAAAATGTTGTATAAAATTGAAATCTAAGAAATTCATGAATGGGAAGGGAACAAGAATCCACACAACCTTTTTGTAATCCCTTTGTTCTTTCTAGATTGCAGTTGGTTTTTCATGCAACCAACAGGGTTTATGAATTCCTCTTCTTTACTAGCTAAGCCCACCAGCCAACCTTCCATACACAAGGAACACCTTCCTGTGTCTCAGTATTATTTTGGGTCTTGTGAAGGTCTTGAGAAATTGAGTCTTGTCCAGCTCTTGCTGTAGAGGAAATGTGATGGAGTTAGAGACCAGTCATTGCAGGATGCCAAGATGTCTGACTGCCTTCGCAGTGTTTATTGCTTATATACAGTTTTACAAGCAGCAAAAGGTAACAAAGAGCAACAGCATTTTCATTGGTGAATTCTCCTTGCCAATCCTTAAGAACATCCTACATCATCTTAATACAACCTAGATGAGATCATGTACCAGCCAGGGATAGTGTCCTGCTTCATCCAGGCAATATGAATGGAGTGAAATCATGGGAACTGAGTGAGATCATGTAGGTACTTGAGGCCCTTCTGAGGTAGGCAGTTTGCTGCACATAACCTCCAAATGACCTCCATCTCTACAGAAATGCAATCTGATATTCGTATCCATCTCATGTCAGTGGTGGGTTTCACATATTCTTGCCACTGGTTCACCGTGCGCGAGCAAGCTCACTTCGCTCGTGTGCACATGCCTTCCACACATGCGCCTAGCCTTCTGCACACTCGCTACGCATGTGTGCACCTTCCACGCATGTGCCCGGCCTTTCGCACACATGCTTTGCTCACGCGCGCACCTTCTGTGCATGCGGCTGGCCTCCAAAACATGGCTAAATAGGATGGCATTACATCCAGGTGGGTGGGTGGGCAGGCCCACCCACAGTCGCCGCTACCGGTTCGCCCGAACCGGTCTGAACCGACTGAATACCACCTCTGGGTGGGAGGGACGGAGGGAGGGAGGGAGGGAGAGGGAGGGAGTTCAATCCTCCACCCAATATTTGCAGACAGAGCTTTTAATTAAATTTCAAGTGGGAACAGGGAAGGTACAAGGTTAATTCTTTTGATTTTTAATTTGTGTGTGTGTGTGTGTGTGTGTGTGTGCTTTAGCTTCATCTTATTCTCAGAAATTTCCAGCTTTACAATTTTTCTGTGGATGGTGTTTATTTGGATGAAAATGGAATTCCTGTTGCTGACTTTGATATTATGAACTGGGCAGTATTTCCTAATAAGTCCTCTGCTGGATGAACACCATTACTCATGAAGTTAGAAAGAGCCATGAGCAAAGAATCATAATAGATTAATTTTCTAAATGAGTTTTGAGCAGATTTGATTAAACTTGATAACCTTTTGTTCCAGTTTCCCACCATTGACTCATTGAGTCATTGAGCTACAGGACTCATTTAGTCACAGTGTTGGAAGGAAGCCTGAAGTCTCAACAAACTTCACAACAAACACAATAGAAGATAATCTCTCTGGATCAGGGTTGAACTTGAAATCTTTGGTGTTCTTGGAGCTTGATTGTTTGCTTGCAGATATTTCATGACCCATCTAGGTAACATCATCAGTGTGAGTGAGTGTGGTGTTTACTCCCTGATTATATGCAGTAGCTTGCCCTGCCAGTGTTGGTGGGTGTGTGGTTTTTTTCCTTGGCAGTTCCTTGATTAGGGTATTCTTTTCTGCTTGATTGTTTCTCTGGTGTTAATACCTACTTATTAGGGTGTTGGCTGCTGGAAGGGATATGTTCTGGTCATTTTGTTTCCTTCTTAGCTTTTTTAGTCTCTCCTTTCAATGAGAGCCGAGGTGGCGCAGTGGTTAGAGTGCAGTACTGCAGGCTACTTCAGCTGACTGCTAGCTGCAGTTCGGTGGTTCAAATCTCACCGGCTCAAGGTTGACTCAGCCTTCCATCCTTCCGAGGTGGGTAAAATGAGGACCCGGATTGTTGGGGGCAATATGCTGACTCTGTGAACCGCTTAGAGAGGGCTGTAAAGCACTGTAAAGCGGTATATAAGTCTAAGTGCTATTGCTATTGCTATGTGTAAACAAGGTTCATTTCTGTGTGTCTATTGATGGCTGCATGCCAAAACAGTCATTACTAGACGCAGAGCCATAGACACATTGCAACAAATCTCAAAGCAATTATACATCATCAGTCATATATGGACTTGCAATCGCTCCCTATTGTTTTATTTCTTCCAGCAGCAGCCTGGGAAGGAAGTGTTTGTCCTGGCTACTTCAGATGCAGATGTGATGGGCAAGATTATCTGATGACTTTGCAGCTAAACCTGAGTTTATATTTCCCAGTGCCTAGTCAAATTGGCAAACCATTGACATTGTGTGGGGTTGAATTAGATCAGATTAGATTAGGGCTCTGCTCTTATTCAACGGCACATCATCATACTATCACAGAGAAGTGTCTTGCTTTTAATCTACTGGGCAAGTACAAAGTAAGTGATCTGGTAATCCTTGCATAATCTAGTTTAGGAGGAGAAGATTAGGCACACCTGTCTAGAAATAATCCACATTAGAAGCAAGTCAAGTAAAAATGGAAAATGCATAGGGAGGGGAAAAAAAGACTTTTTAGTTTCTACAGACCGAAAAATTAAATGTGGAATTTATTTGGGAGACTACATAGTTGGTATTATGCATGTTTTTGTTTAAATTGGAGATACTTTTTCTCTACTGAGAAGATAGCAATAGCAATAGCACTTAGACTTATAAACCGCTTCACAGTGCTTTACAGCCCTCTCTAAGTGGTTTACAGAGTCAGCCTATTGCCCCCAACAATCTGGGTCCTCATTTTACCCACCTCAGAAGGCTGGAAGGCTGAGTCAACCTTGAGCCTGGTGAGATTCGAGCTGCCAAACTGCAGGCAGCAGGCAATCAGCAGAAGTAGCGTGCAGTACTGCACTCTAACCACTGCACCACCATGGCTCATAAGATAGCATCTTCTCCATTGCAAGTTATACATGACTTTTGTCTGGAGGATCTAAACCAGGGCTCTCAAAGTCACAGCGTCACGTTGTCGTTATGTGATGTATCGTGACTTTTTCCCCCTTCACTAAACCAGGGTTGGGCATGGCCAGCACGTGATACATTCGGCCCAGAGACCACGAGTTTGACACCCCTGATCTAAATGCAACTGGTAAGCCTAAGAACAGGACACCTCCTTCCACGCACTGCAGACAGAGGCTATGTTCACATTCCCACATGCTCTGAAGCACCTCGCAGGTGTCAGATCTGAAACACGATTCAACCCTAAGAGAGAATCCCAGAATTTTTAAAATCATAACACTACTGGGAGATACAAAGATATGACATAGTGGTTCACAAATGAGCCCTTCTCAATTACATTATACCATATAACTTTTGATGCATAGAAACTTAACTTCTAACATAGAAGAAAGCTGAATGGGCAAACGTTTAGAGAAAAAAAAGATGACACACAAGTTAATATCGAGAGCCAGTTTGGTCTAGTGGTTAAGGCACTCGTCTAGGAAATAGGAGATTGTGAGCAAGTCCTGCCTTTAGCCATGAAAGGAGGCTGGGTGACCTTGGGCCAGTCCACTCTCTCTCTTTCAGCCCAACTCACCTTACAAGGTTGTTGTGGTGGGGAAAATAGGAGGAGGAAGGTATGTTAGATGGTGTGTTCACCACTTTGAGTTGTTTGTAAAAATAATAAAGGTGGGATACAAATAAAATGTAAAATAAAATAAACAAAAATATACTGCACATTTCCTTTTGACCATAGTTGCAAGTATTTAGTAGATGATGATAGTGGATAATATTTTAGCCTGACATTGTCTTCCAAATAGCTTCCAAGTCCCACGTTTCCCTCAGGGAGTTAATCATACTTCCAAACCAACCAATGAATGAACGAATGAATGAACGAATGAATGAACCAACCAACCAACCAACCAACCAACCAACCAACCAACCAACCAACCAACCAACCAACCAACCAACCAACCAACCAACCAACCAACCAACCAACCAACCAACCAACCAACCAACCAACCAACCAACCCCAACCAACCGACCAACCAACCAACCAACCAACCACTCAACGGAATGTCAAATGAATGAGTTCAGCCAAAGACCCAACCCTGCCTTTATTTGCCATTCCAGTAGGAGAAATTTAAACATACGTATGATGTGAATAATAATCAGATGTGTCAGTCAGTTAAGTGGAAGGATTTTATTGCCTTTATTAATGTTCTGTGTTAGAACATTCAAGCTGTAACAGGGCTACCTTTAATTATAAACAACTCTTTAGCTGTCATATATTAACCTCACTAGTTTTAAGAGGGTGGAGTGTAATTTATTAAGCATTATTTAGCTGGTATACAAACTGGCTTTAGGGTGGAGTCCTAATAAGAACCTTTATGAAGACTCCAGATGCCTGCGGTGATAAAGGTGAAATACATTGGAGGAAATTTCTATGGTTGATTTGTGGATGGGAAAGAGACTTGGCATTCCTGATTGACCTGCTAAAGTAACAATGCGCTAAATTAGGTGAAGAACAAGAAATGGAAGGAGAAATAGGGAAGGGACTGCATGGAAATATTGCTACCTGCATATACTTTCTGTCTGACCCGTGAAGGCCACATTAATCACTGTCTGGATTTCTGCAAGAATTCAAAGAGAGGTTCTGAAGTATTGAAGAAGGTTTGGGGGGGGCGTGATGGCCCGGTTGTTAAAGATACTGAGTTTGTCAGCTGGAGTGCTGACAGCCTGGGTTTGAGTCCAGAGTGTCATGTGACAGGGTGAGCTCCTGGAACTTGCCTCAGCTCCTGCCCATCTAGCAGTTCAAAAGCATGCAAATGCAAGTAGATAAATAAGTACCACTTTGGTGGGAAGATAACAGAATTCAGTGAGCCTTTTGTGTATAGCCATGCTGGCCACATGACCACGGAAGTGTCTTCAGACAACGCTGGCCCCCTCAGCCAAGAAATGGAGATGAGCACAGTGTCCTAAAGGCCGACACAATCAATCAATCAGAATAGAGCTGGAAGGGACCTTGGAGGTTTTCTAGTCCAACCCCCTGCTCAAGCAGGAGACTCTATACCAGTGATGGCAAACCTTTTAGGCACAGAGTGCCCAAACCGGAAGGCGCGCGTGCACCAGAGCACCGGAAACCCGACGACCAGCTGGCCAGTGCACATGCGCGCCTTGGAAACCCGATGACCAGCTGGCTGAGCTGGGGCGACGGCACGCGTGCCCACAGAGAGGGCTCTGCATGCCACCTCTGGCCATAGGTTCACCATCACGGCTCTATACCATTCCAGACAAGTGGCTGTCCAGTCTCTTCTTAAAAACCTCCAGTGATGGAGCATCCACAACTTCTTACGGCAAGCCATTCCACTGGTTAATTGTCCTCACTGTTAGGAAGTTTCCAGGTTGCTTCTTTCCATGATTAGTTTCCATGCATTGTTTCTTGTCCTGCCTTCTGGTGCTTTGGAAAATAAGTTGACCCCCTCCTCTTTGGGGCAGCCCCTCAAATACTGGAAGACTGCTATGATGTCACCCCTAGTCCTTCTTTTCTCTAGATTAGCCAAACCCAAATCCTGCAACTGTTCTTCATATGCTTTAGTCTCCAGGTCTTTAATCATCTTAGTTGCTCTTCTTTGGACTTTTTCTGACTGACAGGGAAACCTTTACCTTTACTATTGAAGAATTGGAACAGTAGTAAACATGCTCCTTGGATTGCTTGTTCTCCAGGATTGATGTCTACCAGTCTTCACAGCTCTCAAATTGTTTAGCACTTTTATCCTGCCCAATAACATGATTAGCTATGAAGGGATATATTGCCAGCAGAATGTTCATCTGGCTCTTTGCCTTTACTTTCTTTTAAAATAAGTGGCTTTCTTTCTCTTTCAATATGTGGTCTGGACCCAAAGGGCCTTTTGAAAATCTTCTTGAAATTGATGGGTAGATAAATTGGCAATTCTTCTACACTGCTCATGGGGTTCAGTCAAAAAACAGGGAATGCAGGGTCTTAAAAGGGCTGGTGAAATTATTACAAAATGAAAGGTAAGATTTTTCGCACACTCCATCGCTGTGAAATGTAAATGCACACGTATGAATTTCTTCAGCATTCTCTTCTTTGGAAGAATTTGTAAAGCAATGAAAAAAAGGAAGGAAGGAAGGAGGAAGGGAGGGAGGGTAGGAGGGAGTGAGGGAGGAAAGGAGATGAGAGGAAGGAAAGAAAGGAGGGAGGAAGATGAGAAAAAAGGAAGGGAGACAGGAAGGGAGAAGGAAGGAAGGAAGGAAAGGAGGGAGGAAGGAAAGGATATGAGAGGAAAGTAACAAGGGAGGGAGGGAGATGAAATCAGAGGAGGAAGGAAGGAAGGGAGGAAGGAGGGAGGGAGGGAGGAAAGGAGATGAGAGGAAGGTAACAAGGAAGGGAGGGAGTGAAGAAGGAAGGAAGGAAGGAAGGAAGGAAGGAAGGAAGGAAGGAAGGAAGGAAGGAAGGAAGGAAGGAAGGAAGGAAGATATTTCCTAGTAATAGAAGCAAGCGTCCAATGATTGGGGATTGTACAGATTCCATGCAAACATTTCTGTTGAACTTCTTGGAAAGGAAAAGCTGTGCTGAGTCTGATAAAATCCACTCCCTTTCCAAGCTGTCGGATTTCAACATTTCCCCACCTGACTCCTTTTCCCATGTCAAAAACCTAAGAAAGGCATTTCATGCTCTATTTCAACATATTCGGATGTTGTTGGCTTTTGTACTCTCTCTCTTTATTTTTTTTCCATGCATTTCGTGCCAAGAAACACGAGTTGCGGCATTATGAAACCACAAAGAAGCATTTTCTCATACAAATTACTCATTCGAAGAATTTATCAATTAAATGAGAACAACATGCAACTGCTTCGGATCGAGAGAAAGAAGAGAAAGAGAAAGAAAGAAAAAAGAAAGACAATTTCCCATAACTAACACTTCATACCAACACGGAGATTTTCATAACTGGTGGAAAATACATTTGCAAATGAAAAATACGAAGCACACCTTGATAGAACTTGGGTGCATTTTGGTTTTTAAACAAAAAAAGGACACAAGGTGTGGTGAGCCCAGGGAGGGTGTGTTGTCTATATTTGCTTAGTCAATTTGTTGAGGATGCCAAGGGATAACTAATCCGAACGCTGAAATATAATTCCAACATAGTATCTGCAAAGCGATAAATATTTGCAATGTTACACCTGGCCACGCCTGAGAGTATACAGGCTGGAAAAATAAGCACAGGAGCCAAGTAGCAAATTTGTATTTTTAATTGAGAGCTGTTGGAACACGTCCTACATTTGCCAACAATTGTGCGATGTTATCTGACATGTTCTTCTGATGGCTTTTCCATTGCTTTCTTCTTGGTTGGCGATCAGGGAGTTTCATCTACAGTTAAACTGTGTTACTGGTTTTGTTTCACAATTAATGGTTTCTACCTCGTTTCTAGGGCAAGCCTCTTCTGTAGCTTTTGGGGTTTGAAGTCAACAACGGGGTCATGAAATCAGCTTTCTAGGAGGTTTCATGGTTCAGAACGTCTGACAAGCCACTTTCTAAGAAGTTTCATGGTTTGTATGGATCCAATTTTGGAGGTGGAATTTCTTTCAAGAGGGGACCTTCATCTTTGGTGAGGGGAGATGAAGAAGATGATGGCACCAGGGTGAGATCTTGGGTGCCTGGGTGACAACTGATGAAAGATCCGCTATGACATTGCAACGCAAAGTCCACATCTTTTTAGACTTGTACCTTGACATCAAACCAATTTTGAGATGGATGGAGCTTGTCTCATGACCTCGCAATCCATTTTTTGTCCCTGTAACTTTCACCAGATACCTTTGAATGAGATCTACAGGTGGTTTCGTTTAAATCATGGCTGTCCAAACTTTGGGCTTGCCTGGGGTGCATTGAGTTAAGAGGGCTGCATATAAAATATATAATGTACTGTATATCAATCACATAATATTAAAAGTTTATGATCTTGCAGGATCATATTATTAGCTGTCCAGGCCCTGTGGACTACAGGTTGAACACTCCTGATTTAAATTAAATTTGATTAAGGTTTAAAAGTCTATTGAGCTCAGCTCTTGGTGATTTCCTGAACAAACGGTGTCATTTTTCCCTTATCAATAATATTGAAGTAATTCACCTTGGCTTCTTTCCAAGATTCTGTGTTATTTCCATGTAGCCTACTACCCTACGTTGAGAAATTATAGGAATATGGGTGAAGGGAGAAGAAAGAAGAAACATGGTTTCTGATGAACAAGTCCAGAATTTTACAGAGCCTATTATAACTTTTTCCATATTGTAAGGTTTATTCCTTTGGTGTTCCAGGGAAGGATCCGCATCCAGCTGTTAATCAGGGGTGAATTTTTCGAGGTTCTGCAGGAAGGTGTTAATTGACATTAAGAACTCAAGTCAGGAAATGCTTGGAAGTTAGCAGCCTGTCGAAACACTGCTCACCCACCCATGTTAAATGAGTCATTTATCAAACGCCTTTGAATTGGATTTTAATTCTGAAACAGAGGTAGGCTGTTGCATTGGTAAATGTTTACACCTAACTGTCTAAAAAGAAAGAGAGATGGGGGTGTTACCCAATAAAAAAGGATTAATAGTTGTGTCTCTTTCTTTCTTTCTTTCTTTCTTTCTTTCTTTCTTTCTTTCTTTCTTTCTTTCTTTCTTTCTTTCTTTCTTTCTTTCTTTCTTTCTTTCTTTCTTTCTTTCTTTCTTTCTTTCTTTTTTCTTTCTTTTTTCTTCTCTTTCTTTCTTTCTTCTTCTTCTTTCTTTCTTTCTTTCTTTCTTCCTTTCTTCTTTCTTTTTCTTTCTTTTTCTTACATCTTCTTCTTCTTCTTTTTAAACCCTTTGGAATGATCTGACTTTATTAAACTTTGTTATAGACTTAATAGCCTGCCTTCTGGGATTGCTGTTCTGAGTCAAAGGAGCAGGATAATGGAAACTGTAAATTAAAAATAAATTTCAGCTTTTGGCCTTTTCCATTGAAACCTATTAGCAGAGTCGAAGATGGAGCAAAAATAATCAGTGGTAAATGAGGCCTGGGCTAGTTCAGTTTTTTTTTTTTTTTAGAAGAAGAAGAGATTTCATATTAAGGGAACTTCTATTTCTGAAATAGAGTGCCAGTCTTGGAATGTACAGTACATATATTCATACCACTGTTAGAGCTATTTCTACAAAACAAGTGTTCTCTGGAAGCCTAAAACAGGTTTAGTGGCTGGGAATATGGGGGGGGGAGAGCTTGGATTCCATATTTATTTGAAAGGGTAATGCTGTCTCTCACTTTAAGGTTGTTTCCATCCATAACATCATAGGGGTCAAAAAACCTAGGATGGTGACAACACTGATGAAGTTCTCCTTTTACATATCTTCCAATGTTCCGTTGAGTAGATAGGTAAGTTGTGATAGCATCATAAATTGTGAAATGTGCCCATTGACCGCAAAATATTGGATAGCTCAACATTTTATTCTTATTTCATAGGGTAAGGTGAACAGATGCTTCCTTAGCTACAACTACATTGGTGCATCTGAAGAACATCAACCTTTCTGGAGAAGAGAAGTCCCACAGGACCCAATTCTCTCTTCCCATCTTTCTTTTGTCCCAAGGCAACCATTTTCCTTAAGATGAAATATGATCTCCATTGATATCACCAACAGAGGTTGGTGCTAACTTCTGGCTTTCCTCAACTTCTTATTCTTTGTCTTGTCTGAAGATGTCCAGTCAGTTGTAGAATTTGTATGCTGGACTGGCAGAGTTTTTTCCTTGGATGTATATATCAGATATATATCAGATATATCAGACATTAATATGATTGAGCGGGTCCAGAGGTATTTCATGAGAAGAGTACTCCACTCCTCTACTCACAATAGAATTCGTTATGCCACCAGGCTTGAAATTTTGGGCTTGGACAATCTGGAACTACGACACCTGCAGTCTGATCTAAGCATAGTACACAAAATTGTCTGCTACAACGTCTTACCTGTGGACGACTTCTTCAGCTTCAACCTCAATAATACATGGGCAAACAATCGATACAAACTCAAGGTAAACCGCTCCAAACTCGATTGCAGAAAATACGACTTCAGCAACAGCGTGGTCAATGCCTGGAATGCTCTACCTGACTCCATTGTTACTTCCTCAACCCCTCACAGCTTCAACCTTAAACTGTCTACCGTGGACCTCACCCCATTCCTAAGAGGTCCATAAAGGAGGCGTGCATAAGCGCACCAGCGTGCCTACCGTCCCTGTCCTACTGTCCCCATTTATTTGTATTCAGTTCCTTTGTTCATGTCCATGTTCATATTCATACCTGCTATCTTGTACATGTTTGACAAATAAATAAATAAATAAATGTGTCATAGAAATTGTAGCTCTCCAGGGAGAGTGGGATACAGTGGTGAAGATTGTGCATGGTTATGGAATCAAGGTAGATGACCCACTTGGATTTAGGAAATGCAGTTCTCTAGAGAACATCCTGGTTAAGTTCTTATTAACTTCTAAACCTGGTTCCAAATATACAGAGTTATTATGAAGATTTGAAGATTTATTATGGAGGGAAGAAACCTAGATAGAATTTTCATTTTGCTTCTCAAATCCAGTATCTTCTGAAGCAACACAAACTCTTTGATTGTGTATCTGAGCATCTCCTCTACAGAAATCAAGGTATGCAGGTGTGAGCTGATCCTAAGCAATACAGTTGCTTTGTGCTTTGCATTGAGCACAATTGGACATGTCACTCATTCCTGGTTTCATTCAGTGTTCTCACCTGTAAAATGTAAGTTGCCGTGTCTTTGCTTTTAAGAGCACAACTCCGTTATCTGGGTTCTTTTGTCAATTGGCCCGATGTGACAATTACAGCTTTTTCAGAGATGAAGCTTTGTAATCCTATTATTCATTCATCAACTTGCAAATGATAGCAGGAACTTGCCAAGAAAACTACAGGAGCTGCTTTCCTTTCATCAGTATGAAACCAGGCTTAATTTAGGCACAATAGGTGTGTAATTTTAAGGTTTTGTGGAGCTGAAATCCAATCATATACTTGACTGTTAGATCACACATACACACACACAAAAAAACCTACCCAGGAGAGGAGGAGGGAACCGGAGCTAACTCTGCCTCACACAGTTTAATCCAGTGTTAGAAACAATTCCGCCTCACGCAGTTTGATGCTATCTTTCTTCGCGTCAAAAATGTCCAACGATGTAACGTGTCACTTCTAGGCAATGTTTTGTCAGAACAGAGCAACGACTGATAATTCCTACAATTGACTGGGAAGATGCCCTTTAAACAAGACCGAAACCTTCAAAATTCACATCAGATTTCTGGTCAGGCAAAATTGAGTGGCAGCCTTTGTTTTATTCCAACAGACAATTATTTAGCTTCACCCAGCAAATACACGGTGAGCTATATTTATTGAATATATGGATGCTTTAACTTCCCTTTCAAGAAGTTTTATCTATTCCCCCACCCCACCCCCAGTAGCTTAGACTAAGACTGCAAATAAAAAGGAAAGCATCAATTGGTACCGAAAAAGGGAATGTCTTCAAGATGAACTCATGGATACATCTGTGTAGTTTTCATGATAACAGTAAGGAAGTGGTTTGTCTTTGCCTTCCTACAATATTTCTTTTTCAGCTTCTCTATCTATGCTAGAGCATCAGTGGTCTCCCATCCAAATATTAATCAGGCCTGACCCCGCTTAGCTTAATAATTGTTATGTGACGAGGGTTTGCTAGGTTCTCCTCAACTCCTTTTCCTCCTGAACACCAAATACAACTCAAGTCTTGTGGACTGAATTACCCCTTCGGAGTGAAGCTTCAAAAGGAACTATGGAAAGGATGAAATCTGTCAACTCATATTGGGTGTCTTCGAATTGATCTGGCGGTTTATTTGCACGCACGCACGCACGCACGCACGCACGCACGCACGCACGCACACTTCTTTTGAATGAACACTATGAATTGAATCAAATCAAGTATCTGAACAGAATAATCTTGAGGATTTGAAGCACATCTAGAATGCTTTGCACATTCCTCAATTGTACTTCTTCATGGTTTGGAAATTATTTGAAGTTCTGCAATTGGTTCTGATTCTCTGACTTAGTGTCAACCTATTCTCCAAAGCACTTGAAGGCAGGACAAGAAGCCATGGATGGAAACTAATCAAGGAGAGAAGCAACCTAGAACTAATGAGGAATTTCCTGACAGTCAGAACAATGAATCAGTGGAACAACCTGCGAAAGCGCACCAGCGTGCCTACCGTCCCTGTCCTAATGTCCCCATGTATTCGTAAAATATCATGTACTTATAACCATGCTTGTACATTTTATATATTCACAATCATGTTTATACTTTGTCTGTAATCATATACATGCTTGACAAAATAAATAATTACAAATTATATCTATCTATCTATCTATCTATCTATCTATCTATCTATCTATCTATCTATCTATCTATCTATCTATCTATCTATCTATCTATCTATCTATCATCTATCATCTATCTCTCATCCATCCATTATCACTATCGATCTATCTCATCCATCCATTATATATCTATATCTATCTATCTCTCTGTCTCTCTATCCA
>QLTV01000380.1:1014205-1041730 GCA_003457575.1 Thermophis baileyi
ACTTCATTATAACCACTGCAAATGATGAATGGATGGAAGGAAGGAAGGAAGGACTAGCAATAGCACTTAGACTTATATACCACTTCACAGTGCTTTACAGCCCTCTCTAAGCGGTTTACAGAGTCAGCACTTTGCCCCCTACAATCTGATTCCTCATTTTACTGACCTTGGAAGGATGGACGGCCGAGTCAACCTTGAACCGGTCAGGATCGAAGGAATCGAACTCCTGGCAATGCGAGCAGAGTTAGCCTGCCATACTGCATTCTAACCACTGTGCCACCACGGCTCACGGTTCATACAATTGTGGTTGTGTTTCTGGGTAGGAGCTGTAGGTCACACAATGGGCTCTCAGTTGTGGTTCCAGATGTTTCAGTTTGAGTTCAGGGCTGCTCTATTATGGGGGTCTATGGATGGTGATCCTATTGGATGGTGGATCTTGAGAGTAAGTCAGACAGTGCTACTTACTACACTCCTTCCAAACACGTCTTCCATCCTCAGTTTCAGTGGAAGAAAGGAAGGAAGGAAGGATGCCCAGTGACTTAGCAGCAGAAAGCTTGAGGCGATCTTCCCAACCGTGAATTATCCTAGAGATTTAAGTCTCTTGATTTGAACCTTTGGCTAAGTAACAGCAGAGATACCTGAATCTCAAGTAATTTAATTTATTTTTATTTATTTGTCAAGCATATATGATTACAAGCAAAGTATAGACAAAGTATAAACATGATTGTATATATATATATATATATAATAGTACAAGCATGATTATGAGTACAAGAAGTATGAATATATGGGTACATTAGGACAGGGACGGTAGGCACGATTGTGCGCTTATGCACGCCCCTTACAGACCTCTTAGGAATGGGGTGAGGTCGATGGTAGACAGTTTAAGGTTAAAGATTTGGGGGTTTGGGGAAGAAACTATAGAGTCGGGTAATGTATTCCAGGCATTGACCACTCTGTTGCTGAAGTCGTATTTTTTTCAATCTGGTTTGGATCGGTTTACGTTAAGGTTGTATCTATTGTGTGCTGGGGTGTTGTTGCGGTTGAAGCTGAAGTAGTCATTGACAGGTAGGACAGTGTAGCAGATAATTTTGTGGGCTACACTTAGGTCAGATCGAAGGCGGCGTAGTTCTAAATTTTCAAGTCCCAAAATTTCAAGTCTGGTTTCATAAGGTATTCTGTTGCGAACAGAGGAATGTAATACTCTTCTTGTGAAATATCTCTGGACATTCTCAATTGTGTTAATGTCTGATATGTAGTGTGGGTTCCAGACAGATGAGCTGTATTCAAGAATTGGTCTAGCAAATGTTTTGTATGCTCTGGTTAAGAGGACAATCTTACCAGAGAAGAAGCTACGCAAGATTAGGTTAACCACTCTTAATGCCTTCTTAGCTATGCTGTTGCAGTGGGCTCTGGCACTTAGATCATTAGAGATGAGTACTCCAAGGTCCTTTACTGAGTAAGGATCATCAACAAGGTCATGATCATATAGTTTGTATTTTGTGTTCTGATTATTTTTGCCAATGTGTAAAACTGAGCACTTGGTTGCAAGTTCCACAAAGAAGGGAGTAACTAAAACCTTAATTTAAATCAGAAACCTATTCCTGTTTCTGACTCGTATCCTGCTAGCTCTGAATTTTCAAAAACTATCAAGGCATTGATTCCATAGGGCGCATTTCAGATAGATGAAAACTACAGAGTTTCTTACATTCACCCGAAGGCATTCCTTTTTTTACTAGTACATAATACAAATTTCATAAGAGTGGCCTGCCTTACTGAGCAAGGTGACCTTCGTGTTCTTTTCTGATGTCTTCCAGGAGACTTTGGAAAGACCTGGCCTCCATGATCATGACACGTCTTGCTTAATTCAAAGCGGTTTGTTGCATCAAATGCTTGTGCCGAATAACGGGGCGGTTGACTTTGTGTTTTAGGAATTTCTCAATTGCCTTATGTTTTGACCTCTTAGAGAACTTGCAGGAGCGCAAAGGAAGAGTATGAGATAAATAGATAACAACAACATCGTGTGAGCCAATTGAAGTTTGGTTTGGGTGACGGGATCTGGAAAACTCGCAATGGCAAGGTTAAAAAAGAAATAGCAACTTGCACACCTCTCTGTTGACCTTGTAACGATAGAACAATGTTAATTTTCATGGCAATCACTCTCTTAACATGCCAACAACATGCAGAAGGTTTAGAGCCCACTCCTGCGAGGTTGGGGAAAAAAAGTCCCAGTTGATCTAATAGAGATTGTGGATAATGAGCTAAATAGACTCACATATGTTTGGGTTCTCCGCTTTGATGCAAGACCAACCACCCTTCCGTTGAGTTCCAGAATTCTGTGGCTGCATGAGAATGCTCAGATTTGCATCTGAGTTGCAAAGGTCAGGAGTCCAGTTCAAGTGGTCATCTTAAAGCCGTTTCACTTAACTATCCAACATCTTTCAACAATACTGCAAATTGGGCCGAGCCTCCATTATACGGAGTGGAATGAGGTGGGATGTGGAGAGAGAGATAGACTTTTCACCATGCTCGAAGGAATCCTCAACCCTCAAGGATTCTCCCCCCCATTATTTTGTTTATTTTTATTTATTTATTTGTCCAACAAACACAGCAAATTCAAAGACAAAATAAGAAAATCAAAATGTGAGAGGGACCTCTTAAATATGGGGTGAGGTCCACGGAATTTAAGGTACAATTATAGCTGTGAAAGTTATTGGCTGAGATAACTGAATCTGGTAAGTTCTTTGCTTGGCTAGGAGGCAGTTCCTTGTTTAGTCCGTCTCAGAAGTGATAGACCAGAGTTTGACAATTTTGTTACAAAAATCTAATTTTTTTACAATCACGTTTAGAGCGGTTTCAGTGAAGGACAATCAAACTCCCTCCTCAATGCATGAAGAACATCAAACACAGGTATTTTTCTTCCTTCAGAGGGAACAAAATTTGTTCACAAGGGTCTTCAAGGCCTTACCTGCCCATGGACCTTTCTCTCGCGGGCCAACATGGTTTCTGGGACCGCGCCTTGCCTAGCTCGAGAAAAGGAGAGAAGAAAGAGCCATTGTCGCGAAATAATACCCGCCTAAAGTACAGCTGGGGCAAAGCCATTAGGGAAAGCAGTCAAGCAGCAGGCCACATCTGTGATTAAATACTCCATCTTCCCAGCTCCCCACTGCTGTATTTACTGCTCCTTAATGTGGCATTGTTTACTCACAATTAAACTCTTTACCATTAATTTAACTTTCAGATGTTGAATTGGTCACACGGATTCAAATCCCAGAGCTCGGACAGATGTGTTCTATACACTTGTTTAAACACAGTTCTCATTAGGAAGTAATACATGTACTGCAAGCTGATTACACTGCTAAGGCAGGGTGCTTTATCATGGATGGAGGGGGGGGTGTATCCTCTCCGGAGGCCCCACAAATTTGTCAGCTGCTACTGCCGCTACTGCGGTGACTTTCCTGCCCGCTCACATAATGAGTGACACGGAAGAATCCAGGTTTGCCTTTTCGGGCAACGATAGGAATTACGTTGCTTCAGCCCACCAGCCCGCCCGCCAGCCAGCATGGCCCCCCCTCCCCAAAGAAAGCTGTAGGGCTGCTAGGATAAGGAGACATTAATTGTTGTTGGTCTACGTTTCACAGCCCCGATAACAAATGTTTGCAACCAAAGCACTGTGGCGAAGAGATAAACAAGCCTTCCTCCTCCTTTTCAAGCCGATATAATTAAGCACAGGCTGCCAATGGAATCAAGATTTGCCTGGAATATTGAAGCTGTGAACTGGTCAAGGGGCAGGCGTTGGGGGCAAACATTGCGGAGCAAAGAAAGCAATTGTTTCTTGGGAGGTGTCCCAGGGGGTATCCAGACAAGGCCCGATCACCTTGTGGTGTCAAGCTCATGCTTTTGGCCTCCATACAGAAGGAAAAGGCAAAAGTTCAAAGTTGCAATCCGTTTTTGGCAGACAAAGAGCTGCGGATGCGTCAATCCTCCGAGATATGATGTCAGTGGGCTTGAAGGTTTCTAGGGAAAGTTTTTAAGAATTCCAAGTTGGTCATTGAGCTACCCTATAGGACAAGGAGAGAAGGACTGAACAGTATTTGCATGGGAAAAGAGAGATTGGGTTGTAAATGCTGAATGTATAGAAATGAATGAATGAATGAATGAAGAATGAATGTGACTCTTTCCCCAAATTACAGAAATAACTGAGTATTTGGAAGGGACCTTGGAGGTCTTCTAGTCCAACCTCCTGCTCAATCAGGAGACCCTATACCTTTTCAGACCAATGGTTATCCAGTCTTTTCTTAAATCAAGGAGATCTGGATGGAGTGATGGAGCACCCAGATCTTCTGAAGGCAAGTTGTTCCACTGCTTAATTGTTCTCACTGTTAGGAAATTTCTTCTTAGTTCTAGGTTGCTTCTCTCCTTGATTAATTTCCATCCAAAGCTACTAACCTAACAAAATCCGAGTAACAAAACTTCTCTTCAAAAACTCCCTATTCCCAAACGGTGGCGGCGTTAATATTTGACAGCTTTCTCATGGTAAATGAAAATTTATGGATGGCTATTTCTTGAACCCAACATCATCAGCGAGGCCAATGCAAATTCATTTTAAGAGATGACTCCCTTTGAAATTTGATGGACTCTGCCATTGGCCAGTCTTTAGACTGAACCTCTCTTTTGTGAGCCAAAATAACACTCCCTTCCAGCTCTGTTACTCTAACAACTGGATCTGGATTACGGTCCATTAAACGTTTTGAAGAGCTCGGGCTAATTCTGGGGCATTGTGTGGTGTGGAGGGGACCCGTTCTTTTTTTGCTGAAGCCCACACATTCATGGATGCACTTTATTAGTATTTGTGTGAGTGCCACACCTGCGGATTTTAAATGAGTAACCCAACAGTTGTGAGTGGGTCAAAGCAGAAAGCCCAAAGTGCAAAGGTCAAACTATTGTGGATGGCAACTAAAAGAGAATTGCTTGTTAATGATACCTTCTTGAGAGCTTTCTTCAGAGAGTCAGTGGTGTCAAAACACTACCTCAAGCTATTCTAGCATTGTCCCTTGAATAGGGGTTAAATTATTCTGTTTTGTCATTAAGTGATCCTTGATTGGCAAGCCAATACACAAAAGGAGGTGATCATTAAGGGCCATAAAATTGTTAGGGCCCTTGAAAAGTGAATTGTGAACAGAGGCAAGAGTTCAGCCGGGCCTGTCTTTCTTTTGGGCAATTGCAGCTGCAAAGAAAGGATGAGTAAGGCAACTCTTGAGAAAAGAGTGGTAATGTTTAAGAAGTTCATTTTGGTCAACAAACCCACTCTATTGGAGATGTGCTTGATTCTCATTTCTTTTCTAGGTGAAATAGGAATATATGGCCGGTCTCTGGATTGAAATGAATTTTGTAGAGGCTGTGACAAATTTAACAGAATAACAGAGTTGGAAGGCACCTTGGAGGTCTTCTAGTCCAACCCCTGCTTAAGCAGGAAACCCTATACCATGGCTGTCCAATCTCTTCTTGAAAACCTCCAGAGTTGGAATATCCACAACTTCTGAAGCCAAGCCATTCCACTGATAGATTGTTCTAACTTCTCCTTAGTTCTAGGTTGCTTCTCTCCTTGATTAGTTTCCATCCATTGCTTCTTGACCTGCCTTCAGGTGCTTTGGAAAATAGGTTGAACCTCTCTTCTTTGTGGCAGCCCTTCAAATATTGGAATACAGCTATCATGTCGCCCCTAATCCTTCTTTTCTCTAGACTAGCCATACCCAATTTACAGAATATAAAGAATATACAGAATATAAAGTCCTCGTGGATGAAACATTGCAGCAAGGCAATGTACAGCTATATCCCAGATGGTAGAAATTTGCAAGTGTTGTTAGTTAGGAATTTTTACTTGCAGTTAAGACATGTTCAGAACAGAATTTTAGTTGGGACGCTAATTCAAAGTGGTGGCGTTTTGCTTAGATACAGATATACCAAGTTACCAAGTCTGCCTTAACTCTTCCGTATATGGAAAATTTCATTTTCCTTGTAAAAACTTTATTGCTCATTAGCCCGTAGCCCATATCAAAATGCAGAACAAAACATAAAACATTACACAATAAAACCGCATGTAACAATGAAATACAAGAAGATGAAAAGAATGAAATAAGGAATATAATATCATGTCTCTGTGTCACCCCTACAATTTACCCTAATCAGACCCATATATCTGGATCTCAACTGAACTGTTTTACTCAAATAAAGGGCCATGTTATATTTTTGAGTTCTGAACGCACATGAAATATATTGTTTTAATATAAAGGTCCCAAGAGGTCTTTTGCCTAATGTCCGGTCCAAGATAGGCAATCATTCTTATACAGTTGACAATCAAACAATATATGTGTATATATCTGCTATTGGTGGAGTTCCTCAAATGCAAATGCATTCATTATAAGGGGCTTGGTTAAATCTTCCACCTTTTTTCCTTGTAGAAAAAGACCCCTACTTAATCCAGCAGAATGATAGGCTCAGGATACAGGCTCAGCTGACTGCCAAGCAAACCGGAGCCCATTTAAATACTCAAATGTGGGCATCTGGATGAATAAAGGCCTTAGGCCTTAGCCTTTCTCCATAGCTCCTCTTTTTCAGGAGCTCTTCAAGGGCCTTCTACAGCCTGCAGCTGAGCCTTAGGAACCACTTTGATAGTTCATGCTTGAAAGACAGCTGGTTGCTGGCATGTCACTTACTCCAGGATTCCCAGACATCAACAGTGTCACAACCATGCTGCCTGTTACTCTTGTGTGTTTTAACCTACAGATTTCCTTTGGATTTCCTTCCAAAGCTGTTCTCAGCTTTCTTGACTTTGTGCATCAGCTCTTTGAATTGTCCAAATCAACCAACCAATCAACCAACCAACCAACCAACGTGATTCTACGTTGTGCCTCCAGAAGTTGTGAATGCTCCAACACTGGAGGTTTTTAAGAAGAGATTGGACAACCATTTGTCTGAAATGGTATAGGGTCTCCTGCTAGAGCAGGGAGTTGGACTAGAAGACCTCCGCGGTCCCTTCCAACTCTGTTATTCTATGATTTATGTGAAGTGAGACAATGGAGAACTGTCCTTTTTTAAAAAATAAAAAAAAAGAAGTAGCTCAAGTTATATATACAGAATCTAGAACCATGATTACATTTGAGTCACATTAGAGCCAACTAAGAATCAACCGTACTTTGTTTCCAGTTCTCTTGATAGCCAGGTTTGGTTAAGTCCCATTAATTCAGACTATATTTGATCCTGCACATGTAGAACATCGTCAGTTCCTGGAGCCTTTCATCCCATATTCACAAAATGCAAATGGCAAAGTTCAAAGAAGGCCACCATCAATCCTGACCCTTGCTTTTCTGGTGGCTGAATTGGCCATTACCTTAAAAATGATGTATTGATTTCTGGGCTGCCCTTCCACCTCACACTTTCAAACAAAAGTTCTAAGCCGCTAGAAGAGCTCACAGGGTCACAGCACCGGAGACCTGGAGTCCACCCTCAGGAAGAGCCATTAGCTTTGCTTATCTTTTGAACTGGACTCGAGATTTACCTGATGATCCATTATAATTAGGTTATCCTTAGCTCTTATGGGTCACAGAGAGAGATGTTGGGTCCTCTTTCCATGCACACACATCTACGCACCCTACCCCAGCCCCGAGGCTGCTAATCTTAATTGAATCCATTTCTTGGCATATGTTGACAGTGAAAGATTACTTGAAGCTGGGAGGCCTGGCTGGACAGAGCATCCAGAAGGAGTAGGAAAGGAGGGGGGGATTTAATGTGTACATTTATTCCCATTTACTTCCATTCTTCAACGTCCTGGGTGACGTACCTCTTGCCACCTAGCTTTTGAGCAATTACTTCTAAGTGTCCCTCTCTTTGTACTTCCCAAGACTTGGAGAAACTAATTTGCTTGAGATGAACAGACTAGTGAAGATATTTATTGCTCTCTCCTTCATTTCAACTTCAGTTTTTGGCTGATGGAATCTGGGGATTTCAACTGGCCGTTCTTGGAATCAATACCTACAGAGATGTTCTGAAGCCAGGCAGCTGGGCATCCAGTGAAGTTGGTCTATGATATCTCCTTTATACCATATTGGGACCTCTCACTGATTTCTCAAATTCTAAAACCCTGGTAGGCAATTAAGACTCCCAATCTGTGCTGATCTGCAACCATCCAAGGTAGGAATCTGGTTCACAGGCTATACTCCATCCCAGTGGTGAAATCTAAATTTTTCCCCTACCGGTTCTGTGGGCGTGGCTTGTTTGGTGGGCATGGCTTGGTGGTCAGGTGACTTGGTGGGCGTGGCTTGGTGGTCAGGTGACAGGGTGGGCATGGCCAAGTCGACATCACTTCTTTGCCCTTTTTTGACCTACAAAAAGAAAATATACCAATTATTTAATGCAATTAATACTTAAATAAGATTAAACGAAGTACACAAAACAATAAGAGGTACACAAATACTTACATAAGAACAATAAAAGTGTTGTCTTCAACATCGCTTCTTAGCACCAATGATAATAACGACCTACAAAAAGAAGATATACAAATTTAACCATTTAATACTTAAATAAGAATAAAAGAAGTACACAAAACAATAAAAGAGGTACACAAATACTTACATAAAAGTGTTGGTCATCTTTAGCTTTAGCTTTAAGTTGTTTAAGATGTTTCCAGCCAGGGTCAGTGGCACTCTCCTCACTTCCACTTTTCTTGAACTTGATGCGCGGATCATTGGGTGAGCGATGGTGTTCTCTGAACCACCTTCTCACTGCAGGAATTGGGTCCCATTTTGAAAGAGGTAGGCCAGTAACACTGATGGTCATGAGGTTGGTTAAATTGGAAATGGTTAGGCGACTTCTGCTCTCTGAACATATGAAGTTCATTTTCGAAAAGCCCCTTTCCGCTTCTGCAGAACTTACAGCAATTGTTCTGACAATATCTTTTGTTTTTTTAATAGTCAGGAATTGCATACCTCTTCGCATCTTTTAACACATTCTCCACAAAATCTCTATAGTTGTTGATGTTAATGTTGTAATTGAAAATGTCACCAAATGTGTGCAGTTGTTCTTCAGCTGCTGCCCATGGAACGACTACTTCTGCAAAATCCCAGTACTCTGGCACCAGAAACTGTAGAAATTGTAATTTATTTGTGGTGACTTGCAATTGGCTACCTGTTTTTAAATGTTCACAGTCCATCAGTCATTTCTGCAAATTTGTTATGATGCTTCCTAAAAGTCTTTCCCAATGAAATCCAACAAATCGATGATTTTCTACGAAGTTTATATTTTTAAAGGTTTCTGAAGTAATTAGTCCGTCCACTTGTCTTTCGTATGGACCCTTTCCCTTTGTAAGCAGTTCAAATGCTTTCATTGATCTTCTCACCAGTTTTTCAGCCTTTATGATGTCCGTATTGCGTGCCTGCCAGTGCAGTTGAAAGAAGTGAGATTTCTTCCAGAATATCGATCATCAACACCAAATCATTTAAGAAATATTTATTTTCCAGACAGGCAGCCATACCTGAGTATTTTGCATTCGCATGACAATACTGATGTAGCACTGGATAAGCAGGCCACACAGTTATGGTTGCCCTTAAACTACAGGCAGCCCATCTTGGCCCAAAAACTCTACCAATCTTTACGATGTTAATGTCAAGTTCTTCAGATATTTCATCAAGTTCAATTCTGTTCTTATTGGATTGCTGAAAAATAGAGCATATCTTATCAATAAATATTTTAAAATGATTAACTTGCTTTATTTCCTTTATGGCATCACCTAAAACAAGTTGGAGGCAATGGCTCAAGCAGTGCCATATGATGATATTTGGAAACTCTTTTGCTATTCTGGTGCTCACTCCAGATTTTCTCCCAAGCATAACGCTGGCACCATCAGAGCAGAACGCTATTAAATTTTTTTGTAGGTAGTCCTGGGTAAACCCAACCTTGCGTACACTTTCCAGAACTGCAGAACATATTGTCTCTGCATCTTGTTTCTTCAATTCAACAAGCTCGACAAAAATTGTTGGTGGGTCCTCTGAGTCCTCAACTTTTACGAAAACTATCAAAACTGGTTTGCAGGATACTGCTGAGGCTTCGTCAATGATCAAACATATTTTCAGATTCTGTGCAATGATGCTGGTAAACATTTGGGTCCTAATTTCGCTTGCAATGCACTCAACTATTTTCACAACTGTTGGCCTTGAATGCAACCCTACTCCCAGATCTACGCCATTTACAGTTTGCAATTCTATCCATTCCACTATGCTTGAAATTGGTCTGCATGCTTTTGCCAGGCTGTATACAGTTCTGAACATGTTAGAAGTGGCGTCATATTGGCTTTCAGAAACCTTTTCCACTGCTTTTTCTATGGCTTCCTCCTCCGCTTGTTTTGCGTTGTCTCTGCAAATGGTGTGCGATTTCGATGTGAAGTGTTCTCTCATTTTCTTCCTTAGAGACGCCTGCTGCACTTCCTTATTTTTCCCAGCAGCCTCAATCTCACAATGCTTCCATTCTCTGGACACATGAATACCTCTCTCTATTGCGAAGTCATGTTTCGCACAGTACTTGCAACCTAGTTTCTTGTTTGAAACTTCCAATCCCTCCTACTTCTGTTGGAAGCTGCTGTACTGTTGCATAGACCAGCAGTCTGGAAAAATGATTTCTATTTCGGGCTCAGGTGACTGAATACTTGACTTGCTGCTTTCTCCGCATTCAAGTGGTGGAAGTGGTGGTGCTTGTGGTGCTTGGGATGCTTGTGGTGCTTGTGGTGCTTGGGATGGATTATTCAAGGGCGGCACTTCTGATGGTTGTTGTGCCAGTTTTGGTTTCTTGGCCAAGCAACCGATCATTGTCTGTTGCTTTTCATCCTTCCTGTTAAAGGCTGCTACTGCAAAAAGGAAAAAAGGAGCTTTGTTAGCTGAGGACACACAATGTAAAAGCACACAAAAAGCTCAAAGAGCTGAAAACCCAACTTTCACACTTCACACACACACAAGACAAAACAACACAACTGACTCCCACACAATGCAAAAGCACACAAAATGGCCCCTGCAACAAACATAAACCTCACAGAGCCACAGAGCATAAAAGCACCCAAACTGACCCACACACAATGCAGAAGCAGCTGGACTTCACACAAAATGACCCCTGCAACAAGCAGGAACCTCACAGAGCCACAAAGAGCTCAAAACCCAACTTTCACACTTTACACACACACAACACAAAACAACACACACTTTTTACACACAAAATGTCACATACAGCTTTGTGAGATATTGTGTGTTTGTGTAGTGAGAGTGGAACACTACAGAAACACACAAAATCTCAGAAAGCTGCACAAATATTTTATTATTTTATTTTATTTTATTTTAATTTATTTTATTTTATTTATATTTTTAGATAAAAGCAGCTACATTTAAAACTATTTTAAATGGCTCTGTCTAAAAAAAAATAATCCTAACCCCCCCCCCCAATTAACTATTTTTTTAAAGCAAAAAAAAAAAACCCACAAAAAAATAGTTACTTACCCAATTGAAGGAACAAGGCAGGCAGGCAGGCAGATTCAGTTGCTTGCCAATGAGATGGATTGCAGGCTGCCATGGGATTGCAGCAGGCGAAGCAAGGCAGGCGTTGCGACCAGCGGCTCAGCATTCGGTCCGAAGAGTGAAGGTAAGCAACCTGGAGACTGGGGGGAAGGTGGGTGGTTAGCTAGGCAGCTTAGCCAGGCCTGGCAGGCGAGCCCGGGTACCCGGGGGGGTGGGGGCAGGGCGGCACGAGGCCCGCAACTGATCCCCAGGGGCTGCGCAAACTACGCGAGCCCGGGGATTGGTGGTGGGGGCACGCTAGGTCGCAACGTACAACCAATCCCCAGGGGCTGCGCAAACTATGCAAGCCCGGGGATTGGGGGGAGGCATGCTAGGCCGCAACACGCAACCGATCCTCAGGGGCTGCGTGAACTACGTGAGTCCGGGGATTGGGGGGGCATGCCAGGCCGCAATGCGCAACTGATCCCCAGGGGCTGCGCGAACTACGCGAGCCTGGGGATTGGCGGGGGGCCCACACTAGGCCGCAACTGGCAATCCTTACCTTTTTGAGTAAGCGGCCGTCAGCGAGGCATCCGAGCGAGGTGAGGCATCCCAGCTAGGCGAGGCATTCGAGCTAGGCAAGGCATCGGCGAAGCAAGTACCTGGGCCCGTGTGGCAAAGGGGAACTTATATAGGCCGGGGGTGGGGGGGGTGGGCCAGAAGCACCGAGCCAAGTGGCAGGAAAAGGGAGCGAGGCTGAAGGAAGCGGTGAGCTGACTGGCAGGAAAAGTGAGCCAAGTGGCGGGAGAAAGCGGTGAGCGGGCAAGCGGGCGAGCGGGCGATTGGGTGGACATAGGTGGGGGCATGGGGACCTGGTTTGGAGGCGTGGCCAGCAATGTTCCCTCTGACATTGGAAATCGCTGCACGGCAGTTGGAAACTGCCGCGCGGCGATTCCCTGTCACGTGCGTGGCCGCGCAGCTGCGCAGCTTAGAGGGAACATTGGTGGCCAGCCAGCCGTCGCTACTTGTTCAGCGAACCAGGCCACATGTCCGCTAACGGTTCTCCCGAACCGGTCCGAACCGGTAGCATTTCACCTCTGCTCCATCCTAATACCAAACGTCTTCTAATATGAAGGTTTGCAGATGAGCTTAATGTATCCTATACCTCTAGCCAATTGTTTTCACTGAATTAACTGAATTTCATAGTTGATTGAGCAACTGGAGGATGTTTGTGGGGATAGGAGATGCATCTCAATTTTGTGATCTTCTGGAAGGTTGGAAGAGGCAACTGGGTGAGGTTTTTTGAGGAGTAAGTAGTTATAAGGGTGGGAATTAGATGTTTTCAGGAGATCAGAGAATCATAGGGTGAGAAGAGACCTTGGAGGTTTTCTAGTCCAATTCTCTGCACAAAGCAGGAGTCCTCATACCATCTTGCTTGTCCAATCTTTTCTTGAAAACCTCCAGTGCCACACCGAGACAATCATCTTTTGGGTCCTCCACTTGTGGATAGATTTTGCTTATGATGAGAAATTAGAGACATAAAATAAACAACAAAAATAAAATTCTCTTTGTCTGACAGATTTGCAACAAAACAAAAACTCTTTGGTACATAAATAATGAACTCTAAGCAACTCCTCACAATAAAAATCTAGTTCTTGAGGTCCTTCCCATGATTCCCTGCTCCAGTGGTGCCAAAACCATTCCAGCACCTCCAAATTTTGTGTCCCTGCTCCTCCTGTCCTTCCTTTCACCCTCACCAACCACGCTATTTGGGAACACACAGCTGGCAACAATTCACCAAGGTCCAAGGCGTCCTTTGAAGACATTCTTAATCATTGCAAGTGATTCTGTGCCAGCGGTTCTGGAGAAAGGGTAGACGTAAATGAAAGATTTTGCTGTTCCAACAAGCCCCATGTTTTTCCACTCACGAGAATTATTTTCTTATTCATATGACCAAAGGGGAACCATCTGGGACGGAGAACATTTACCCCTGAGCTTTCCGAGAAATGCCTTCCATCCTTTGCCACGAGGCAAATATTCCGCAGATGGGCCCGGATCTGGAAAGAGTTGGTTTTTCCAGAATAATTAGAACAGCTTTTGTTGAAAACAAGGTCCTTGGTTTGTATTTGAGGTCCTCGGTCTATTTTGTTGCTGTAGAAAGAAAGGAGCCAAGGTTCTTCTTCTGGGGGTTCAGCCAGTTGAACGAGAGTCTGCAACTCCAGTTCCCCCTTTAGCGAGGTTTAATTCAATTGTGTTATTTCTTTTTTTGGGGGTGGAATCTGTCAATAGGCTGGCATCACACAGGTGAAGAATTTATCTCTACAGCCTATTCTCTTAGGGAAGATGGTATCATTCCTTCCAGATGGACTCAGCTGAAGGATAAATTCCATTTCCTCTTATCAATGACAGCCATCCCATTTGCATATTCTGCTGGCGAAACTGATAATGGGTGGGTGGAGTGATTAATGGGCCATGATCTACAGATAGATACCTGTTTGATCAATGTCCAGCAAATGGAACTGTCTGTTGTAGAAAAGACTGCAAGTCCTTTAATCCACCAAGGAATCCTTCCACCGCAAAACTGCTCCTTGAGTGAAGTAGTAAAATACTTCACAATCATTCAGGGCTTCTGGACCATCTCAAGTTCAGAGAAGATAAATTACTCATGAGTAAAAATATTTAAGGATGGGTGTTTTGGGCTGTTTCCTCAAGATTGCCATTATTCCAGGATTTTCTCTTTCTTATGCTTCTGTTTTCCTTTTGAGAGCTTCTATAAGACACTCCTGTGTGTGTATTTATATGTGCATACACACAAACATATATATATATACAAATATACATACATGTACAGTATATGACAGACAGAATGATGGAGTTACACAATTTTCCTCCTCCTCCTCCTCCTCCTCCTCCTCCTCCTCCTCCTCCTCCTCGGAATTTTTTTCTTCCCAGCACTAAGTTCCATAATCCTGTGGTTCTTCAAAGCTTCAGAACAGCTTCACTTACCTAGAAAGAGACCATTGATGATGTTACCTAGTTGGATAATGAAATGTCTGCAACAAAACCACCAAGCTCAGATAACACCAAGTTCCAGACTCCTCCTCCTCCTCCTCCTCCTCCTCCTCCTCCTCCTCCTCCTCCTCCTCCTCCTCCTCCCTTCTAGCATTGATGATGTTACCTAGTTGGATAATGAAATGTCTGCAACAAAACCACCAAGCTCAGATAACACCAAGGACCTGACACCCCCTCCTCCTCCTCCTCCTCCTCCTCCTCCTCCTCCTCCTCCTCCTCCTCCTCCTCCTCCTCCTCCTCCTCCTCCTCCTCCTCCTCTTCCACCTTCTCCTCCTTCTCCTTCTCCTTCTCCTTCTCCTTCTCCTTCTCCTTCTCCTCCTTCTGCCAGGGTATTTCCTGTATAGTTGATTTGACTGAGACCTCTTCAGTGAACCTATCCTGAAATATATTTATTGCGGTCATTTAATCAGAAAAAGCCAGCCATCTGAAGTTATTCCCAAGAGGATGGTACTTCAAAAAGGAGAGAGTGAGAAAGTACTAAAAAATGCAAATATGTTACCAGTTGGCAGAAGGGGAAGCTTTCTTGTAGTGAACATTTAAGGTTGTTAGACTTTATTGTATTTTCATATCTTGTTAGCTGCTGAGAGACTTGAGATCAGCAAAGCACATTCGATTAATAAAAAATAATAAATACCCAAATAATATGCAACCCACACGAGTCCTTTTCTGAAAAGCTTTGCATACGAGGAGAAACTGATCTTTGGGAATCTGAAATGTGACAGCCTCAGTCACGTGATCCCCTTTGGCGACCTTCTGGCAAGCAAAGTCAATGGGGAAGCCGGATTCACTGAACAACCATGTTACTAACTTAACAGCCGCAGCGATTCACTTAATAACGGTGGCAAGAAAGGTCATAAAATGGGGGCAAAACTCACTTAACTACTGTCTTCCTTAGCATGAGAAATTTGGGGCTCCATTGGGATCATAAGTTGAGGTCTACCTGTATCCTGTGGGTGATGTTTTTTTTTTTTAAAGCCAATGATAAAATACTTCATCGCCTGTGCAGCCAGTTGTAGACCTGAGGTTATGATAATGTTTTTCTACAATATTTTTTTGCCCTTCGCCCTTCCCCTCTCTCTTATCCTCCTCGTAATATTATTTGTTGTTGTTTCATCTGTTTAAAGAGCTGTAACATCAGACGGAGTCGTTTCAGACTTCCTTTCATTAAAACTCGAGAGCTGTTCTCCCCATCCGTCATTTTCTAAAGTGTAATCACTCCAACGATAAAAATAGCTCATTGTAACAGCAAGCCATTGAAAGAAAGGAGTCAGCATTTCCCATAATCAACGTTCTTATTGAGAGGTTTACAATTTGCTTGTGTGAAGAATGAAGTGGAGCCCATGTTGGGAATCTGGCATCTATTGATGTTATTTATTGATGTTATTTATTCCGGATGTTAATTTTTAATCCACCTCCTCCGATGATAAGCACTTTGGGTGAAAGAGACGAGGGTTGCTCCCTTCCATTCTGAAGAAGGAAATTGCACCGTGCCGTACAAATGTGAGCTGAGGTGCGTGCACCTTTCTGATGCGACTGTTGAGTGGATGGAGGGAGCATTCCCTAAATTTAAGAAATGCAACATTTCAGCAGGCTGTGAATTCAGATGGATGCGCATGGATTAGCAATAGCAATAGCACTTAGACTTATATACCGCTTTATAGTGCTTTACAGCCCTCTCTAAGCGGTTCACAGAGTCAGCATATTGCCCCCAACAATCTGGGTCCTCATTTTACCCACCTCAGAAGGATGGAAGGCTGAGTCAACCTTGAGCTGGTGAGATTTGAACCGCCGAACTGCAGCTAGCAGTCAGCTGAAGTAGCCTGCAGTACTGCACTCTAACCACTGCGCCACCTCGGCTCTTAATAAATTCATATCTTAAGCCCCTACTTTTTTCTACTTTCTTAATATAACTTTATTTACATTTCAAAAAAGGAATAAAAAAACCCGAACAAACTGATAATGAAACAAAAGAAAGAGAGAGGGGAGGAGGAGGAGGAGGAGGAGGAGGAGGAGGAGGAGGAGGAGGAGGAAGGAGGAGGAAGGAGGAGGAAGGAGGAGGAGAAAGGAGGAGGAGAAAGGAGGAGGAGAAAGGAGAAGGAGAAAGGAGAAGGAGAGGAGGAGGAGGAAGAAAAGGAGGAGGAGAATGAGAGGAGGAGGAGGAGAGTGGAACGACAATTTCTTTTTCTTTTTTAAAAAAATAACCTTTTATTTCTCACTTATTCTACAACTCCGAATGAATGAATGAATGAATGAATGAATGAATGAATGAATGAATGAATGAATAGCAGCCAGTTCGGTATAGTGGTTAAGGTGCTGGCTTAGAAACCAGGAGAGTCTGAGTTCTAATCCTGCCTTAGGCATGAAAACTGGCTGGGTGACTTTGAGCCAATCACCAGGAGACAGTGAGTTCTAGTTCCACATGGGGCATGAAAGCCAGCTGGGTGACTTTGAGCCAATCACTAGCAGACTGGGAAGTTCTAGTCCTGTCTTTTGCATGAAAACTGGCTGGATGACTTTGGGCCAATCACCAGGAGACAGTGAGTTCTAGTTCCACATGAGGCACGAAAGCCGGCTGGGTGACTTTGGACCAGTCCTTTTCCCTCAGCCCAACTCACCTCATAAGATTGTTGTTGTGGGGAAAACAGGAAGAGGGAGAAATATTATGTATAATTGTCACCTTGAGTTATTTATAAAATAGTAAAACTGGGATAAAAACATAATAAAGAAATGCACCATTCTCACCGCAATGCATTTTGTTGCAGTTTCCCTGAAAGGTGCATCTTTACTAGGAAGCGTACATTTTTTATTTTTTATTTTAAAAACAACAACAGTCAGAAAGTGTATAGTGGAATACAGAATATATGAATCCTCACAACCCTTCCGATGGAATGGAATAAATTTCTCTCTCATCCCGGGGTGTGTGTTGTAAGGAAGAATGGAAAAGGGCAATGAACAGATTGGACGAATCTTTTCCATTTCTGATGTGGTTTTCACACGCTTTTGACTTGAAGGCCCTCTGTGCTGCAGGGGAAAAGTGGTGTGTACACCATACAGAATGCTGATTTTTATTCTTTAACCTCCCTTTAATTGCTGTGGTCACATTAATAACCCACGCTTAATAACTCACAGCTTGGAATATTATTTAATATGGTTGACAGAGACTTGGCTGAAATGCCAGTGCGGGTGGGAGATTGACGGTTGCCAACCTGGCGTGGAATGGATAGCAAAAGAGCTGTTTTTGTTTTTGGTCTGGGAGGTTGTGTTGACTGCAAACTTTTTCATCACATTCTTGTCTGTGGGATATTCAGGTTGGTGCCCGAACGATCGATGGGTAATGTTATCTTTTGCATTGAAGGCTTCTAAGCTAATCCTTTTTGGCTTTCTTGTTTCCTGTTTTCCTCCTTTCTGTACACATAATGTGGAGGAGTTGAGTTTTATTACACTTCTATATCAAGTGGTGTGCTGTTGCATTTTCTTTTGCCAAGAATACCAAAGTTTCATACAGGCTTGTGCGTTGACTTCTTAACTCTGTTCTTCAACAACAGTGGAACATCTGGTGAGTGGACCTCCAGAACGGTTGAACTTCCATCTGTCAGAAATGGTGTAGGGTCTCCTGCTTGGGTGGAGGGTTGGACTAGATGACCTACAAGGTGCCTTCCAACTCTGTTATTCTGTATGGAAAGTAATCAGCATAGGTGTCAATGGCGATAAAACTGGCATGACACCATTCCACCAATCACACGAATAATGTTCTTCCTCCTTTTCCTTTGATGGGACATCTGTTGCAGAATGACATCGTGCCAAGCGTATTGGCTTTTTGACACAGCCTGGTTGTTTGGGTAACTAAGAGCATGACAACACCAGTTCTGGTTTAGAAAAGCTTCTTAAACAAGCCATTGATTGAAAAAAAGTATTAGGTAATAAAGTAATGTTACAGCGTGTTGCAATAGGTACTACTTTGAAGGAAATCCCACTGAAGTTGTTGTGGTTGACCCCAAAATAAGTAGTTGCCAAGAGGCCAACCTTGAATGAATTACCTGGACTACTTCTGAGTATATGATTACAGCCTTTTAAATGAAGGAGTTTATTTTCATCTTCTTCTCTATCTGCCACTTCTTTTTCCAGATGCTGATTCCAATATTAAACTTGAACAGGCCTGTAACACTAGCTTTCTTTCCGCCAGTAAACCCGAGCAAACATCTGTAGCTCCGTAAAGCGTTTGAAAAGGCTAACACAAATGAGCCCAGACAACATGGTTTTAAAACATCTAAACTTTGGCTTTTTTCTCTATTCTTAGCCCCTGCTCTTATTAAAATAACATTTATTAATGTGGAAAAGGAAGAGAGAGAGAGAGAGAAAGAGAGAGAGAAAGAAAAGAGAGAGAGAAAGAAAAGAGAGAAAAAGAAATAGAGAGAGGAGAGATAAAGAAAAAAGAAAGAAAGAAAGAAAGAAAGAAAGAAAAATAGAGAGAGAGAGAGAGAGAAAAGAAAAAGAAAGAAAGAAAGAAAGAAAGAAGGAAGGAAGGAAGGAAGGAAGGAAGGAAGGAAGGAAGGAAGGAAGGAAGGAAGGAAGGAAGGAAAGAAAGAAAGAAAGAAAGAAAGTTCTCTGTCATGTTTTTGATTTGCATTTCAATGTTCCAAACTTGCCTGAATTCAAAGTAAAGAAATTTGAAGAGTAAATGTTTACATTTGATCAGTTAACTTCAGAGTGATCTAGGATAAACAAATCATTCTCACCTATGATTATCAGATTTATTATCAACTTTTCAAGAATTGCAACAGAAGCTAGACCCCACCCTCCTCTTAATAAATCACCTGCTAAAATTACTCCTAAGAAGCACAGCGTTGGAAGTACATAACTGGAGGAAAGCATCCACTTTAAGAGACCACTTGACCTTTTAAAATAATCAGGAGATTGAGCAAGAGTTACCCAATGACCTGAAACTGTTCATAATGACCATTGACAGCCTAAGTCAACTTACCTACCTCTAAAGAGATCCAAAGAGCAATCTGGCATTGTGGAAAGTGAGCTGCCCTTTGTTACCAACTCTTCTTAGGTCAGAAGAAATGCGAATGCATTTGGGAGGAAGACTTCCAACTCCCAGACCCCTAGAAATATAATTCAAAACATATAGTTATTTTTTGACACCTGCCCCGGCCAACTAAGGCCAAGTTATGAGATTTACCTTTCAATGAGATTATTTTATTTTATTTATATCCCACCCTTTGTTTTTACAAATAACTCAAGACGGCAAACATAGCCAACATACCTCCCTCCTCTTATTTTCCCCACAACAACAACCTTGTGAAGTCAGTTGGGCTGAGAGAGAGGGACTGGCCCAAAGTCGCCCAGCCGGCTTTCATGCCTAAGGCAGAACTAGAAATCACCGTCTCCTGGTGATTGGCCCCAAATCACCCAATCGGCTTTCATGTCTAAGGCGGGACTAGAGCTCACTGTCTAGTGATTGGCCCAAAGTCACACAGTCAACGTTCATGTTTAAAGTGAGACTAGAACTCAAAGTCTCCTGGTGATTGGCCGAAAGGCACCCAGCCAGTTTTCATGCCTAAAGCAGGACTAGAACTCACCATCTCCTGGTAATTGGCCCAAAGACACCCAGCTGGCTTTCATGCCTAAGGCAGGATTAGAACTCACAATATCTAGCTTTCTAGCCTGGTGCCTCAACTACTAGAACAAACTGTCTCTCTTACTCTTATCTTACCGCTGCTCATTACTACTACTTATTACTTTACTACTTAGTACTACTTATCTACTTTATTTTCACTCTGATTGGGGGTTAAGTGTTTGAAAGGCTATTCAAGTCACTCTGGGAAAATGTCGCAATTGTTCTGAAATATATTGCTCAATTGACCTGTTAGAACTCCTTTTGTAAATGGTCATTTCCACGATCATTGCTTCTTTTTCAGATGGCTGGAAACTACTCAGGGCAGAGTGGGAAAGTAGAGTTATTTCAACTTAATAAGGAAATAGATTAATGCACACACCCAAATAACATTAATGGTGCTTTTCACTAGGTACAGAAAGACAGCTGTGATGATGCAACAGGGGATCAGAGACAGATGAGTTTTTGCCAAAAAGAGAGCTGGCCTTTGCTTTGACACGTTGCTTGAAATGTCACTCAGATGTCTTCCCTCTGGATTTAGTCCTCCCAAGAGATTGGTAGTACACAAACATGACTCATACTGGCACGCCAAGATTCTGAAACTTATGATTTGTCATGGTTGCAAATCTCAAAAGCTAAACTCCAGTTCCACACAATAGGTCCCCTGTGGCTTGACCAGGTTTGTTTTGGTTTGCTGACAGCCAGGAAAGGAGGCCACCATTTGATGCTGCTTCGTTTTCTTCTTCAACATTCTTGCTCTTCACAGAGACGGGGTCAATTAGAGCTGGCTTTCCTCCCTTCTCTTATTTCTTATAGGGAACAGTTCCAACCGGTAGAGTTTAGGCAAGATGCTCACACTTACAAATCAAGAATGCTTTAGCTTTCATAAAGATGGAGAGAAACCACCTCCAGTTAAAACCTAAACAAACTCTGAAACTGAGTAGAGAAAAGAGAGAACAATGGTTGAGTGGATTGAAAGCACTGACAGTTTAGGATTGCGGCTCAGAGACAAGGCATTTTTGTTGTCCATAGTGAAGAGGAAGAGGGTACCATCACACGCCACACACATGAATTCATTGAAGCCTGGTACTCAACAAACAGATCGATCAACAAACCCATCAATTTGGAACCAGCCTACGAGCCCGTAAGGAGTTGGATCAATTGAGCGACCAACCAACGACAACAGTGGTGGGTTGCTGCTGGTTTGGACCGGTTCTCCCATACCGGTAGTGGGAATTTGCATCCGCTCGCCAAACCAGCAGTGATGGCCGGCTGTCCACACCCCCGAACCGGTTCTCTGGTCGCCGCGGCTGGAAAAAGAACCCTCTGCACATGCGATGCGAACCGGTAGGGAAGGTAAGTGGAACCCACCCCTGAACGACAGCACCAACCACCTCTTCACCAGTTGACCTTCGCATGACATGACCACTAAGTTGTCCGATGAACTGACCACATGACCACAGAAGATCTATATAAGTGGAGGAGAACTGAACCAAGATGCTTAAACCGAAGTCCTGCTGACAATGTTACCTAGCCTGGTGATGAAACATTTGAAAGCTAAACGGCAAGCTTGGAGAACAAACCACCGCCAACGTGGTACCGTCTTTTTACCATATGGGAAAGTTTACTGGGTGGACAACTGAAGACAGCAGAGTAGCTTAGTGTCAGTAGGGCAGGTCATTTGGCCTGCAGCTGTCTTCTCCAACACCTTGTGGTCATTCTCCAACATCTACAACCTGAATCATCAATCTCAAGTGGCTTAATAGTATGGTTGCTGCTCTGAACTGTCCCTCAGTCCATCTCAAAAAAACAACAACCCACGATTATATCTTAAGCACCGAGTGTACCATACAGTTCTTCCCGCGCTGTGTTTCTCCTCGCCACTCTACACACATTAGCTAATGATCCTTATTTCTAATTAGTGGAAATTGACTATGGTCAAAAGGGACACTTGAGTCAATTAACCAAATTATATATTCAAATCTCCCAGCTCCTGACCCAAAGCTTTTTTTAAATGGTTGATGAAGACATCACCAAGCAACTGCGGAGCCCAAATTAAAGTCCCTGGCTTAGGTGGCGGGTAGAAGTGGGAGAATAACACCGTAAGAAAGTGTAGCTAATCTTATCATTCTGGAATGAAAGCTTTCCCCTCGAGACAGAAGCCTGAAAAAAAAAACCACCAAAGGTCTGATTCGGGAATTCTCCTAGCCATTGCTGCTTGTCCCATTTAAGTCATTTCAGATTAAATTCTTTTCCGTTGCTCATGGCAAGGTCAGTAGATGGTCATGAATTGGTGGTCTTCAGGCCAAGGAAGAGTCATGGAGGTTACACCAAAGTTGAAGGTTCCTGCTTGACTGTTTTCTTCAACCTCACTGAAGCAAACAACCAAGAAGCCGGTGAGAAAAGATTGTTTTGTGACAGGATGAAGAGAAGCTGATAGCAGTCGTGTCTGACCATTATTTAGCAGTACACCCTGTTTATAAGGTTTGTGAGCTCCAAATCGTGTCACGTGCAAGAAGGGAAACGAGAATAAATATTTATACTTGTCCTGAAAATGAGACTCTTTGGCAGAAGCTATGGACTGTGTACACAGTCCTAAAATACGTAGGTACAGTTTGACCATCAATGATCCCCAGATGATACAAGGCCATTAATTATTTCCAAAGTTTATATCCTTTACTGTCCATTGCCTGAGGTCTGAGTTGACTCCACTGGGCTCCTTCCACAAGTGAGCCGTGGTGGCACAGTGGTTAGAGTGCAGTACTGCAGGCGACTTCTGCTGACTGCCGGCTGCCTGCAATTTGGCAGTTCAAATCTCACCAGGCTCAAGGTTGACTCAGCCTTCCACCCTTCCGAGGTCGATAAAATGAGGACCTAAATTGTTGGGGGCAAGGTGCTGACTCTGTAAACCACTTAGAGAGGGCTGTAAAGCGGTATATAAGTCTAAGTGCTATTGCTATTGCTACTAATCTGAAATCAACACCAGCTCCATCTCCCTAGACAGATTTAGGCTTCTGAGGCACTCAGGAAGCCAAGCCAGCTGATTATCAACTTAATATTTGTTCTAAAGGAAATAACTGTGAAAATTCTTGCTTCATCCCGTTTCCCACCTTCTGAGATTTCCATGAATTTGCCAAATGGAAAAACATCATTATGGCTAGCAACCATTTTTCATCTTCTACTCTTTCACCATTCTCGAGAAGTCTATAATGCTGGGATAGGTGGAAAGAAAGAGAAGATGGCTAGCAGCAGCCTAGATGGACCTGAAGGGCCTGGAGAAGTTTTATCTTCTTGGTCACTAAGAGTCAACATGATGATATGATGATGATGTTGTTATCCATTCAGTTCAACTCTTGGCAATTTTATGGGCCAGGTCTCTCCATATCTTCCCATCTTGCACTACTTCTTTGAGTAGAGTCTACACAATCCATCCAAAACAATCTTACCAGTCTTACTTTGTCACGGACACTCAAGACTATTACAAGACCATTTCTTCCTTGGCAAGAGCCACCACAACAAAGAGAAAACTAGGATGGAGGACTGAGCTGTGTGGGGAGATGGGGCTGCTTTCAACCCCTTCAAGACCCTCTTTTTGCAATCTCTGTTTATTTGTATATTTAGTGGGACTCCTGGCTGATGAGAAGGTAGCTACTGGTGAAGAGGATGGAAAAGTGATGGGGGAATGGGATGGGAGAGAAGAAAGCAGAGCTTCTGCCATCCAGCTGTAAAATATTGACGCTGCATCGAGCCAAAATTGTATCACCGAAGCTCTAATTTTATCTCCTTGGAGAAGTCATTTTGCTTTGGCATTTACAGTATTTCCTTTCCTAATTGCATCTTGTAATTAACACAGGAAGGTAAACAGTAAAAAAAAAAAAAAACCTAGCCGGTGTGGGAATTAGGTGGTGTTTTCATTTTAAAAAACAACTTTCTTCAATCTTTACTTGAGTTCTGCCAATACAGCTCTCTATTCTCGAGGTACAAGGCTGAATTTCTAGGAATTGCAAAACAGGTAGCCACATTTTAGCCTAGGCAATGTTGTAACATAGCTTATGTGGTTGGCTTTACTATGTTCTTTCAACTCAGGATTAGCTCAAAGAAATTAGAGTAAAATTGGATTAATTGGTACGGTTAATGTAAGAATGGCTAATCATTCATCCTAATATGAGATTTCCCATTTTCCTTGGACTCATAATCCTGGTTTGGTTGTAAAGCCTACATTCAGGGGGAGGAAAAGTAAGTACAATATAGTGCTTAATTGACTCTACAACACAGTCCTTTCCAGTTCCAAGAAAGCTCCACACCAATTTGCACCACTCAGGTGACCCTGAGGACACAGATAAATCTCCAAGTGGCCTCAAGGCTCTCTACAAGAATGCAAATGACCAGCTGTCTGCAAGGAGTGTAAATCCTTTCATTCCCCACCATCCAGTCAGAGCTGAAGAAGTTTCTTTGGATGAGAAGTGAAACATCTTCAAAGAAAAACCAGAAAGCCCAGTTGCCTCTTGAAAAAGCACCTTTGGGACAACCATGACACGGAGGACGGAGAATCTCCAAAGACACTGACTGCATAGACAACTCTACCAGAAATAGTAGGGTTTTTCAGACAATCAACCAATCAACTTACAAAAATGGAAAATTGGGAGAAAGAATAGAATAGAATAGAACAGAATTCTTTATTGGCCAAGTGTGATTGGACACACAAGGAATTTGTCTTTGGTGCATGTGCTCTCAGTGTACATAAAAAGTCAAGATACATTCGTCAAGAATCATGAAGTACAACACTTAATGATTGTCATAGGGTACAAATAAGCAATCAGGAAACAATCAATATTAATATAAATCGTAAGGATACAAGAAAGAAAAAAAAACACTAATATTTTTTAATAGAGATGGCTGTGGCGAGTTGCAATGGCAAATTGTCCCATTCCAGCCTCAAACAATGCAAAAGGAAGTCAGTGAATTTCTCTCCCATTGTAGTAGGGATGCTGCTAAGAGAGAGAGAGAGAGAGAAGATCCTGTTGTAAATCCAAAGTCCACAAAAGAGAACACGGACGTGATTCCTGGCCCATTAGCTGTCGAAGGGAAGCTCCCACCTAAGGGATCTCTGAGTTTCAATCTGGCAGCTTCTCCAGGTGATGAGTTAGCAATTGATGTGAACAGACTCCGAAAGGGACCTTGTTTTCATATCAGGAGAAACAAATGAATTCACCCCGAACAACAGTTTTTGTACTCCGGGAGATTAATATCTGTGTTGCTCAGGCTTGCTGAAAATAAATTAACTTGTGATGACACAATTACTGTCTTAACAGCATTCATTGCAGACAATTACATGGTATATAAGATACTTAATGTAGTTTTGTGATGAATTTAGGAAATAATTGAGTCAGATGCTGGTGCTTCATTCCATATCGTGCGAGGACATCAGTAAGTGGGTGATTTCCAGTAAACAGAAATGTAAATCAGGTGTTCTTTCTCTGGTAGTGAGCGCAATCCTGGCTAATCATTCAGAAAGAATAATTTATCTTCTCATTTGCATACTGTCTCTTTTTGCCAGCAGACTGTTGATCATTCATTGAGTATTTATTTCTAGCAGTATTTTATTGAGGCTGTTTGATTGAAAGGAAGCACAAGACACCCAGAAATAGCTTTGGGTCTTCTGAATAATTTAGCAATTTTTTTTTTTGCGGTGTATGTAAAGAAGACAATCCACTTTTTCAGATGGAAAAAAAAATTATTGATTGGTGCCGTGCTTTCTTTCTTTACTGTTTGTTGATTACCAATAAAGGATAATTCTTTAATTAATAATTCTTATTAATTGGACCCTAAACAAATGTACAAATGAACCTATACATGCAACCCTGTACAATGCTGTTACTAATCTGGGACTGGATCAACTAGTGACTAACAACACTAGACTCAACAACTGCCTTGATCTCATTTTCTGCAACAGTATAAACACAATTTATGGACTACAAATAAAAGAGCCCTTTTCCAACAGTGACCACAGCATGATTAACTTTTGTCTCAATATACGTCCTTACAAAAATCAGTATAATGATGGAATACCCAAATATAACTTTAAAAACCCCCTCCGCTCTTGATTGGCAAATTCTGTTCACTGGCTATAATACTGCCGAAGACCATTATAACACTTTTTTGCTTGAAGTCAAAAGAGTCATTAAACTATATGTACCACTAATAACCCCCCAAACCAAGAAAAACAAATTACCCATAACAATAAGGAAGCTCCAATCCCCCCCCCCCAAAAAAATCTCTTTGGCGAAAAAACAAAACTGGCTACATAGCTAACTTTAAAAACCACTACAAAAACTTATGCCACCAGAAAAGGACTGAATGCACCAATCAAACAAGAGGAAAACCTTCTAAGCAACAATTCCACTCACGACTTCTATAATTTTGTAAACAACCAACTTAAAGACTCAAAATCCATCCCACCCCTAAAAGGACCTAACGGTAATGACTGTAATGATAAAGCCATTAACACATTCTTTGGCTCAGTCTTTGTAAACAGCAATGGCTCATGCCCAATATTTCCTAGTCGTACCACAAATAATTACAACGATCTAATACAAATCGATTTTACAGAAGATAACGTTGAAAAAGTACTACGCAGCCTAAAACCATCTCTATCTATTGGACCTGATGGACTATGTGCTTACTTCTTAAAAAAGCTTTCCTCTGCCTTAGCAGAACCTCCAAGCATAATCTTTGAAATATCTTTCAAGACCGGCTCCCTGCCCAACCTATGGTCACTAGCCACGATCATCCCTATCTTCAAAAAAGGAGACCCCAGCTTAGTCAAAAATTATAGACCAATCTCTTTATGTTGCGTCACCTGCAAAGTTATGGAATGAATCATAAACCAATCTATTACCCTTCACTTAGAAACAAACAACCTACTTCTAACAAACAATTTGGTTTCAGGAAAAATTTATCCTGTAATCTGCAACTCCTACACTGCAAAAACATATGGACAACACAACTCGATCAAGGCAAAGCAATAGACACAATTTACATAGACTTCTGTGAAGCCTTCGATTCAGTGGTACACGACAAACTACTTCTAAAACTAAAATCCTATGGCATCTCTGGACCCCTACATAATTGGATAGCTGCGTTCCTGTCAAACAGACAACAAGTGGTCAAAATAGGGAGCGCCCTATCAAACCCTGCACCAGTTAACAGCGGTGTCTCCCAAGGCAGTGTTTTAGGACCAACTCTCTTTATTCTTTACATAAATGACAGTTGTGATGATATAAAAAGCAACTGTGTCCTCTT
>QLTV01000380.1:1041792-1054292 GCA_003457575.1 Thermophis baileyi
TAGGCAAAAAAAATCAGAACACAAAATACAAACTGGATGGACACGACCTTGTAGACGACCCTCACTCTGTTAAGGACCTTGGAATACTCATCTCTAATGATTTAAGTGCCAGAGCCCACTGTAACAACATTGCCAAAAAAGCATTAAGAGTTGTTCACCTAATCTTGCGTAGCTTCTTCTCTGGTAATATTGTACTTTTAACCAGAGCATATAAAAATTTGCTAGACCAATTCTCGAATACAGCTCATCTCTCTGGAACCCACACTACATATCGGACATTAATACAATTGAGAATGTCCAGAGATATTTCACGAGAAGAGTACTACACTCCTCTGTTCGCAAGAGAATACCTTATGCCACCAGACTTGAAAGTTTGGGCTTAGACAATTTAGAACTATGCCGCCTTCGGTCTGACCTAAGTGTAGCACATAAAATTATCTGCTACAATGTCCTACCCGTCAATGACTACTTCAGCTTCAACCGCAACAATACACGAGCACACAATAGATACAAACTTAAGGTAAACCGCTTCAAACTCAATTGCAGAAAATACGACTTCAGCAACAGAGTGGTCAATGCCTGGAATGCACTACCGGACTCTGTGGTTTTTTTCCCCAAATCCCCAAAACTTTAACCTTCGACTGTCTACTGTTGACCTCACCCCATTCCTAAGAGGGCGTGCATAAGCGCACCAATGTGCCTATCGTCCCTGTCCTAATGTCCCCATGTACTGATAACCATCTCATGTATACATGTTTATACTTTTACTGTAATCTTATATATGCTTGGCAAAAATAAATAAATAAATAAAAAATAATTATTTGTAGCTCAGGGTTGAAATGAGGTGCTCTCTGAGCTTGTTTGTTTTCTTGCAGACATTTCATGACCCATCTAGGTAACATCATCAGTGCTGGTCTGTTTGTTGATTGATTGATTGATTGACTGATTGATTGAAGTTCTATTCAAAAGATTCAGATAAGATAGAGTCAGGATGATTTTTCTCTCCTGTTTTCCATCATTGGTTGTGGAAAGCTAATTGGTGAAAAACAAAAACCCAACGTCTTTTTCTGTATTCTTTCTGGAAAATGCATGTTCTCAGACTGTTCAATCTCCAGTAAAAGGGAAAAAATAAAGATTTCTTAGAGCTTCCAAATATATTGTTTTGACTGAATTCCACCACTGCTTTTTTTAAATTTTAGCACAAGACACGTCACTTTTTACTGGAGATTTTTATACCCTGAGCTGCATGTAAAATTCACACATCTGCCATGACCTTTTCTCTTTAAATGGTTTCATCATTGTGACCAACATAGGCTAAAGGAAAAAAAAATGTAAAAATGTTCCTTTCTAAGAAGGTTAAGCAACTCTTGCTGTGTCCTTTCCTCATTAATCTGGACCTCTCTGACATGAAAACCGTGGTCTCCTTAATTACATTTTGGTGTCAAAGGACACTTGAAACCAACAGATAAACACTCTGACCTTCAGGGTTCATCCTTGTACTTTAATTCAAGGTCAGGAAGTTCAAAAGTTCTCTTCGTTAGGACATCAGTTAAAGAAAGGAAAGCAAAGCTAGTCATCTGAGAGTTGCTACTAAGTTTAATGGAACGGTCTTATATTTATGTATATGTCACTTCTCCCTTGGCCTAACCTCACAAACATTCCACAAAGCAGTTAGAATAAATTATGGTAACCCAGAATTCCAATAAACCAGTGGCCAGGATTAATCCCCACAAAGAGTTTAATTAGCTTTTTCTTCAATTTTTGCCAACAAGCAACTTACAAACATGAATACTAAAGGCAAGGAATCTTCATTTCTAAGCAAACCATGTCAAATCACATAGTAGGACTGTATTACTAACTATTACCCTTCTCGCCTTTCCTGTTAACTATTCCTTTAGCATCTTATAACTATCACTTTGTTGTTTGTATCTTATGATTGATGTTGATTGCTTTTATTTAGTAGCCTATGATTATCACTGAGTCTTGTATCTTATGATTTACGGTGATTGTATTTTATAATTATGATCATGATTTATCACTTGTAGCTTGCATGTACACTGAGAGCTTATGCACTGGAGACAAATTCCTTGTATGTCCAATAACATGTGGCAAATAATGAAGAAAGAAGGAATGAAAGAAAGAAGGAAACAAAGAAAGAAGGAAGGAAGGAAGGAAGGAAGGAAGGAAGGAAGGAGGAAGGAAGGAAGGAAGGAAGAAAGAAAGAAAGAAAGAAAGAAAGAAAGAAAGAAAGAGAAGAGAAAGACAAAAAAGAAGGGATGGATGAATGGGGAAGGAAGGAAGGAAGGAAGAAGGAAGAAAGAAAAAAGAAAAAAGAAAAAAGAAAAGAAAGAAAGAAAGAAAGAAAGAAAGAAGAGAAAGACAAAGAAAGAAGAGAAAGACAAAGAAAGATGGGATGGATGTATATATGGGGGAAGGAAGGAAGGAAGGAAGGAAGGAAGGAAGGAAGGAAGGAAGGAAGGACAAAAGAAGGGAGGGAGGGAGGGAGGGAGGAAGAAAGAAAGAAAGAAAGAAAGAAAGAAAGAAAGAAAGAAAGAAAGAAAGAAAGAAGAGAAAGACAAAGAAAGATGGGATGGATGGATGGATTGATGGAGAAAGGAAGGGAGGGAGGGAGGGAGGGAGGGAAGGAGGACACAACTTCTAAAGCTGAGAATTAAGGCAATGTGAAATTTCATGATGATGGGATGGGACGCAGAACTTCCCACTCAAGAGACGATAGTTGCATTCTGGGAAATATGTGTGGGTTGGTCTTGGGAGTTGCTTTGGAATACCTTGTTTGTGAACCACCACAACTAGGCCAAAGAGACTGCCAGTTCCTTCGATGTGCCATGAATCACATCTCCTCGGGGTTCTCTGGGCAAGGACGAAGAGGAGTGGTTGGTGGGAAGCTGCCAAACAAATTAGAATGTAACAATATTGGAACACTGAAGCAAGCTGCCTCTGCACAATTTTCTCAAGCTCGGTCCAAATTTTGCAACCTCTCTGTCCGGATTTCAAAAAGAAGGAGTTCCCTTGCTTGCTTTCTTCGGGATAAAATTGCTCGGTATTTTCATGCCCATCAACCAGACTTACTTTGATCTAAACCAAGTCCCCTCATTCCATGGAAAATAAATGTATCCTTTATTGAGGCCTTTTTTGATGCTGAAGTAATGTTTTGGCAAAACCTTTACAAATCTCAGATAAATAATTTAAGGTTGAACCACCATGTTTTCATTGGCAATGGGCAGCACAAAAAAGGCTTATTGCAGTACCTGGCTCAATATTAGTAACTCTGAGAGGGATCTTGGAGTCCCAGTGGACAATCACTTAAATATGAGCCAGCAGTGTGCTGCAGCTGCCAAAAAAGCCAACACAGTTCTAGGCTGCATAAACAGAGGGATAGAATCAAGATCATGTGAAGTGTTAATACCACTTTATAATGCCTTGGTAAGGCCACACTTGGAATACTGCATCCAGTTTTGGTTGCCACGACGTAAAAAGGATGTGGAGACTCTAGAAAGAGTGCAGAGAAGAGCAACAAAGATGATTAGGGGACTGGAGGCTAAAACATACGAAGAACGGTTGCAGGAATTGGGTATGTCTAGTTTAATGAAAAGAAGGACTAGGGGAGACATGATAGCAGGCTTCCAATATTTGTGGGGCTGCCACAAAGAAGAGGAGGGGGTCAATCTATTCTCCAAAGCACCTGAAGGCAGGACAAGAAGCCATGGATGGAAACTAATCAAGGAAAGAAGCAATCTAGAACTAAGGAGGAATTTCCTGACAGTGAGAACAATGAATCAGTGGAATAACCTGCCTCCAGAAGTTGTGAATGCTCCAATACTGTAAGTTTTTAAGGAGAGGTTGGACAACAATTTGACTGAAATAGTATAAGGCTTCCCGCTTGATGGGGGAAGATAATCAAGGCAGTTACATATATATAGGTCAGCAGTTCAGCGGTTTGAATCCCTAGCGCCGCATAATGGGGTGAGCTCCCATTACTTGTCCCAGCTTCTGCCAACCTAACAGTTCGAAAGCATGTAAAAAATGCAAGTAGAAAAAGAGGGAACACTTTGGTGGGAATGTAACAGTGCTCCGTGCACCTTCGGCGTTGAGTCATGCCGGCCACATTTTACCTTTACACACATACACACACACACACACACACACACACACACACACAGAGTACATAGTGTGTGTGTGTGTGTGTGTGTGTATGTACAGTATGTATGTATGTATGTATGTATGTATGTATGTATGTATGTATGTATGTATGTATGTAACTGCCTTGATTATGTAAAGTAGCCTTTCTCAGGCTTGGCAACTTTAAGACAGTTTAATAAATTTGTTTAATAAATTAATCCTGGTATCTTCTCTTCCATGTCATCAATCTTTTGTTTTTCTAACAGTAGCTGATGCTACTTAAGCTGTATGTTGATTAGTCCTTAACAGACCGTTTCATAGACTCTAATCTGGGAGCCACCCACAAGATTCCCTTGCAAAGGTTACAGAAACTCCATACAGTATCTGTGTTTTCTTACAGAGCAATATTGCTTGTATTTGTTCAGAATGCAGAAGTCCCCTGAAGTCCCGAGAAGCTTAGTGGACCTAGGAAAGAAGTTGCAGAATTATTCCTTTGTACATGAAATCAAGATTTGCACAAAACGTCCATCTCTCAGAACAGAAGATGTAAATTGTTTGTGGGTGGTCATGTGAGATAATTAACCATTGTTGTTTATCAGTGAAACATTCATTGTTGTTTTTTAAAGCCATTTTTTTGACAAATGTAGCTGACAAAATATTTTGCAGAGGTTACCGGTGGGCGGATGTAAGAGAGAAAGGAACATTCCTGGTCGAAGGCATGCCACGCATGAAAATCCTTCTTTATTTCTTGCATCTTTCTTGCATTACTTCACCGATTGATTTTCTTAATATCTGTAGAAGGTTGACTTTGCATCCGACTTCAACAAAGCCAACACACATTGGGCATCTCTGTTTTTGAATTATAATGTAACAATCTCACTTTTTCAATGCAGGATGTTTCATCGTTAATGAAGAGAACTTCAAATGGATACAAAGTTTATATTTATTTATTTATTTATTTATTAAATGTATTTGGCGCCCATCTCATATAGAAATAGAAATAGAATAACAGAGTTGGAAGGGACCTTGGAGGTCTTCTAGTCCAACCCCTGCTTAGGCATGACTCCTGGTGGCTTACAGCATTCAAACATTCAAACCCTAACTGATAAATATTGATAAGTATCACTGAATTATCGGCGGTTCAAATTTTTTATTTTAGTTTATCAAAAGGTAAAATACAGAAATACAAAGGAAAAATGAAGATAATGGGGGAATAGGGGAGGAAAAGGGGAAGAGAAGAAAGTGTAGGGTAGAGGGGGAAAAAAGAAAGAAAAAAGCACTGACTTCTGACACCTTTTGGTGCAGTAGAATAAAGTAACCTCAACTTTTTACTTTTATATAATAATATATAGTAGCCATCTCTATAACATCGAACCTCTCTAATCAGCAAAACCCAAAATCAAAATTCCGTTTTTCCCCACCTCAAGCACAAAGTCCAAAAGTAATTTCCAAGTAGAAACAATATTAATTGTGTTCTATTCTTTAATCAAAGCAGTCAATTTAGAGTATCATTGAATCATGAGCTTTTCCATGTGGTAGCTCAGTCTTCTTGGGGCCTCTCAGATGTGTTGGACTTCAGTTCAGTTCAGACCCGAAGAAGCTTCTTGGATGAGAAGCGAAAGAAAATCAAGAGAGTCCAGTTGCCTCTTGAAAAAGCACCTTTGGGACAACCATGACCTGGAGGACTAAGAATCTCCATAGACTTCAATTCAACTATCCTGCAACTGTCTATGGAGATTCTCAGTCATCCAGGTCATGGTTGTCCCAAAGATGCTTTTTTCAAGAGGCAACTGGTTTTTCTTTGAAGACCTTTTGCTTCTCATCCAAGAAGCTTCTTTAGCTGAAAGGTCTTCAAAGGAAAACTAGTTGCCCCTTGAGAAAAGCACCTTTGGGATGTCCTCTAACTGGCTCAGACTTTAGCTAAGTTGGAGAGAAATGGCCTCCTGTCCTCCAAATACCTGGAGAAACATCTTCCCCAACTCCTTCCATTGACTGTGATGCTTTAGACTGGAGCCCAGAAGACCTAGAGGTATTAAATCATTGGCTAATCCTCAAATGAATCCCGAAGCCACGTGTTAGTTAGTTGTGGGAGAAGAAGGGAAGCCAGCATAAATTTGTCTGGTGTAATTGAGTATAATTCTGAAAGTCTTAAGTTGTGTAAGATCATCGCAAACTTGCATCAATCTAGATCTCCTTCCAGATCACGGTGTGCTGACAATGGAGGAGCACTAACAACTCAGGTTTGGCCCGAGTTAATCATGCACCTTTGGAGAGATTACACAGATACCCAAAACATGTTTAGCAAATGCTTGATGGTTGGAGCATACCAGTTTCCCCGGGGACAGAGCAGAAATGAAAAGCAGCATCAGGAGGAGAGGAACGCAGGGTTGATCAAATGATTGCTATCTGGCCAGGTGAGTCTCCTGGCAGTTGTGTGTTTACGGAACAGTTTAAAAAGATTTTAATTAATTGTTGAGATTGTGCGTGTGCGTGTGTGTCAAGAAGGTAACCTACAAAAGCATTTCCGATCAAGCTGCTGGCAATTACAATCCTATGGGTGGAGTCCATACTAAGAGGATTCATGGTAATTGTTTGGAGGGATTTTCAACCCATCTTTATTTGGCTGTACATTCATTTGTAGCGCAAGGCTAAAGCCTTTTTTCCAAATAGTTAATCTGGGAGGAGAACCCACAATCTTTATCATATGATAAATGTCATTATTTTAGGCGGAGAGAAGCATTAGGGATCTGAATTGGCCGGTCTAGAGAAAAGAAGGACTAGGGGATGACATGATAGCAGTATTCCAGTGTTTGAGGGACTTCCACAAAGAAGAGGAGGGGGTCAACTTATTTTCCAAAGCACCTGAAGGCAGGACAAGAAACAATGGATGAAAACTAATCAAGGAGAGAAGCAACATGAAATTAAGGAGAAACTTCCCGACAGTGAGGACAATTAACCAGTGGAATGGCTTGACTTCAGAAGTTCTAGGTGCTTCATCACTGGAGGTTTTCAAGAAAAGACTGGACAGCCATTTGACCGGGATGATATAAGGACTCTTACCTTGAGCAGGAGGTTGGACTAGAAGACCTCCAAGGTCCCTTCCAGTTCTATTCTGATTGTAATTGTAATTGAATACAATTCTGAACCCAGCTAGCTCTTGCTTCATTCACCAGTGTGTGAACCTTTGTACAGAGTTTTTGGCTGAGGAATACTGGGAGCTGAAGTCCACACAACCTGAAGTTGCTAAGATTGAGACACATAGGATAACAGAGTTGGAAGGGACCTTGGAGGTCTTCTAATCCAACCCCCTGCTTAAGCAGGAGACCGTGTACCATTTTAGAGAAGAGGTTGTCCAATCTCTTATTAAAAATCCTCCAGCGATGGAGCTCCCACAGCTTCTGGAGGCAAGCCGTTCCACAGATTAATTGTCCCAACTGTCAGGAACTTCAGCAACAGAGTGATCAATGCCTGGAATTCACTACCTGACTCTGTGGTTTCTCCCCCAAACCCAAAAAACTTTAACCTTAGACTGTCTACTGTCGACCTCACCCCATTCCTAAGAGGTCTGTAAGGGGCGTGCATAAGCGCACCAGCATGCCTACCGTCCCTGTCCTACTGTCCTATTGTCTTCATCTATCTGTATTCACTTTGATTATGTTTATGTTTATACCTATACCTGCTATCTTGTACATGTTTGACAAATAAATAAATAAATAAATAAATAAATAAATGTGGCCTTACTGTAGATCAACGCCATTACTTGGTGCTGAATTAACTTGAACACTTTTCTACAGAGACTCCCAAACTGATCCTCCGTTGTCAATCTATGCCTTTCTTTTCCCTGACTTTGGGATGTTTCCCACACTCCAAATCTAGGGTTTAAGATCTGCCTCTGGAAACCAGGATAACCATAGTTGAAGCCAACAGGAAGATTGCTCATTCAGTACATTGGGTTGACATCAGCCTAATTGTTTTAATTGATTTGTATCATTTAATTGACTGAAATGGAACCATCGCTTGATGTTCAAGCAAAGCCAAGGAAAAAGTTCCAGGAAGAACCAGCGGGAGGGCTACTAGATTAATTTCTAAATGAGTCTGAGGGCTGGGCCCACCAGGAAGTCAAGAAGGAGGACAGGCTTCTTCTTACAAGCTTAGTCCTGCATGCTGAGCTTCCCCCCCCACCACCTACCCCATCTTCCTTTTTTTCCACCCACAACAAGCAGTGTGGTCTTTCTCATTGCTAACACTCCAGCCTGAACGAGTGCCAGCCTCTCACTCCGTTGATCTGAGACACGATCATAAATCACAAGGGGCTTATTTGGCTTCTGGCTGATGAAAGCTCTGAAGTAATCACGGCAATCCCAATCCTGAGAACTTTGCTGTGGGTTCGGTGTCCCCTCCTGCCCCACACTCTTTCTGCATCTGGGAAGGTGGGGCTGGGGGTTGTGATTTACAGCTCCTCTTTGGTGTGTTTTTTAATTGAGAATTTACATGATAATTTGTGGCTACACGATTAGGTTGAGTTTATCTTATGAAGCGATCTAGGAGAGTTGTTTAGAAAACCCTGGGGGTGCATTCCAGCTTTTTCAGCTATCCAAACCAATTGCTGTTGTTTCCAACCTCCTTGTGTTCTTTTTCTTCTTCTTCTTCTTCTTCTTTTTTTTTAAAGAAAGAAACAGGAGAGAGAAGTGGCTGAGTCTGGATGCAGTTTGATCTCCCGCTAGAAAGGTCAAAGGTCCAACGACTCGTAAAAGAGTGGTTGAAGCCAGGAGAGGTTGCGCTGCAATTGTAAAAACTAGATTCTCCCACAATGGTAGGTGGCTGTATAAATGACAAACTGTACAAGAATCAGAGCTGTTACTCTATCAGGCGCATCTTCACCTGTGCTACATTTATGACTCCATCAACGTGGGTTTATTTAACAGCTGTGGGAACATGTAAGGTTACCTTGCGTGAGAGGTCAAATCTCCTAAATTGCAGCCTGCACATTAACTATTTTGGTTGGGGAGGTTTGTAAAAGGTGCCATTACAATGCACACAACTGTTGTTGCACGTACACCTTGTAATCACAGAAGTGGGGAAGAAAAACAAACTTGGAGTCCAAATCTACTTGGAGAAGTAACCAGGAAGTTTACTTCAAATTCTTGGATTGGAGTGTTCCTCCAAAATTAATGATATGTCTGTCCTGAGGAATCAACTCCCCCCCAAAAATGTTGATCACCTAAAAGCACCATCAGTCGAATGAGACAGAAATGGCATAACTTGAGAGGGATCCTATGAACTCTACTGAGATTTAATGAATGTGAAATGGAAAGGAAACCCAGTTTAATTTTTGCCAACCAGCCTTTGAAGCACGAATCAACTTACTACTTAAAAAAATAAGAGAAACCCTTGGTCCAGGAGAATATAGAATTATGCTTTAGGAGGGGGTAGATTGTAGAACATAGATGAGATCTGTTTGTAAAAAGAAAAATACAAAAGGAAGGGAAGGAATCAACCAGTTGTTATTAACCAAGTCTCCTCTCTTCTCCTTCTCCTTCTCCTTCTCCTTCTCCTTCTCCTTCTCCTCCTCCTCCTCCTCCTCTCCTCCCTTCTTTCTTTCTTTCTTTCTTTCTTTCTTTCTTTCTTTCTTTCTTTCTTTCTTTCTTTCTTTCTTTCTTTCTTTCTCTTTCCTTCCTTCCTTCCTTCCTTCCTTCCTTCCTTCCTTCCTTCCTTCCTTCTTTCCTTCCTTCCTTCCTTCCTTCCTTCCTCACTCATTCACTTACTTACTTACTTACTTACTTACTTACTTACTTACTTACTTACTTACTTACTTACTTACTATCTCAGTCCATAATCTCCCCCATGGTCATATAATTAACTAAAGTATTTTAATAACACTCCCTTTAGTCTTTTTTTATTATTGTTATTGCTACACATCCACTTAAGAGCAATAAATGGTAATCAGCAATTAATCTGCTGATATGCAAATATAAGATGCTACATGATGATTTGACAACACTGGACTGAGTCACTTGCCTAGCATTGTCTTCGTGTGAAAAAAACTCACTTACAAAATATACGTGGGAAATATACCTGCTTTGGGAATTGGAATCCGTGGCATATTTTCAATTCTCTAGATTTTGTATAGGCTGCAGCAACATTGCAAATATCAGAAAGAATCAGCTACAAACTTCTGAAACTGTTCTCCATTCTGTCTCCGCCTTCTGTGTTGGTGAATCTCTATCTCTCCTTCTAGTCAGTTTTGACTCTTGGCAGCTTCACAGTTGGATCCATGCAAGTTTTCATTCTTTTGTCTTTTCGGGGAACAACACATAAATGCTTTGCCAATGCCTTCTTTTGTGGATTTGTGCAACTTCCAGAGTAGCCTCCAGCCTTCAGGCTCCCTGGAGGGATGGATATGTCCATGAATTAACAAAGAAATGCAATCCTTCCATCCCACCATCCTATCAGAACCTATCTTTCCATCCCCCCATCATCTAGTTTCAACTGTCAGTACCTATCCTTCTACCCGTCTTCCATCAGAACTGATGAAGCTTCTTGGATGAGAAGCGAAACTACTTCTTCTTCTTCTTCTTCTTCTTCTTCTTCTTCTTCTTCTTCTTCTTCTTCTTCTTCTTCTTCTTCTTCTTCTTCTTCTTCTTCTTCTTCTTCTTCTTCTTCTTCTTCTTCTTCTTCTTCTTCTTCTTCTTCTTCTTCTTCTTCTTCTTCTTCTTCTTCTAGAATAGCAATAGCAATAGCACTTATACTTATATACCGCTTTACAGGGCTTTACAGCACACTCTAAGCGTTTCACAGAGTCAGCATATTGCACCCAACAATCTGGGTCCTAATTTTAAAACAGTCCAGTTGCACCTTTGAGATAACTATGACCTGGATGACTGAGAATCTCCACACTTACATCCCTGAAGTAAGAACTTCAGTAACAACCTTTCTCGTGCAGTGATGCTTCACTGCATGAAGTTCTTCAGTGCATGAAATGAGCATAGAGAAGCTATAATGCATGGGAGTGCGTTGAACTCAGCAGCAATTTATGGATTTTCAATACATTCAAGTATAGAATGTGAGGGATGTGTGTTTTTGTTTTATTTTTATACATAATGTACACTGAAGATGGCATTTAATTTTGTTGTACGAGGTGCAATGACAATAAACTAAACTAAACTAAACTAAATTGTAAGACACCCAGTGTCTGAGATGGAGGGCTCTAGAAACTGAATAAATAAATACATTAATACATAAACCTTCACAATTTAAACACTTGTATAGAAGTAATGCCCTCTGTTTTAGTGTAGCGGTATCTCTACTCAGGACTCTGGTAGGTAAGGAAATATCAAATTCCAGTGTTGTACCACTGTGCACAGGCTCCACTTCTTTTCTATGTGTGTCATGCTATCACACACACATACAACACTGGTGAGGTTCTGTGTCACAATACCCCTAACATTGCTTTCATAATTTTGATTACAGATATCTCTGTTTGGGCGTGATCCCTCCTCCCGTTGATCCTAACATTTGGCACAAAACTGAGTTTTCTAATATGAAACAAGAGGAAAGTTGTTAAACAAACAAGCTGTCACGTTAGCTGGAGTTAATCTGCCTAATTTGTCATTCGTTGAATTTAATTCACATTTATTTTTTCGCTTCGGCTCTCTTTGGATGTATTCTTTGGCATGTCAAAGAATAATAATAGCACCTATTCTGAAATAGCTGTTCACACCTGCCCTTTACGTTTGCAAGAAATGTGCTGCATTCTACAATTATTACAGCTGCTTTTAATAATAATAAAAAAAAGCACGTGGTTTTCCCTGTGGCATTCTGTGAAAGTGAAAGGTGAACTTAGAAGTAGGAGAGAAAGAGTCTTGAAGCTTTTGAACTTTGGCATTTTGAACTTTGGAGAAGTTGGAGAAGAAGCCTGAGAATCGTATGGGCAGTCAAGTAAACAAAGAAATGGATCATCAAAACAATCACTTCAAAATTTTCACCTAAGGCACAAATGAGCAGGCTGAAATTGTCATATTTTGGATACACAATGGGAAGACCTGGTTCTCACCTATGAAGGTAAGAAAGATGGAAGGAAAGAGAAGAACACCAGCCACAAAGTGGATTGACTCAGATATACTAGGTTGCACCTTTGGAAGATGACATTGGCACAGAACATCCTGAAAGATGGTCTATCTATGTTGTCACTGAGACGCAACTTGATAGTACATAATTAAGTAAAGGAGAAGGAGAAAGGCGGAAGAGGGGAGAAGGAGAAAAAGGAAGAGAAGGATATGGAGTCAGAGAGAAGAAGAAAGAGAAGGAGAACGAAGGGAAGGGAGGTAAAGTCAGGGAAGAGGGACACGGGAAGATGACAT
>QLTV01000380.1:1059292-1064353 GCA_003457575.1 Thermophis baileyi
TATAGAATAAGTGAATTATAAAATGTAAATACATATATAAGGGATAATACAAATGTGGATATTCACCGAAACAAGCTTATTGTAAATACGGGGAAATTGATCCCCCACTGTTTTGTTTGTTTGGTATGTGTTTGTGTTATATGTGTATTTAATAAAAATTCTAAAGCACCAGAAAGCAAGACAAGAAGCAATGGATGGAAACTAATCAAGGAGAGAAGCAACCTAGAACTAAGGAGAAATTTCCTGACAGTTAAAACAATTAATCAGTGGAACAACTTGCCTCCAGAAGTTTTTGGTGAATGCTCCAACACTGGAAGTTTTAAAGAAGAGATTGGACAGCAGTTTGTCTGAAATGGGATAGGATCTCCTGCTTGAGCAGGGGGTTGGACTAGAAGACCTCCAAGGTCCCTTCCAACTCTGTTATTTCTGGTTCCATCCATCACTTTCTGCCCAGTTTTAGTTAGTTTGCAATTGTATTTTCCCTGTGCCTTTTGAAGGTTGATTTCATCTATTCCAGCTATGGACATCATTTCTTATCAGAGGATGGAGACTCAAAGGCATCTCCAGTTGTGTTTCATAAATGAAGTTGTCATAGAGTTGTCCATTTCTTCGTTGAGATTCCTCAAGTCAATCCTGCCAAGCCTTTAGACTTTACACTTTCTAGTATTAATTTTTACTTACCTCTCAGGATCTTTATCAATTCCAACTTGTCCTTAATATGAGATTTTAGTTTCAGCCCTCTTGAGCATTGAACATTGATTTTATGAGCAGCCGAACATCTCATACCCTTAAATACCCTACTAGCTCAACCAACCACTGCCAGAAGCTTCGTCCCAAGTAGAGTAAAATGTCTCTTCTTCTTTCTCTCTCTCCAACTACTTGGGCCTTTGAACCCCATCCCTCATCCCACAGCTGAAGAAACAGGCTATTCCTTGTGAGATCTGCCTCTCTAATAATTTTGTTGGTGTAAATAGAATAGAATAGAATTCTTTATTGGCCAAGTGTGATTGGACACACAAGGAATTTGTTTTTGGTGCATGTGCTCTCAGTGTACATAAAAAAAAAAAGACAAGATACATTCGTCAAGAATCATAAGGTACAACACTTAATGATAATCATAGGGTACAAATAAGCAATCAGGAAACAATAAATATCAATATAAATCGTAAGGATACAAGCAACAAATTGTGTCTACTTAATTTGACCCTCAGGACTCTTTAGCTTGTAAGGAGATTGCCAAGTCTGTCCTTTGTGCGTGAAAGTTGTATAATGTTTAACAGAGATGACTTTTTCAAACTATCAATTCAACCTTTCGTTTCAACCCTGGTTAAAATCTCTGTTCAGATTTGCTTTCACTCCAAGAAGTCCCATCTCCCTTCTCTAATTGAAACCATTGGCCCCACAGGCATTTTCTGGATTTCTCTGTTTAATTGACAGTAGAGAGGAAGGAGTGGGGCATCACTGCCTTGTTATCCAGATGACAACTCCCAGGATTGTTTCAGACTTTGTTTTTTCTTGTGAGTCTCTCAACACTGGGTTGTTGTTCTACAGCTTTGCTCCATGCAGAACTGGATCAAAACGTTTTGCTGAGGTAGAAAAGTAAGATGTCTCCTCCTTACAGCTGAATTTTTCTTTAGTGTTCTTGACAGGTTTGGAACACAACAAGAACATCTTGAGGTGGTTCAGGACAGGCTTCATGGCACATAAGTTTCTTTTGTGACATCCTGCTGTCATCCCTCAGCAGCTATTGTTGTTGAGGAACACATTATCTGCCTAATAGTAGGGGTGGCTGTGGCTGTAGGCGAGATCGTTGGTGATGAAAATTTAGAAACTCCATCTAAAGCAATCAGCAGTGATCAACTACAGAAAGGCAGTACTGATCTATTGGCTTGTTTTATATCGTTTCACTACAGGTGGTTCTTGACTTACAACAGTTCATTTAGTGACCAATGCAAGCTACAACAGCTCTGAAAAAAATCACTTATGACCGTTGCAGTTTCCTGGGCTCATCAGAACACCTTTTGGGATCTTCTGACAAGCCAAATCAATGGGGAAGCCAGATTCACTTAACAGGGACAACTGCAGTGATTCACTTAACAACTGTGGCAAGAAAGATCATAAAATAGGGCCAATTCACTTAGCAACTGTCTTACTTAAGGCAGAAATTTTGGTCAATTGTGGTCCTAAGTCAGTGATGGCGAACCTATGGCACGCGTGCCACAGGTGGCACGTGGAGCCATATCAGAGGGCACGCGAGGCATTGTCCTATGTCAGCTCCAGTGCACATACGCGCGCTGGCCAGCTGATTTTCAGTCTTGGGGAAGGCCGTTTTGCCCCGGAGTGCGAAAAACAGCCCAACAGGCAAACCGGAAGTGCGTTTTTCTGAACTTCCAGTTTGCCCGTTTGCCCATTTTTCACCATCCCAGGCTTCAGTGAGGCCTTTGCGCATGCGCGGGGGTGGTGGTGGGGGGGTTGTGCGCATGCGCAGGGGGCAGCAGGGGGGTTGTGCGCATGCGTGGGGGAGAGGAAATGGGTGTGGGCACGTGCTCGCGTGCCAGCGCGCGCACACACCCGCTTTTGGCACTCGAACCAAAAAAGGTTCGCCATCACTGTCCTAAGTCAAGGACTACCTAAATTCTGCCCTTCCAATTATGGCCAAATGGATAACATCCATAAAGAGACAAGACTGTGTGTAGAATTGATGGAGGCCTCAATATTTTGTCTACTCTGAGAAAGGGACCAAAAAAATGCCTATGGTCAATTTGAGAAGACACAAAACCTTTGAAATGGTGGTGGACAAATACTTGGAGTTTTTCATGACATCTATGTTCTTCCGGGCCTTCTTAAAGCCAGAAAAACAACAATAAAAGGATTACAATGTCTGATTCCGCCTCCTTTGTGGTTTGAGTATTCATAATCTTGGAGGTGAAGAAAAATGTTGCAGACCAAATGTTTTCTGCTTTAGACTTCTTCCCATTCAAATGGAGAGGTATAATTAACTTAATGATTCATTAGCATCCACCCCATGTTCTACTACTTTATATAAGCACTTAGGAAACCAGAGTGACTATCTTTCAAATTAGCATGTGGGAAAAGTTCCTCTACTCATTCAAATAGTTGCAATAGCTTCTATAAAACTAGATCATGAGAGGACAATAAACATTTAATTGGATTAATTATTGTTTAGCTTCTATTCTTGCTATTACGGAACTTCCATACTTTGTAGGTTTCTCCCTTTCCCCCAATTTCTGGTTTTCTTCATTCTTTGTGGGAAAATTTTGAGCAGTATCCTTTCAATAAATGGTGATCTCTGATCACATCCATGTATTATCTTATATCTGGGCTAGGACACATTGCACAGGGAAATTATGTACCAACATAATGAAGAAGCTACATCTGCATTCAAAATCAAGACAAAACCAAAGAGGCATTTGAGGGTTCAATAAATGGAAGGAGCAGACCAGAAATGCTTCTGGTGTTATTGAGAACATGATCAAAATTATTTATTAAGAAGATTTGTAGAACTACCCAACTCACTCATGGTGACTCTGGGTGGCTTACAGAAAACCCCAGATACAAAATCAATAAAGCCGTACATCACCCTCAGGCAGGGGTGGGCTGCTACGGGTTTGCCCAGGTTCGGGGAGAACCCGTAGCTAACGTTATGGTTGGTTTGGAGAACCTCCAAATCCCACCCCTGGCTGGCCCTGCCCACCTTGCCCCACCCATCCCACCCCACCCTGCCCCTCCCAGGAGTCTCCACGCAGCCCGTTTTGGATGCGAGGTAAGTGCAGGGCCCACACGGAGGCTCGGGGAGGGGAAAAAATGGGCCTCCCTGAAGTTCTGGAACGCCAGAAACGGGCCCATTTCCGGCCTCCGGAGGGCCTCCGGAGCCAGTGGGAGGCAGTTTTTGCCCTCCCAGAGGCTTGAGGAAAGCCTCCGGAGCCTGGGGAAGGCAAAAACACCCCACACACACCGTGGTGCAGGAGGCCACCATGGCCACGCCCACCCAGCAACCGGGCAGAGAACCCTGGGGACCCCTGTCCTCAGGTCCCCAGGTCCACTGGCAAAACTATAACTTCAGGATCTTTTGAAAGAGTGTCAAAGTGGGGGCCAGTCTAATCTCTGCAGGGATGATGCACCACATGAAGGGGACCACCAGAGAGAAGGCTCTTCTTTTTGGTCCCACTAAGTGAACTTCCTTAAAAGAGGGGACCCATAACATCCCCTGCCTCCCCATTCTGGTGGGCTGGATAGATATAACTGGAGAAAAAGTGGTCCTTCAAGTAACTTGGTACCACCTTTGTAGAACTCTGAATTAAGTGAAACATTTGACAGTCACGCTATCTTCTGAAGCCGATAGCTGTAGGAAAAGACCAGCCTGAGTCTGAGGGAGGAGTCAAACGTGTTATCAGTTTGGAGTCCCTTCGCACCCACAAGAGATGAATTCAAATCCAGCCCTCCTTGAATTCCATTGACTCTTATCTCCTGCAAATATGCCTTGACCATTAGTAGTTCAGATTCTTGTAGAGAGATACAGTATGTCACAGAAGTGAGTACACCCCCTCACATTTTGTAAATATTTAAGTATATCTTTTCATGTGACAACACTGAAGAAATGACACTTGGCTACAATGTAAAGTAGTGAGTATACAGCTTGTATAACAGTGTAAATGTGCTGTCCCCTCAAAATAACACAACACCCAGCCATTAATGTCTAAACTGCTGGCAACAAAAGTGAGTACACCCCTAAGTGATAATGTCCAAATGGGGCCCCAAGTGTCAATATTTTGTGTGGCCACCATTATTTTCCAGCACTGCCTTAACCCTCTTGGGCATAGAGTTCACCAGAGCTTCACAGGTTGCCACGGGAGTCCTCTTCCACCCCTCCCTGATGACATCACGGAGCTGGTGGATGTTAGAGACCTTGCGCACCTCCACCTTCTGTTTCAGGATGCCCCACAAATTCTCAATAGCGTTTAGGTCTGGAGACATGCTTGGCAAGTCCATCACCTTTACCCTCAGCTTCTTTCGCAAGGCAGTGGTCGTTTTGGAGGTGGG
>QLTV01000380.1:1101799-1120173 GCA_003457575.1 Thermophis baileyi
GGCGATGCTCTTCCGGTTTCCAGCGCTCCCCCCCCCCACGCGCGTGCTCCCATTTCAGCACTCGGTGCCGAAAAGGTTCGCCAACACTGATCTAGCTGATACCCCAAAGGTGCTTTTTCAAGAGGCAACTGGGCTTTCTGGTTTTTCTTTGAAGATATTTCACTTCTCATCCAAGAAGCTTCTCCAAGTTGTCCACCTTTGGGACAACGAAGACCTGGGTGACTGAGAATCTTCATAGACAGCAAAGACACACGTATGCACTCATGTGCCCAAATCCAAAATGGTCTTTTTTCAAGACGTCATCAAAGACAGTCCAAATTCTAAGGGGGGGGGGGAAACCCGCAAGACCTTCCAATTGAAGTAATTAATATGTTTGGATCAGAACCCATGTTTGGGTTCTAAAACCGGTTGCTACCGGTTTGCTTGTGCGCTTGCGCGCACGTGCGACGCTTCTGCGCATGTGGGTGGGCCGAACCGGGAGCAACCCACCACTGGTTTGGATGGATTTTCCTAGTTTTTGCAGTTTGGTAGTACAACATACATCCAGAAATACCGGTACGCTGAATGCAACACTGAATTCTCCACTCCTAAGTTGCCTTGTTGAAATGTATTAGCAAAACCAGCAGGGTTTTCACAATTTTTCTACCAGGGAAGGTGCAAAATAATGGACTTGAGTGAATCGGGCAAACCCAAATGCGAATTGTCAATTTAATTTGAAAAATCAATCTGATCGTCTTCCCTCTGGACACGGGGAACAAGACGGCAAACTGGATCAATTTAGAAAAAGCCATTTCGGCCTCTACCTAGACACCTCTGGATTGTCCGAGCTGATTCAAAGGCATCCAATGCAATTCGACAATGGGAGCTGGAAGTCAAATCAATTTGATTTGGAGATTTGCCTTCAAAGGGAATATTTGCACAGCTCGTCCATTAGCAGATGCCGAGTACTTTAGAAACGTCCTAAAACACACACACACACACACACACACACAATTCCATCTCACCTTCCACTGCTGACGGCGGCGGCACATTCTCTGCAGCCTTTGAAATAACAACAACAACAACAACAATAATAATAATAATAATAATTAAAAAAGAAGTAATACATAAACCTGAGGAAAAATAGGGCAGCCATTTTCCCAAGAGAAGTTCCACCCTTCCCCATTATTCCGTTTTTGAGGTAAATTTTTTATACACGGGGGTAAAAGTGGTTCATTCTTGCCCTGGACCTCTTTTCTGAACTAAACAAGATAATACAGGTAGGCCTCGACTTACAACAGTTCACTTAGTGACCGTTCAAAGTTACAACTGAAAAAAAATGACTTATGACCATTTTTCACACTTACGAGCCGCGGTGGCGCAGTGGTTAGAATGCAGTACTGCAGCTAATTCTGCTGCCTGCTGGCTGCCTGCAATTTGGCAGTTCAAACTCACCAGGCTCAAGGTTGACTCAGCCTTCCATCCTTCTGAGGTGGGTAAAATGAGGACCCAGATTGTTGGGGGCAAGAGGCTGACTCTGTAAACCACTTAGAGAAGGCTGTAAAGTACTGTAAAGCAGTATATAAGTCTAAGTGCTATTGCTATTGCTATGACCATTGCATCATCCCCATGTTCACGTGATCAGAATTCAGACATTTGGCAACGGGTTCATAATTATGACGGTTGCAGTATTCCAGGGGTCACGTGATCCCCTTTTGCAACCTTCCGACAAGCCAAGTCAATGGGAAAACCAGATTCATTTAACAATGGTGTTACTAATTCACCAAATGCTGTGATTCACTTAACAACGGTGGCAAGAAAAGTCACAAAACAGGGCAAAACTCCCTCAACAAATGTTTCATCTAGCAACAGAAATGTTGGGCTCAATTAATTTTCATGGAGCCTTTTCTTAGCAAAACATAGGTAATTCTTGACTTATGGCCATTCATTGAATGCTAGTTTGAAGTTACGACAGCCTCAGAAAAAGTGACTTATATCTATCTGTCGCACCACCCTTACAACCACATGACCACGATTCAGACACTTGGCAACTGGCTCACATTAATACCACTTGCAGTGTCGTGTGGTCATATGATTGTGGTTTGTGATTTTTTCAGATGGCTCCCATAAGCTGTCAACTGGGGAATTCCGATTTGTTTTCTCACTGTGTGATTCACTTAATGACCGTGTGAGTCGCTTGACAGCTGCAGCAAAAATGCTTGTAAAATCAGATTCGGTCATGTGATGACTCGCTTAATGATTGCATCGGTTAGTGACCAAATTTCCCCTCCCAATTATGGTGGCAAGTTGAGGTCTACCCATATCTACAAGAGTGAGAAATAAGGACTCATTTTTGTATCTTTCAACTACTGGTCTCCAGTCCTTGTGATTTCATTTCTACCTGAGCTACAAATGACAAATGTTATTATAAATTCCCTTTCATAATAAATATTCTTGGACACATCCAAAATTATGGAACACCCCCCCTTTTCTCTCTCTCTCTCTCTCCCCAGTTTAAATTACTGCATATTCTTCGAGAAGAGAATACTTATGAAACAGGAGATAGCTCCTTTAAAATATAACACAGGCTTATTGGCTTAACCCTGCTTTCATTAATCCCGGCTTGTTGAAAGGAGGAAGGAAAAAAACACACACCACTTGGAGGATTTTGTCGACAAACACCCGAACGGATGCCAGGAGCAGATTTTAAGATTTGACTTGGACGATCATGCAGGAGACCAAGCATCCCAACTGGTGGGAAATTGGTCGTCTACCTTCCCAATCTAATATTGCAACATCACAGTTTTTTTTTTCTCAACCATGTCTAAAAGGCCAATTTTGGGTGGGTTCCTCTTCCCCGTCATGTCTGTGGCTCAGCAGGTGTAAACCCGTAATAGCTCTCGGTCCGAGCTTTGGAATCCTGCCAAGAACAGATGGGTTCAGTCAAATGACTAATTGAAAACCTTAAACAAAATCAGCAGCCTGGCTATTTTCCTTCCATAATAAAGCCCAGCTGATAACGGCCACAGAAAGGCAGAGAATGAGAGAGAGGAAGGGTGGGGTGGGGTGGGTGGGTAAAGAAGCCCACCCCTCTCATCACCGATGCCATTAACAGTCGCCGGCCCTGATGAAAACAACGGGCTTGGTTTATTCTGCAAATGAAGGCATATTAACGAGATGAATGCCCCAGGAGTCCATTACCAATTTTAATAATACATCAAGGAGACTGTGCAAACAGTTTGTATGTGAAAGCCAAACAGAGCAAGCTACTTACTCTGTTGCCGCATCGAGAGACAACTCCCAGCGCTATGAATTTAACAAATTTATAAAGGTACATAACATGATAGCTATTAGTTAAATTAAAAGAAAGCCATTACCGATTGCAGTTTCCCACCAATGTTGTTGGTTTTCTTTTTTTTTCAATTTCTGGTTTGTTTGTTTTATTATTATTTAGCCCACCGAAAGTGCCAGCTGAACCAGCCTTAAAAACTCCAAATTCAAATGAATTTCCCTTTACAATGCACGAGAGCTGGGAGTCAAATTATATGCATGAATAATAAAATACCATCTAATTAAAAACCGGCGTTAAGTATGCAAAAAAAAAAAAATAGAGCCCCCACCTCCTAATGATAATGAGATTGTGCAATACCTCTGAGCCTGGTATTTTATAAATTACTCAGAAGTAGTGGCTGGCTTGACCTAAATCAGAGATAATGGAATGGCTTTGAAACAAAAATTCTTTGCCGTCAATCAGCAAGAAGGAAACAGTTGCTTGACGCTTGGAGACAAATCGATATTAATCCATAGATAATTTCAGGTGTAAGGTGGATTTGGAGAGGATTTCAAAAAGGGAGAAGGATATTGGTTCCCCATATATTGTCACTTTGGGTCAATAAATCCGTTTGGCCACCAGTTAATTCGTAAACTTTCTTAAAAAGTTATGAAGTGGTGTTGGAACACATGTTTGGTCAATGCTCGGAGATGCACTCCAAATTTACTTTTCTAGATCATATTGAGACATTTAATTATTATTGTTTCTTCCTGCTATTTATTGGTATCCTGCCTTTGTGCTGAAAATGACAGTCACGTGACTGCAGGATGCCGCAAACCAGCATTAATGGCAGCTGGTTGCCAAACACCCAAAGTGATTGGATCATGTGACCACATAGTGTGTGCGGCCATCAGAATTTCAAAAACAGATAGTAATAGGACTTAGATTTATATACTGTTTCATGGTGCTTTACAGCCAGGGGTGGGTTCTAATTTTTTTTACTACCAGTTCTGTGGGCGTGGCTTATTTTGTGGGTGTGGTTTGATGGTCATGCGACTGAGTGGGCATGGCCAACTTGATGTCACTCACACCCACTCACATGACCCCCCACCAAGCCACGCCCACAGGAAAAGGTAGGAAAATTTTTCCTCCTTTAGCGGTCCCGCCCCACCCCATCCCCTGCCCCATCTGCCACCCCCAAATTGTGCCCCACTGTGAGACGTGCATCTTACCGGAGACTGGCAGCTCCATCGCGTCTCTCAGCCGTTGCATGCAGAGCGAGAAGTTGTTAATTGCCTTGCACTTACAAGAAGTTTTTTACTTTGCAAGGTTTTTCCCTGCACGCAACAGCTGAGAGACGACCCGGAGCTGCCAGTTTCCGGTAAGATGCGCGGAGGCAGGAGGTGGTGGTTGCGTTTGCTGCGAACAGCAGACCGAGTAAGCCAGTGATCTGCCGGCTGCCTCTAATCTGCAGTTTACTCATGAGCACGTTTACTCGTGAGCATAGTGCTCACGAGTAAACTGCAGACTAGAGGCAGACGGCAGATCGCTGGCTTACTCGCTCTGCTGCTCGCTGCCTGCAGCTCGCAGGCAGCAAACGAAACCGCTGCCTCCTGCCTCCGTGCAGGAGCATCCTTCCACAAACATCGCCTTCCCAACAGCAGATGGGAGCTGGCGGCTGCGGCTGACTTGGGATGGAAAGGCGGAGAAACGCCTGGCGAAGCAACTACCTTTTGCTCTCCAACTTCTGCTAGCAGAGAGAAGGAAGAGGCAGAAGTGGCAGCGGTGGTGGCGGCAGCAGCGGAAGGAAAGGGGCCAATCGCTTCACAGCTGGCATGGTTTCCTGGGCTTCCTTTGCCTGGCTCTCTTCACAGCGCCGCCACACACACACAAGGACGTCTCCCTCGAGAGGCTTCAGAGGCCGAGCTTTATTTTTCTTTCCCCCCTCCTGCCGCCACGAGGGCTTTGCGGCACGGAGGCTTCTTCCTCCACAGGCCGCGAGGACGGGAGTGGCCGCCTCCCGAGGTTTGGGGAGGGAAGCAGGGCGCGTTAAAGAAAGATAAAAGGGAAGTGGGGTGGGGGGTGGGTGGAGTGGGTGGGAGAGATGCGCATCTTGCAGTGGGGCACAATTTGGGGGTGACAGATGGGGCAGGAGGGCCATGAAATGCACATCTTACCGGAGACTGGCAGCTCCGGGTCGTCTCTCAGCCATTGCATGCAGGGAAAAACCTTGCAAAGTAAAAAACTTCTCGTGGGTGCGAGGCAATTAACAACTTCTCACCCTTGTGAGAAGTTTTTCTTTACTTTGCAACGTCTTTCCCTGCACGCAACAGCTGAGAGACATGACCGGGGACCGGTTTCGGGGGTGTGGCCAGCCAGAGATCACTACCGGTTTGGGGAACCACGCCAAATTTCCGCTAACGGTTCTCCCGAGCCGGTCTGAACCGGCAGCAACCCTCCACTGTTTACAGCCCTCTCTAAGTTGTTTACAGAGTCAGCCTATTGCCCCTAACAATCTGGGTCCTCATTTAACCAACCTTGGAAGGATGGAAGGCTGAGTCAACCTCGAGCTGGTCAGGATTGAACTGCTGGCTGTTTGCAGAATTAGCCTGCAATACTGCATTCTAACCACTGCGCCACCACGGCTCTTCATCATAAGTAATTCTGGAAAGGTCTGTCATAACTTTGAAAGTGACTAGTCATTAAGTGAGGGCTACCTGAATAGGTGCAGCTGAGGTAATTGTATGCACATTTTTTCCAATTATTGAAAATAATTAATAGTATTGTTCCTGTCAAAGAAGAGAAGAAGGCCTTGTATAAGAGCCGAGGTGGCGCAGTGGTTAGAGTGCAGCACTGCAGGCTACTTCAGCTGACTGCTAGCTGCAGTTCGGCAGTTCAAATCTCACCGGCTCAAGGTTGACTCAGCCTTCCATCCTTCCGAGGTGGGTAAAATGAGGACCCAGATTGTTGGGGGCAATATGCTAACTCTGTGAACCGCTTAGAGAGGGCTGTAAAGCACTATGAAGCGGTATATAAGTCTAAGTGCTATTGCTATTGCTATTGTTTACCTGTTTAATTATATTTATTTATTAAATTGTTACGCCGCCCATCTCCCCTATTAAGTTGTTGTGACTTTTGCAAAATCTTTTCCAGGCTTCACATTGGAATCAGAAAATGACTTCATTCCAGTTCTCCTCAGATGCATAAGGTAGGAAAGAATTAATAAAAGGTGACCCTCTAGCTACCCCAAAGGTGCTTTTTCAAAAGGCAACTGGAATTTGTTTTTCCTTGAAGACATTTTGCTTCTCATCCAAGGAGCTTCTTCAGTTCTGACTGAATGGAATATAATGATGACTGCAAGGTATATAAACCCTTCCATTCCCCACCATTCAGTCAGAACTGAAGAAGCTTCTTGGATGAGAAGCGAAACTTCTTCAAGGAAAAACAAAGAAAGTCCAGTTGCCTCTTGAAAAAAAGCACCTTTGGGACAACCATGACCTGGAGGACTGAGAATCTCCACAAACCTTCTATTTACTTTTGCCCAAAGTACAAATCTGTTCTATCGCTTTTTTGGTATTGTGTATAAATTACACCCTTAAGTAATCTGCACAAATTATGTTGCTAAACCTGCGCCCAGATCATTATTTCCTCAAAATCCATTACAGATACCTTTTAAGACAGGAATTGCAGAGTGACACATAGGTAATATTTAGATAGACAGCTAAACAACGGAGAAAACTTAAACTGTGATTGGAAATAAATACATTAGAATTTCATAGCTCTCGTTTTGGGAGCAGAAACAGGTCAAATTGCAGGCTTAGTTACAAGTGGCATAAAAGTTTGGGATCTGCTGTACAATGAGTTCATATCAGAATTTGTCCAAAATAGTTTGCTCAGGCATCCATGTCACAAAGATTGGTTCATGGTCCAGACATATGAGAGAAATTCGTGGCAGGGCGGAGGAATGTAATGAGAATAGGGGCTTCTATTACCTGTAGTGTCCCTTAAGTTTATTGTTAAACATGCCTCTGTTGTGCAAAGGCATATTGTTGTGCCTATATTTCCTCTCTAGTCGACAAACATCTAAGCTACTTAATAAATTTTTAACCCCCCCCCCCCGGTAGACAAGATGGTTTCACCCTCCGTTCTGAGGAATAATAAGCTTCTGTCAGAGGCGCGTTAAATATCTTTCGCTTCAAACTGACCTTAAGAAAGGCTGAGGTATTTTTTCTTTCTTTTCTTGTCTTTGAAAAATAATATATCGCAAGCTTTTGCTTCCCTTCTTAAAAAAAAAAAGAAAAGAAAGAAGCTAGATGTGCTCATTTTTAAAGAATTAAAATGTGACCCCCGATTCCTTCCTCTGAAGATATTTAAAGGCCAACGTCTAAGCGGAAAATCTGGAGAGGATATATTCATATTCTTTTATAAATAAATTTGGAAATTGAATATTGGGGATTTATTAAATGGCTACTACTTTTTTAAAAAAATGCATGTGTTGATATATGCAGAAGGAAGTTGGGTGGGATTGAGAAACGGTTTTAGATTGCAATGGTAAGTTTTGAGGTTAACCTATATCACCTTGTATAACTTTGCCTATATGCCTGAAATCTGGTCATTCACCACAATAAAATAACAACAGAACAATTGTTCTGAAATCTGGTTTTCTCATTTTGGGAAAGTTTTCTTCAGGTTGTCCCCTACCTTAATCTGTTTTTGTTGAATGATGTGTTATACTAGTATGAAGAAATACCACTCTCAATTAAGGAGAACATTAGCTATTTTCTGATTGATGTTACGAGAAGCATTGATCAGTCTGCATCTAGAATATTGCATTCAAGTCTAGGTGCTAATCTTCCCATTCACTGAAAAGGCCAACATCAACATGGAATATTAACCATTTACTATAGTTTGAAGAAGTCTGGTTGCATCCATTCCAATTGTTGGTCTACCTAGCTGGATCTTGTCAAAGCCTTCCTCAACCTGGTTTAATCTCCACATGTACTGGAAGTTCCCCAAACTCATAGCCAACATGCTTGATTTAATTTTGGAAATTGTTATTCTCAAACACAGGAGAAGCCCAGGGAGCAGAGAGTTGGACTAGAAGACGTCCAAGGTCCCTTCTGCCTGTTTCACATGAGAAACATTCCCAAACTTAGTTGGACTCTTGGAGATGCCAACTCAAGATCTTCGCCATGCAATTAGATCCTCCACCCATTAAGTTCTAGCTCACATTCCATGATTTGACTTTGTGTAGGCAGATGGTAGGTTGAATGCATCCCATCTTGTGGTCATCAAGCCAAACCAGTTCAATTTTTTTTAAAAAAAATTGATTTAAATCCATGTTTAAATTCTCTCCTTCCCAAGCAGCTTCTGAGAAAGGAAAATAAATAATGGTATGACAGACAAAAATAACCTTTCTATATCATTTGCTTACCTGTGGCATCAAATACACATGATCTTTTATTTATTCAGTCATAAATGCATGAGCTCATTGAGAGCACATCAAATTCAAAGCCACCTGTAGTCACCATGGAAACCACTCTGTTTGCTGAATAATTTCTTTTTTTTTCTTTTCCTCAATGCATATTAGAGCCTATTGATGACTGGAGAAATACCTGAGCTAAACACGCCCGATAAATTGAACTGGTTAGCATAGCTCTTACGGTTTTAAGTGCTACAGAACTGAGAGTTCTTTTTTTCCTGATGGAAATCACTTTGATCATGAATAAATATACAGACGTGCTTAGCATATTTTTAACTGCTGGTTCTAATTTGGCTGAAACCTGTTTTTGCGAAATTATATTTCCCATTCATCCCCTTCCTAGCCCAGTCCTTGGGCTCTATAGATTTCGTTAGCAGGCCTAATTAAGATTGAGGATGAAGAATGTTTGTTTTGTTTTGTTTTGTATTTTTTTCTCATGTAAAAATTCATTTTGTATCATTTCTGCACCAGCTTATTACAATATATAAACATTTATATAATCTTTCTTGCTCTTTCTCTCTCTCTCTCTCTCTCTCTCTCTCTCTCTCTCTCTCTCTCTCTCTCTCTCTCTCTCTCTCTCTCTCATATAGAAGAGCAGAAGAGCGTGGGGAAGAGAAACCTTGCTGAAATCCAGTCCATTCCATTCCATTCCCTTCCACTCCATCTTTCTCTCTCTTTCTCTCTCTCCTTTATCTCGTTCTCTCTCCCTCCCCCCCTCCCTCCCTCCCTCTCCCTCTCCCTCTCCCTCTCTCTCTCTCTCCCCCTCTCCCTCTCTTTTTCTCTGTCTCTGCTCTCTCTCTCCCTCTCCCCCCCTCTCTGGTTTTGCAACCCATTTTCCCTACTGAATCTCCTTTCAGGAACATTTCATCCGTTATGTACAATTTTTGTTTGTTTTGTTTGAAACATTTGGGGAAATATGCAAAACAAGGATAATTGCATTTCCATTTCCATGTTAATTTAGCAAGTACAGATGAGGTCAGTTTGTATTAAAAATGTGAACTGAACTAATTTCTTCCCATTTCTCGTTCAGGGCTTGAATATATAGAAGGGAACAATATCTGGCTTATTGCTGATTTCTCAGTTATGTTCTAGATCAGTTAAATCTAGGATACTGCATCCAGTTTTGGCCATCATGTTATAAAAAAGATGTAGAGACTCTGGAAAGAGTGCAGAGAAAAGCAGCAAAGATGATTAAAGGCTGGAGGCTAAAACATATGAAGAACGGTTGCAGGAACTGGGTATGTCTAGTCTAAGGAAAAGAAGGACTAGGAATGACATGATAGCACTCTTCCAATATTTGAGGGGCTGCCACAAAGAAGAGGGGGTCAACCTATTTTCCAAAGCATCAGAAGGCAAGACAAGAAACAGAATCTAATCAAGGAAAGAAGCCAGCTAGAACTAAAGAGAAATTGCCTGAGAACAATTAACCCGTGGAATGGCTTGCCTTCAGAAATCGTGGGTGCTCCAACACCAGAGGCTTTTAAGAAGAGAATGGACAGCCACTTTTCTGGAATATATAGGGTATTCTGCTTGTGCAGAGGGTTGGACTAGAAGACTTCCAAGGTCCCTTCCAACCAGGGGTGAAATGCTACTGGTTCGGACTGGCTCGGGAGAACCGTTAGCGGACATGTGGCCTGGTTCGCCAAACCAGTAGCGACAGCGACTGGTCGCCGCTCGCTCACCCTGCCCCAAAAGGCGAGCGAGCCTCGCCATGTCCCTCCGAAGCAGCTCCTCAGATGAGTGCAGTGGGTCTTTCTCCCCCCCCCCACCAGCATCGCCCTTACCTTCTAGATCCTCTGCCCGGTGTATTTGGTAAGCCTGCCTCCCCTACTCCCTTCCCAGTGGGTCGCAGCCCTGCCATGCTTGGTGGAGCTGCTGCTGCTGCTCTGGGGCTGAGAGCAGTGGTGGCAGTGGCTCTCTGGGATGGCAAGCGGATGTCCTGGGGCTGCTGCACATGCACACCACATGTGAAGCCCCGGGACATCCGCTTGCCATCCTGGAGAGCCGCTGCCGCTCTCAGCCCCAGAGCAGCAGCAGCAGTTCCACCAAGGGCCACCCGCTGCTGCTCTGGGGACATCTGCTTGCCATCCCGGAGAGGAGCCACCGCCTCCGCCTCCGCTCTCAGCCCCAGAGCAGCAGCTCCACCAAGGGCCACCCGCTGCTGCTCTGGGGACATCCGCTTGCCGTCCCGGACATCCACTTGCCATCCCGGAGAGCCGCCGCTGCCGGTCTCAGCCCCAGAGCAACAGCAGCAACTCCACCAAGGATCTATGCTGGGTGGAGGATCTAGAAGGTAAGGCCAATGCTGGCGGTGGGGGGGGGAGGAAGACCCGCTGCGCTTGTCCAAGGAGCCGCTTCGGAGGGACATGGTGAGGCTCGCTCGGCTTTTGGGCCTGGCGCGCTCAGCTTCCACGGGGCCTTTGGCCGACTGCCACCCGCTTGCCTTCCCCTCCGCCTTGGCTCCCGCTTCCCGCATCCAGCCTATGACAGGGGACGCGCCGCTGCTGGGCTGGGCCGCCCGCCCTCCCAGAGCACTTTCTTCCTTCTCCCACCACCAAGAGAAAGAGAGAAAGAAAGAGAAAGAAAGAAAGAAAGAAAGAGGAAGGAAAGGGAGAGAGAGAGAGAGAGAGAGAGAAAAGAAAGAGAGACAGAGACAAGAAAAAAAGAGAAAGAAAGAGAAAGAAAGAGAAAGAGAGAAAGAGAAAGAAAGAAAGAAAGAGAAAGAAAGAAAGAGAAAGAGAGAAAGAGAAAGAAAGAAATAAAGAGGAAAGGAGAGAGAGATAAGAAAGAAAGAAAGAAAGAAAGAAAGAAAGAAAGAAAGAAAGAAAGAAAGAAAGAGAGAAAGAAAGAAAGAAAGAAAGAAAGAAAGAAAGAAAGAAAGAAAGAAAACTTATGACTACAATTGAGCCGAAAATTTTGGTTGCTAAGCAAGAGCATTGTTAAGTAAGTTTCACTACATTTTACAAGTTGGCAATGCCCACCCGGTCACATGCCCACCAAGCCATGCCCACCAAGCCACGCCCACCAAGCCACGCCCACAGAACTGGTAGGGAAAATTTTTAGATTTCACCACTGCTTCCAACTCTGTTATTCTGTTAAAACTGGACAGCCATCTCCTACTTGATGCCAGGTGGAATTTGCTCTTATTTTCTCTAGTCTATTCTGTTGTGTGCTAGATCTTCCTTGGCTGATGGATTCTGTCTCTACAAGGTATCAACAAAGAAATCAACTAGCCGGTGCTAGAATCTTGGCTCGGTTTCAATGTGGTTCAACTTGCACTTTATGTAAGCAGGCAGGAGGCCTTGGAGCTGATTGGCCTCGATGGTTACCATCACTTGCACATCTTCCTTTGACAAGTGTTGCAAAGCCATCCCAGCAGTGTCCCATCTGCTTTTGTGTCAGTGCTGCAGCTGTTTCTGAGTTCTGAGAGCTTCGAGCTTTGGTTCCCACAGCAATCGCCCTGCCACGGCTGTAATCTTCATCATTATGCCCATCGAAGAAACTCTTGTTCATGAAAGCGGGGAGAAACTCGCAAGCTGTTGCAGTTTTCCCTCTGCTGACAGCATCAGATACATATCCCATTTCAAAAAAGGGGCAGGGAAAGGATCATATCCATCTTTGTTAGAAGAAGAGACAATCAGAGAAGGCACTTAACTGGAAGCCCAACAACATGAGCAACTCATGAGCGGGTGGAGGTGAAGTTCTTGAGATGTTGAACATTTCTATGAGAATATTTGCCCTCTTTGGACATTCACAAAGCATGGAATTTGTCTACAGGAGGGAAAATGAATGTGTTTTTTGTCCCTTATTCTCTTTGATTTCCCAGTACAGGCAGTCCTCAAATTACAACTATATCAATCAATCAATCAATCAATCAATCAAAATAGAGCTGGAAGGGACCTTGAAGGTCTTTTAGTCCAGCCCCCTGCTCAAGCAGATGATGCTATACCATTTTAGATAAGTGACTGTCCAATCTCTTCTTAAAATTTTCCAGTGTTGGAGCATCCACAACTTCTGTGGTGGCAAGCTGTTCCACTGGTTAATCGTCCTCACTGTTAGGAAGTTTCTCCTCAATTCCAGGTTGCTTCTCTCCTTGATTAGTTTCCACCCATTGTTTCTCGTTCTGCCCTCTGGTGCTTTGGAAAATAAATTGAACTTCAAACGGTCATTAAACCATTTGTTTAATGTCCATTTGAAGTTACAACAGCCCTGAAAAAAGTAACTTGTGATCATTTTTCACACAACCGTTGCAGCATCCCCTTGGTCACGTGATCAAAATTTGGACGCCGGGCAACTGATTCGTATTTATGATGATTGCAGTGTCCTGGGGTCATGTGATCCCCTTCTGTGAGCTTCTGACGAGCAAAGTCAACGGGAAGCCAGATTCACTTCGCAACCCTGTGGCTAACGTAACATCTGCAGCGATTCCCTTAACAACTGTGTCAAGAAAGGTCGCAAAACGGGTCAAAACTCACTTAACTGTCTCGCTGAGCCACACAAATTTGGTGCTCAATTGTAAGCTGAGGTCTACCTGTATTTGCCCTTAGCATTCATTCGTGCAATGCTCATGAGAACCAGTCCTTCCACCTCAGACCCTTGCTCTCAGCAACCTCAATTGCATAAAGATTTTTTTTAAAAAAAAATCTGAAATCCTAATGAAGAGTCCATAACCAACTCATTAAATGACATATCAAATCCAACAGTTGCTGAATTTGAAATGTGAGACGTGAAGCAAAGAAGCCTGCACTATGAAGGAAATTAAAACAAAAGTAAATTAGGGGTTTTTTTCGGGGGGGGGGGAGAGGGAGGAGGAATTCCACAAGAAACGACGGTAAACTTCTAAAAACATATGGACCAAAAAGACATTTTTGAAATGTCGGGGGCCTAAGACAAAATCGACAAAAGAATAATTTATAAGGCTTGTCCGAGCAGGTGAAATATAAGCATTGGTGAAAGCTGAGACTTATGTGAATCTAAAAAACAAAACAAAAAACCCTGACTTAAATATATCGCTGTTTCCTTCCCAGTAGTTCATTGGTTTTTTTCCCATAATCATCTCTTGTGTTTACTTTGGCATCAATGGGGAAAAATGTCAGCGAAACAGAGGCCGCATTTCACTCTTTTCTACACCACGGTGTTGAGTTATTCCAAGGCTTGTGGTAGCTATTTTCACAGAGGAACATGCGTATGCTTGAATGAGTTCATCCAATTCACATAAATCGCCGTAGATTTAAAAAAAAAAAATTAAAAAGTTATAACTTTTCTTTTTATTGCCCGGGCCACCTACCAAAAGAGTGGAGGTTGCGAAGGTTTATAAAACGGAGATATATTCTTTTACAAACGAACTGCTCTCTAGACCAGACAAACTCAAAGCCTGCAGGTTGGATCCGGCCCATGGAATCCTTAGAGGCCGCCCTGGAAACAGTGAAGGACCGGCCTGCATTGCTTCTGCCAGTGAAAACGAGTGTGAAAAATGGTCATACGTCACTTTTTTTCAGTATCGTCGTAACTTGGAACAGTCACTAAATGAACTGTAACCGATCATTGGAGGATGGTAGCTAATAAACTCAAACAAGCAAATATATTCATGTCTTGGCCAATTTGTCTCTAAACAAATACTAGACTATTACACACCACCCAGTGGGATTTCACCATTTTCTTTCCTTCTCCGTGAAATTTCACAAAAACAAAAACACAGGGGAGAATTTTGCAAACTTGCAAGGACGGACCTTTATGATCTGTCGAGTCAGGAAATTTCTCAGGTTAAAAGCCCAGGAAGGATAAAAATCATTTTATTTCTGCTGTTGTTGGGGTAGAGCTGTTACTTGAAGAGCGAAGGCCCGATCCGTTACATATTTCTGCTGTCTATTGTCCTGTGCATATAATAGAATAAAAATAGACCGTTTAGAGTAAAGGCCTGCATTTTGCTTCCTAATTTATTAGGAATTAAAAGCAGCGGTTGGGCATGTTTTAACCTTCGTGCTGAAACAGATTGGTTGAGCTGAGCTTTTGACTTCAAACACAACTTTCATAAGACAATAGAGGTTACGTGGTCAACATTCCAGTGTTGGGTCAATAGCTATTAATTTAAACGGATGTGACCCTTACATGAGAAAGCAGCAAAGGTGCTTGGCGTAGGATTTCTTTTTTTAATTCTTATAAATAGGATTGCTGCCAGATCAACCCACCCCTTTGCTTTTAGACTTCCTAAAGAAAACAGTTTTGGTGAGCTAAACACAGGAATTATGAACAGCAAAAGAGTAAGGAAATCTCTCCGTTTCCGACTCTGTTAAATTTCTCCCTTGGTAAACCAGAGGATCTAAGCGAGACTACTATTTGCAAAACTCAAAACAGGTAATCCTTGCCTTACGGCCACAATCAAGCCCGATATTTCTGTTGCTAAGTGAGACATTGGTTAAGTTAATTTTGTCCCACTTTATGGCTTTTCTTGCCACAGATGCAGAGGTGGTATTCTGCCGGTTCGGACCAGTTCGCCCGAACCGGTAGCGGAAATTACAGGTGGGCGAGCCCCGGCTCTATGCCATCCAAGCATATGCACCAAGACAAATTCCTTGTGTGTCCAATCACACTTGGCCAATAAAAAATTCTATTCTATTCTATTCTATTCTATTCTATTCTATTCTATTCTATTCTATTCTATTCTATTCTATTCTATTCTATTCTATTCTATTCTATTCTATTCTATTCTGGCACTTTTCTGAGGCCGGACGCATGCACGGAAGGCACGCACGTGAGTAAATCACATGCACGGGAGGCCTTCCGCATGTGCGGAGGTGGCGCGTGCGAGCGTATAGAGTTAACACACGTGCACGCTCACATTTGCGAACCGGTAGGGAAGGTAAGTGAAAGCCATCCTTGCACAGATGTGAAGTGAATCACCGGAGTCGTTAAATTAGTAACACGGTTGTTCAGTGAATCTGGCTTCCCCATTGGCTTGTCTTGTCAGAAGGTCTCAAAAGGGGATCACATTGCAACTGTCATAAATATGAGTCAGTTGCCAAGTGTCTGAATTTTGATCACATGACCATGGGGATGCTGGAATGGTTGTAAGTGTGAAAAACGGTCATAAGTCATTTTTTTTTCAGTGTTAAAAACACTTTTTTCAGTATTGTTGTAACTTGGGACAGTCGCTAAATGAACTGTTGTAAGCCAAGGACCAAGCAGATACATATCTATTGCTACATGTGTGCATTTAAAAGTAACCCATTGTAAATTGCATTCAATCTCTGCATAGTTTTCACTCAGAGGATTTCTTAAGAACTTAAACTCCAACGAGTGAGGAGAACGTGGAACCAATTTTCCCAGCCCGGCTGATTCAAAGTCAATTAAATAATTCTGTCGTCGACATGAGGAAGGAGAAAAAGCAACAGTTTATGCAACAAATTAGGTAATTGTGGACCTATGGATTTCTTTGGTAACAACTGAATAAACGTTATGATTGCAGTTGAAAAGTTATACGGAAATAGGCACTTAAGGGAACAGGGTCTCTTTCTCCAGTTTCATCAGAAAGAAAATTTAGCAGTCCTGGGGGGTTGGGGGGGGGGAGGGAAGTTTCCACTAATCATATATTTCAAGTCCCTTTGTTCTCATAATTGAGCTGGTCTCTAACTATAGAAGCAGCAGCGATGTTTGAGAAAGGAGCAGGAACCAACCATAGGATGTTCTTCTTCTCTTTGGCTTGCTTCATAGCCGCGGGTACGTGGGAGATATTTTTCTACAGAAAGAAGATGCGGCTTTCGCTGTAGTCTTTGGAATGTAGATGTAGTCTTTGGAATGTCATTTTAGGTCTTAGGTTTGTCCCACATTACTGTGTTTCTCTCTGGGTTTTATCATTGGAAGCTGTAATTCCAAGGATACTGTAGATCTCACTTTGTAATATACATTGGTGCCTGCAAACTTTGAGGGGTTTTAGGTCCTATCATCCCTTATCTTTGGTTAGGCCACTCAGTACTGATGAGAACTGAAGAACGGTTAGTTCATCGGGAACGGGATTCGAATGGCAACTGTAAATGTTCTTTTTCACTGTCTGGTTTGGCACTGCAACCAAACAGGACAGACACAGACTTCAACGGATAGTTAGAACTGCAGAAAAAACAATTGCTACCAGTCTGCCTTCCATTGAGGACCTGTATACTGCACGAGCCAGAAAGAGGGCTGTGAAAATATCTACAGACCCCTCACCTCCTGGACATAAGCTGTTTCAACTTCCTCAGCACTCCTGTTGACTGATGAGGGGCCCGTTTCCCAGTCTCCAATCACTTCCCTGGCTGTTTTTGTGCCTGCTCATCCAACAATCTTTTGTGCCTGCTCCGCCAACAATCTTAGGATTATTGGACGAGCAGGTAAAAAAACAGCCAGGGAAGTGATTGAAGCCTGGGAAACAGGCCCCTCAACATCCAGTCAATAGGAGTGCTGATTTACCACCATCAAGTACTTAGAAGGTGAGGGCTGGGCAGCACAAGCAAACAATAGCCAACCACTTAAAAGCCAGCCATCGACACACACCAATCAACATCTAAAAAGCCACATTCAACAGGCACTATATAAATACCACACACAGAACAGCACACACTGCTAGAGAGAAGTTCCCTGAGGATGGGCTCCAGCACGAGTCCGAAAGCCCAGAAAACAAAACCTCTGGTCCCGGTGACTGACCCAGATTGGATCCTGCAACGTTATCCTGGGACACGTATATTCGCCTTTCGTTCATAATAAAATTTCAGATGCAGGTTCCTCATTTTGAACTTGGAAAATCTGAACTCTGGATTGTGCAAGATCTTGGCTCTCATGTATCTGATGTGGGAACTTACTAGACTCCAAAGACACAGTTGTTGCTATCTGGACAGTTATGAGAAGCTGAGCAGACAGAAACAGACAGCTCAGCTCTATTTCTACAAGAAGAATGGGGACTGTTCAGCCTAACTTGACAGACTCCTGTTATTATTCAGCTCAGGCATGTTGTATATTTTCCATGTCCCGTTTTAAAATCAGGTACGGGCAAGCATCAGGGAGGAGACTCAGTCGGCTATTCCTTTCGAGTTTATAGCCAGTCTTAACTTACTCCCGAAGAGTTACTTAGACTTAGAATAACTTTATTGTCACTTTAAATGTACACTAATTGGCGTACATTAAAATGAAATTTCGTTGCATACAGCTCTCAAAGGGTCACCACCTTCAATATCCACTACATCAGCGGTTCTCAACCTGTGGGTCGCGACCCCTTTGGGGGTCGAACAACCATTTCACAGGGGTCGCCGTGCGCGTTAGCCCGCCATCTTGGTGCCACCATCACTGCAGGGGTGAAATGCTCCCGGTTCGGCCATTCCTGCGGGTCGCCGGACAGCTGATAGCGAGGGAAGCGGGAGACTTCGCCCACCCGCCCGGACGCCGCCATTTGGGTTCTTTTACCTTCTGCGCATGCGCAGAACGCTTTGCGCATGCGCAGAGGGTAAAAGGACCCAAATAGCGGCATCCGGACGGGTGGGCGAAGTCTCCCGCTTTCGTCGCTACCGGCTGTCCGGCGACCCACAGGCATGCCTGAACTGGGAGCATTTCACCCCTGGTTTGACACCCCTGCTCTTGAGGATCCAAGCGCCAGGGCAATCTCAGTTCTGAAAAGAG
>QLTV01000380.1:1132913-1167217 GCA_003457575.1 Thermophis baileyi
ATCCTTCCCCCAGGAGTGGGGAGGGAATGGAGATTTTGCAGTATCCTTCCCCCAGGAGTGGGGAGGGAATGGAGATTTTGCAGTATCCTTCCCCCAGGAGTGGGGAGGGAATGGAGATTTTGCAGTATCCTTCCCCTGTCATGCCCACCAAGCCACAGAACCGGTAGTAAAAAAAATTGGATTTCACCACTGGTTCAGAAGCATCATGGAATTGGTTCTTCCTTTCTTAATGATGAGACAACATCCTCAACAGAATTTCAAGACAGCCAGGTCACTCAAGAACCACAGGTAGAATTCACAGTCTGCTATTATTTTGCTTTTCTCTAGTTCTAGTCCCTTCCAGCAGAGAAAGTTGTATCCCTTTATCTAGGCTAGCGTTGACAATTGATGATTACATTTCAGAGGAGAGGAGAGAAAGAGAGGCCAAATTTGGGGTAGCAAAAGCACCTAGCTAGCTCCGTTTCTAGATCCTGACTGCAGAAAGGAGAACTTCTACCTTCCCCATGCGGGGAAAACAAGATCCAACTAAAACAAAATCTAATCATTGCCTACTGTGCAAAATGAGACATGTTTTTATTGAACAGAGGCCAAAACCTGGAGAAGAAACCCATTTATCATCCCTCAGATACTTCTGTAACACCCCCAGTCTTCTTAAGAATGGTTTCTATGGCCTCGATAAATTTTAATTCATGATTATTATTCTTATTTATTATTATTACAAGGTGCCCCAGGTATCTCAGCAAGACTCCTCTGTTCCAACAAGTCCTAGAAAGAGGACCTCCACACCTGCATTCCATTAACCGTTTGAAGCCAACATGATTTGCAGATTTCTTGGAAAAAGTGACCGGCTGAAAAAAGCCTGCTAAATTCTGAGTGGAGATGCCAAAGCTTGCTTTTCTTGCCTTTCGTGTGTGGATTTGGTCCCTTGGCCCTGTCCATAAGAAATGGGACATTCATAAAAACCGTAAGGATGTGGTAGTTATTTAAGGCTAATTGACATATCATCGCTTGCAGAGGTGGTATTCAGCCGGTTCAGACCGGTTCAGGCGAACCGGTAGTGGCGACCTGCGGGTGGACCTGCCCACCCACCCCGGTGCTATGCTGTCCTATTTCTGCATGTTTTGAAGCAAAGTGCATGCACGGATGGTCACCTGCATGCATGGAGGCGGTGCGTGCGAACGAAGCGAGCATGCTCGCGTGCACGCTCACATTTGCAAACCGGTAGGGAAGGTAAGTGAACACCACCTCTGATCACTTGGCATAATTTCCACCAAATTTATAGATGTTGGTGATGTTATCCATTCAGTCGTGTCTGACTCTTGGCGATTCTGTGGGCCAGGTCTCTCCACATCTTCTGATCTTGCATTATTTCTTTGAGTTTTTCTATGCTCCGGCTGATGCCAGCTTTGATGGTGTCCAGCCACTGTGTTCTTTGATGGCCTGGTTTCCTTTTTACCGCTAACTCTTCCAAACATAAATGTTTATGGAGATTCTCAGTCATCCAGGTCATGGTTGTCCCAAAGGTGCTTTTTCAAAAGGCAACTGGACTTCCTTTGTTTTTCTTTGAAGACATCCAAGAAGCTTCTTGAGTTCTGACTGAACAGTGGTGAACAGAAGGATTTATATTTATTTCATTTTTCTTTTGGTTCAGCCTCATTTCCCGACTGAAATTTAGCCATCTTTTTAAACCCGTCCTCACATTTGTCCAACTTTTGCTATGTAATTTGCTTGTCAAAAAGTGGTCATCTATGTGCTAAGGATGATGTCAGCTCCAAAATGCAATTTTTGGGAAAAGAATGTCAAATAATACAGATTAACAGAGTAGGAAGGGACCTTATTAGGTCATCTAGTCCAACCCCCCCACCCACCCAAGCAGACCCTACACCATTTTTGACAGATGGCAGTCCAGGCTCTTATAGAAAGCTTCCAGTGATGAAGCTCCCACAACTTCTGAAGGCAACTTCTGTTCCATTGGTTGATTGCTCTCACTTATTTCCAGGTTGAATCTCTCCTTGTTCAGTTTCCATCCATTATTCCTTGTCTGGAATATAATATATTGGGAGAAACTATTTGCAAAGCACAGACACCACACAGTAGATCTGAGAGCATTCCATTTTTTTTCCTGGCAGGACAACAATGCAAAAAATTCCTACAAATTTAAATGTGAACTTCAACTAAAACAACTGCAAGCTACTTCTGTCAAACTGGTAGGTGAAAAAAAAATTAGACATTTAAGATAAATGAAAGTGGACAGATTGACTGTTCATTATGAATGTACGTAAATGGGGAATGAGGGGGGGGGGAAATCACACTTCCCACAAATGCAACAGACAAGGGGATTGCACCCCAACCGAGAATGTATATTTGGTGAATAGGATCAACATTCGTTGAGCTGAATTCCTTGCATAAATAATAATCCACTCCAATATTTATCCAAATAAATCAACACTACCATCTTGATACCGTTGTCCAGAAGAGCTATATTATAAAAAATTGATCTAGAAAGTTTTATTTTTCTAACGAATGCATTTATTCATATGTTTAGTCACGGGCATTATGCTAAATTGGATTTAAGTCCTTCTCTTTAAGCAAATATTCAGATGGATATTTAGACACCCCGTGCAACTTTTTCCATCGAGCGTTTCTTCCCCCCCCCCCGTTTCTTTTCTGAAAGTGGAACAAAGTGGTTTAACATGCTGATATTGAATTATGTGGCGTTTCCTCCTCCTGTTATTATATTGTTATTGCATTTTAAAAAGAAAATGCAAGGCTTTTCACTTTTCTCAAATTGCACCTCTCTGGGAGATTACTTGCCTTTATTTTCTGCACAAGTATCCATCCACCACCCATCTTAGAAAGGAGATGAGTTTGTAGCAAAGGTGTGCCATGCTTCAGTAAGTAAAATATAGAGTCATTAAAAAATTACAAGTTAGACAAAAAGCTGGGTGTGTAGAGTGCAGTGCCTGGGGGGGAGTCTGGTACATCCAGGAACTAAAACTCTCAGTTCTGTACAAGCAAGCATGAAACTGACTGATCTGTGTCTGGGTTCTGATTCACCATCCTGAGGCTCACAGTCTAGATCTGAGGTAAAATTCCTCAATGAAGAACATCTTGACTTACAGTTGAGGGCAATGCAGGGACAAACAAGGGAAATCCTTGAGCTGTTTTGCAGACAAAACCCTACAACAACTTTTTTTAAAAAAAATTACCAGTTGTTTCTTATGATGATGATGATAATTACTACTGGTGTTACACTGCTGATTCATCGGGGTTTATAATAGCTTACAGCAACATAACATTGCAATAAAACGTCCACGGTAACCGAATTAATATGAATACAAATAAAACATCCTCCTTTAGAACCACAGCTTTGTGAAATTTGAATAGCTTTTATAGACGATCTCCACAGCAATAGAAAAAAGAAAAGAAAATGGTAATTTTTAGATGTATGGTAAATTTGTTCTTATTCTATTCTATTCTATTCTATTCCTATTCTATTCTATTCTATTCTCTTCTATTTTCTTCTATTCTATTTTATTTTATTTTATTCTATTCTTCTATTCTATTCTATTCTATTCTATTCTATTCGTCTCTTCTTCTCTTCTCTTCTCTTCTCTTATTCTCTTCTTTTCTATTATTCTCTTCTCTTATTCTCTTCTATTATTCTCTTCTATTATTCTCTTCTATTATTTTCTTCTCTTCTATTATTCTCTTCTCTTCTCTTCTCTTCTCTTCTCTTCTCTTCTCTTCTCTTCTCTTCTCTTCTCTTCTCTTCTCTTCTCTCCTCTCCTCTCCTCTCCTCTCCTCTCCTCTCCTCTCCTCTCCTCTCCTCTCCTCTTCTCATCAAAGAACCAGAACTCTTCTCTTCTCTTCTCTTCTCTTCTCTTCTCTTCTCTCCTCTCCTCTCCTCTCCTCTCCTCTCCTCTCCTCTCCTCTCCTCTCCTCTCCTCTCCTCTTCTCATCAAAGAACCAGAAGGATATTTTCTTGGTGTTGGAAGTTTACTTGAAATGTTTGGTCTTTGCTTGGCACTGCACCCATGATAAGTGTCTTCTCTGGTAGGAAGACTGAGCTACAGGAACCTCCTTGACCTGTTCTCCAAGGAACAGCAAAGCCTGTTTAAGTTCCTTCAAATTATCTTCCTGCTGTTTGATTATCAACAAACACGGCAACGAATAAAATAAGTGCTCCAAGCTGGTTCCAGAATGCAGAATTATTCTGAACTACATTTTGCTATGTGAAGAAACGTGTATTTATGTGTTTATTTTACTTACTTCAATGATTTATAAAGCTGCTCACCTCTCAGCAGTGACTCTGGGTTGTGTGTACAATTTAAACCCATCACAACAATATATAAATCATGATCCCCCACGCATAACAATACCCCCCCCCCTGAACAAAAAGCCACATCACCAACAGAGCACAACTAACCTCCTGCCTCCGGGGACAATCAAATCTCCAATGATTTGTGAAAGACTAAAGGGGTTAGGTCTAGGACCATCCTGATCACTGGAGGGGGGGGGGTGATATTTCAATGTATAAACAGCATAGAAAGCCAAAGAGATAATTTGTTGACCGATGATCTGCTGAAGCTATTTGGAAGGAGAAGGATTAAATTAGATTAACAGAGTTGGAAGGGGTTAGGGTTAGGATTAGAACCCTAAGAAGGAGAGGGAGAAGGAGAAGGAGAAGGAGGAGGAGAAGGCGGAGAAGAAGGAGAAGGGGAAAGACATGGGAAAGAGAAGGAGGTAGTATGGGAGGTCATCTAGTCCAACCCCCCCCCAAGCAGGAGACCCTGCCTACACCATTTCTGACAAATGGCAGTCCAGTCTCTTCTTGAAAGCCTCTAGTGATGAAACTCCAACAACTTCCGAAGGCAACTTCTGTTCCATGGGTTGATTGCTCTCACTGTCAGAAAGTTTCTCCTTATTTCTAGATTGAATCTCTCCTTCTTCAGTTTCCATCCATTATTCCTTGTCTGGCCTTCAGGTGCTTTGGAAAATAGCTTGAGCCCTTCCTCTCTGTGGCAGCCTCTCAAATATTCAAATCCATGATGGAACCCATTCCTTCAGCTGGAAAGAAGCAGAGCTACGGAAGAACCTATATGTAGTCTCTTCAAAGAATAAATGGTTCATATCTTCAATAATAGGATAGTGAGACACTTGTATGCTTTGTCCCGCAATGTTAATTCCACAGGGCCTCATGTCTGAGATATGACACTTATGGTGGGTAGAAGGAACGCAGGACATTATCTCCCTGATAACCCAGGGAGATACCACATGTCGCCACAGAAGGAAGCACGAGGATTCTTGTCTGCACTTATTTTAGTCTTCCTCCATCACATTCCAGGCCACACCTCGATGGTTTGTCCTTTCAACACCTCGACATTCTTTCAGGAGGAAAACAGAGCAGTCTGTTGTCTTGGATTGATTTGGTGGAAGAGTCCCAATCCATTGGCTACAAGGAAATAGAAGCAGAAAGGCCAGTCCTTGTCAAGCTCGTGGCTTTTATAAATAACTTGACGTTGGAAGCTGGATGAATTGTTGTGCCACATAACTTAGCATGCAGAGTTCTTGTCTAACTTTGTTTCCTATAATTTAAGGGTTCGTTACTGTGAAGGAACTTCTATATATGTTTCCCTAATACCTGAGTCCATCAAATTCCAGCGTAAGTCAATTGGTGACTGTTCTGTTGAATTCTGTTGGAGGAGTCTATTCTTTTGAAGTAGTGTGCCCGGTATAAACAAGTATTAAAAGTGAGAAATGTTGGTTCCACTAATCTAGTATTGTTTGGCTTCTTTGATCAATATATTATGACTTGTTGCAAAGACATGGAATAATTCAAGACCAGATTCCCTCAAGGAACCACTTTCTTGTGTAGAGGCCTGCCTCATTATAATTTTGTATGGACGATGAGAGGAAGAAGGAGAAGAAGGAGAAGGAGAAGGAGAAGGAGAAGGAGAAGGAGGAGAAGAAGGAGAGGGAGAAGGAGGAGGAGAAGGAGGAGAAGAAGGAGAAGGGGGACATGGGAAAGAGAAGGAGGTGGTATGGGAAGTAGGAGAAGGTAGAGGAGGAGGAGGAAGAGGAAGAGGAGAAGACATGAAAAGGAGAAGTGCTAATACTTTTTCCAAGGTAGATACTTCTGAGTTTCAACAAGGTGGCCAGGTACTGCCAGAAGTGGTGATGACAATGACAGTGATGATGATGATGATGATGATGATGATGATGATACCCACTAATGAAGGAAAACATTACATAAATATTTTCCACAAAACATAAAGAGCTTCATGAGTGTAATGAAAATAAAGTAAATGCAGTTATATGTTTTGATCCATCCCTTGTTTTCCTGTGCAGTCTCTTTGGGAAAAGACTTTTCTTGGGTTCTAGATAGATAGATCTGTCTGTCTGTCTGTCTGTCTGCCTGCCTGCCTGCCTGCCTGCCTGCCTGCCTCTTTGAAATTTATTGGTTGCAGACTAAGCTAATTATCATAAAGTTACTGCTGCTAATCACATTTACATCGTAAGTAATAAGTAAGCTTTAGAGTGCTATGCTTAGCCTCAAAAAGATTGTAATTACAAGTGCATTTATGGGAGGCATTTATTTCCTGGCATTCCATTAATATTATCTAAATATCATCTAAGCTTTTTGTAATAATGAACTCTTTTTTAGTAATTTTGCATGTAGTTTGCAACATCCTTCTGTCTTGAGAACTGCCAAGGAGTAAAATATCAGTAACCAAAGAAGGAGAAGAAGGAAGAGAAAAGGCAGTAACTAAATGAGATACAGATCTGACAGTTATTTCTAGTATCCTCTGCACTTTTAAATCATTTTTCTTCCATATGATGGTAAGGAGATTGTTTTGAAGAATTTGTGTGTGTGCGCACGAAATTTAGGAAATAATTGAGGACTCCATTAATATGATTGTGGGTCTGTTTCTTTTTGCTTCATCCATCAAAGAAAACAGTAAGAACATCATTGTCCTAAAAAAAAAAAAAAACCCAACAACCATGAATATAAAATTCCATACAAATATCTACATATCATATAGTCTGAATTAACCATTCAGGCTCCTATTTTTCATGGCAAAGCCATTGCTCCAGTGATCTGTGCAACCTTTCCACAACCCCACTGAAGTTTTCAGTTACTTTATGTTCTTCAGTTACTCTATGGTCAACTATAATGAAAGCCCTTCCTTATTTGGGATGGAAGCAGAGGTGGGTTCCTCCCGGTTCGGACCATTTCGCCCAAACCGGTAGTGACCCGCTGGTGACTTCACAATGACATCACGGATCCGGTTCGGTCGGTGCCAGTCTGTGGACGCCGCCATCTTTTTTTGAATTTTTTTTGAATTTTTTTATATATATATTTTTAAAAATTTCTTCTCCGCATGCACAGAAGCTGAGTTTCCGGCACTGTGCATGTGTCATCATCTTATTTTTGGCTTTTTGGGGGGGGGGGTTTGGATTTTTTTGCACTGCACATGCGTGCGTGGGCGCGGGAGGAAGCAAACCGGAAGCGAGGTAAGTTAGAACCCACCCCTGGATGGAAGTAATGTATGGCTGTATTGTATATTCATGTAGACTGGACTAAGCAAGCAGGAGTAGGATTGGGGCCAGAAGTAGATGTGGCCCTGAAACATCTCACTTTCTAATGCTTTATTTTGGCCTCTCCTTTTCCACCAGAGAGTATTGATGGTGTGGTGGAATGTAGCCTGGATTCCCAGAAGGGAGGAGCTGTTTCCCAGAGGGCAAAGAGGCGATGGAGCTTGGGAAGTCTGGTAGGCAGGAAGAGGCTTAAAATGGCTCATTCCTAGAAGTTCACAGAATATATCCAGGGGTGGGTTCTAACTTACCTCGCTGAAGGTTTGCTTCCTCCCACGCTGCGCGCGCGCGCATGCGCAGTGCCAAAAAATCAGAAAAAAATTCCAAAAAAAGAGAGCCGAAAACAAGATGGCGATGCATGTGCAGTGCCGGAAACTCATCTTCTGCACATGCGCAGAAGAAAAAAAAAAACCGGGAAAAATATTCCCCCCCCCCCAAAAAAATCAAAAAAAATAAATTAAAAAAAATTAAAAAAAAAAAAAGATGGCGGCGCCCACGGACTGGCACTGACCGAACTGGATCCGTGACATCACTGTGACATCACCAGCGGGTCACTACTGGTTCGGGCGATCTGGTCCGAACCGGGAGGAACCCACCTCTGAATATATCTATAGTTATGCGGATAGCAATAGCACTTAGACTTATACACCCCTTCACAGTGCTTTATAGCCCTCTCTAAGCAGTTTAAAGAGTCAGCCTGTTGCCCCCAACAATCTGGGTCCTCATTTTACCGATCTTGGAAGGATGGAAGTCAACCTTGAGCCGGTGAGATTTGAACTGCCAAATTGCAGTCAGCCGGCAGTCAGCAGAAGTAGCCTGCCGTACTGCATTCTAACCACTGCACCACCATGGCTCTTTATAGGTAGAGGTCAGTAGTGGGTTCTAAAACCCGTTGCTACCAGTTCGCTCGCTCGCTCACGCTCGCGCATTCTGGGCGGGTGGGCAGAGCATCCTGTATGGGTGGGCGGAGCATCCTGGGTGGGTGGGCGGAACATCCCACTGCCGCCGCTACCGGTTCGCTGAACCGGGCCGAACCGGGCACAACCCACCATTTTTTTTGCTACCAGTTCGTGTGCACGCTCGTGTGCGTGCGATGCTTCTGCGCATGCGCAAAGCGTCCCTGGGTGGGCAGAGCCACCTGCCACCGCCGCTACTGGTTCTAAGAACCGGGCTGAACCGGGAGCAACCCACCACTGGTAGAGGTATCTATAGGATAGTTGCTTTAGTCTGGCAAGATTCTGTCTAGAGGTGAAGAACAATAAAGGAAGCTGTTCTTAAGTAACTCCATGTGTCCTTCTTTGTTCTTGGGGTCTGACATGTGGTTACTGTCCCAATCTGATTTTTCTTTCTCATTAGCCAAACTTGGACATTATTTACCATTCTGTAAAACATCTCAGCAGACATCATGGCAAAAGCATAGAACATAGAATAATAGGGTTGGAAGGGAATTTGGAGAACTTTTAGTCCAACCCCCTACTCAGGCAGGTGACCCTTTACCATTCTGGCTGGCTGTCCAGTCTCTCTTGAAAACCTCCAGGATTGGAGCACCCACAACTTCTGGAGGCAGGCTATTCCACTGATTTAATTGTTCTCATTGTCAGGAAATTTTCCCTTAGTTCTTGGTTGAATCACACTTTGATAAGTTTCCATCTGTTATTCTTGTCCTACCCTCAGGTGCTTTGGAGAGTAGGTCAACACCAGGGGTGAAATTCAGCAGGTTCTGACAGGTTCTGGAGAACCAGTAGCGGAAATTTTGAGTAGTTCGGAGAACCGGCAAATACCACCTCTGGCTGGCCCCAGAGTGGGGTAGGAATGGAGATTTTGCAATATCCTTCCCCCAGGAGTGGGGAGGGAATGGGGATTTTGCAGTATCCTTCCCCTGCCATGCCCACCAAGCCACACCCACAGAACCAGTAGGGACAATTTTTGAATTTCACCCCTGGTCGACACCCTCTTCTCTGCGACAGCCCCTCAAGTACTGGAAGACAGCCGAGATGTCTCCTCTAGTCCGTCTCTTCTTGAGACTTTGCACAGTTTCTGTTTGATTTATTTTTACAGTTGCCTGCAAGCCGCGGTGTTTGCAACCCACAATTTCCAGTCACTGCAGAATTCCCCCCCCCTCTTTCATAGAGTGTACAAAAGAAGGAAGCACACATATATAACTATTTGTCTTGTCATCGCAAGAGCAGGCAGGGTATTTCATGTGAACACCCACCGGTTTCCACCAATTTTTATACACAGAACACTTCCTTTGGGTGGAGAAAGGGAGAGAAAAGCAAAGGGCCCCTTCCCCAGTTCTTCATCCTTCTATTGAGTCCAGGAGAGAAAAATGGTCCCCCTGGGAAGAGTTGGGTGGGTAGGGAAGACTTCGGGGAAACCTTACATCAGGGACTTTTAGGATGCCATTTGCGTCACTCAAGACCACAATTTGCACTCCTGGGGCTGAAGATGGGGAAAAAAAACCACACCCATCCAGTCTTAAATAATAATGAGCTGAAGAAAGGAGAAGAAGCATAATTGAGAGTAAGGGATCCAATATAAGAGAAGAGACCAAATTCTTCAGTTAGGTGGTTGATCATAATAATAATTTAAAAAACAACAACATACAGAGTAGTGGAAAAATTTCTTTTGCACCTTGTTTCCAAAGGATAATAGCCACTAGAGATAATTCCACTGAGAAAGAAGAGGAGAAACTTCTAGGAATAGCAAACTCAGAATTGCACAATTCTGTTATTATAACCCTATAATGAAATAATATTTACTTTCATAAACTTGGGGTTTTTGTCTGGTCTACCTTGAAGGGCTGATCCTTTCCTTCCCATGGAAAATTAGGGGTGACATGGACAGCAGCATTCCAATATCTAAGGGGCTGCCACAAAGAAGCAGGGGTCAACCTATTCTCCAAAGCACCAGAAGGCAGAACAAGAAGCAACAGATGGAAACTAATCAAGGAGAAAAGCAACCTAGAACTAAGGAGAAATTTCCTGACAGTGAAAACAATAAACCAGAGGAACAACTTGCCTTCAGAGGTTGTGGGAGCTCTATCACCGGAGGCTTTGAAGAAGAGATCGGACAGCCTCTTGTTTGAAATGGTATAATGTCTCCTGCTTGGGTGGGTAGAGAGGGGGTTGGACTGGAGAACCTCCAGGGTTTCTTCCAACTCTATTATTCTATTCCATTATTCTTTCTATGATTACATGTAAGCCCAAAGAAAATCCTGAATGATATAGGATCTCCTGCCACGGGCAGGGGGTTGGACTAGAAGACCTCCAAGGTCCCTTCCAACCCTATTATTCTATGTTCTAAGCTGCCTAGAGTCGCTTCCAGGCAAGATGGGTGGTATAGAAGCTTAATAAATACATCCATACATACTTTGGCAGAATTAACTCTCCAAAGAAGGCCCGTCACTAAATCCTCATGTTTGATGAGACCACAAATCTTAGTTCTGCATTAGATGGAAAACAGTTTTAACGTTCATTTACGGTATCTCACATGGGGCTTTCATGACTATGTTGCATTGCCTCTAGGTAGTAAAACTTGGAAAAACTGTATGTGTGTGTGTGTGTGGGGGGAGACCTTGAATGACTAACATATCACTCAGTGCTATGATATGTCACCACATTCTGTGTTTTCTCCTTTCTCTTTTCTAGATAACATAATTCTCACAGTCCCTCGGGGCCTCCTGTGTCATGTCGAAATCAATGCTTCATGTGTGTTTACTCATTCTTCTTCAAGGACCAAGGAAGCCTCATGTGCCAAATTGGAAGGGTTGGGAGTAAATTTAATGTCTTGCATGACTTAATCAGCTTTTAAGTATTTTTGTTTCCGGGGGCAAGAATTGTCTTCTGCTTAAATATGTTTTTTTTTAATATATACTAAGTGAGAAGAGAACACATCCTTTGCTAGGAAAATGCTGATGGAGGCTATATGGTTATACAGATGGAAAATATTATTCATTCACCTATGTGCAACAATCTTGCACAAACACCTGGGGCCTTCCAGATGCGTCAAATCTTGTATTTGAATAAGTCTATTGGTCAGGGGTATCTCTGAAAAACTTTGCGAATTCACCCTACTCGGGACAGAGCCAGTTTGGTGAAGGTTGAAAGACTAGATAGGTAGGGCAGGGGTGTCCAACCTTGGCAACTCTAAAACCTGTGGATTTCAACTCCCCAAAATATGAAGATGGTGATCACAATAGTTGCACACCTTGTGTCATTAGAAGTTTTAAAGAGTGGATAAAAACTAACAAAAACAAATACAGAATAGAGAAAATGGAGGAGGAGGAGGAGGAGGAGGAGGAGGAGGAGAAAGAAGAAGAAAGAAGAAAGGAGGAGGAATTGGAGAAAGAAGAACAAAGAAGAAAGGAGGAGGAGTTGGAGAAAGAAGAAGAAAGAAGAAAGAAGAAAGAAGAAGAAAGAAGAAAGGAGGAGGAGGAAAAAGAAGTAAGAAGAAGAAAGAAGAAAGGAGGAGGAGGAGGAGAAAGAAGAAGAAAGGAGAAAGAAGAAAGAAGAAAGGAGGAGGGGGAAAAAGAAGAAAGAAGAAGAAAGAAGAAAGGAGGAGGAGATGGAGAAAGAAGAAGAAAGAAGAAAGGAGGAGGAGAAAGACGAAAGAAGAAGAAAGAAGAAAGGAGGAGGAGGAGAAAGACGAAAGAAGAAAGAAGAAAGGAGGAGGAGGTGGAGGAGGAGAAAGAAGAAGAAAGGAGGAGGAGGAGGAGGAGGAGATGACAAAGATCCAGGAAGAAGAGATTAAAAAATAGTTTGTATCTCATTTTATCAAACATTCTTTCACTTGTTTTTTGCTTCAGGTTTCGGTTTTCAGTCCATTTTAGGGCCAGATGCCCTTCCGACCATTCCTGATTAGGAAGTCAGCACTGCTAATGTAATCTTTTCCCAAAGATGTTGCTAATTTTTTTTTTTAAATAAGCAAAGGCATTCCTTCTCAAAACAGTTATTATAAACCCGAAGCAGACAATTATCTAGGTGCTAATCAAATCATTCTTGTCAATGCTCTTAATATGATAATTAGGTAAACTTTATTTTGTAATTCCAGACCGAGGTTAATTATAGATTTGGTGTTTTATTCAGCAATTACACTACACAGATATGAGAGAAATTGCTATGTACTACCTGTTCCCAACCTACGTAAAAATGCATGGTAAAGGGTGGAATTTTGATGGTTGGAGCACACAACTAAACTTACAATTAAAGAGCTGTAAAAAGAGGTACCAGATTGCATCTACACTATGTATTATGTTCACTCTTACAAAACAAAAATGGGATTGTTATTGTTTAGAGGTTGCTACTCTTAATTAATCCCTGTGAGTCAGGTCCTTGCTATACAAAATTTATCTTCCTAGAAACCAATCTGATCCCATCATCGTGGCAGGCATGTTGTTGCAGGATGACGAATAAAGGACATTAAAACATATTAACAGAGAATAACAAAGTTGGAAGGGACCTTGGAGCTCCCTCCCTTCCTCCTTTTCTTCCCTGCCCTCATCCCTTCCTCCCTCCTCTCTCCTTCTGTCCCACCTCCCTCCCTCCCTGCTTCCCTTCTCCTTCCTTCCTTCCTTCCTTCCTTCCTTCCTTCCTTCCTTCCTTCCTTCCTTCCTTCCTTCCCCTCTTTCCTTCTTTCCTTCTTTCCTTCTTTCCTTCTTTCCTTCTTTCCTTCTTTCCTTCTTTCCTTCTTTCCTTCTTTCCTTCTTTCCTTCTTTCCTTCCTTCCTTCCCCTCTTCCCCTCTTCCCCTCTTTCCTTCCTTCCTTCCTTCCTTCCTTCCTTCCTTCCTTCCTTCCTTCCTTCCTTCCTTCCTTCCTTCCTTCCTTCCCAAAGCACACTTTTCAATACCCTGGGAAAGTTTTTTTTTTTTAAAAAAAGCAAAGCTTCAAGGGCTCCAAAAACGATTAGCTGGCACGCGAGGTTTGCTTTGACAGGCTAAGGTGATCAGCGGCTGAAAGTTCACCTTGTTCTGATTCTAATTGATGTTACAAGTAGTCTGTGAGGCTCCCCGCCTGAACACTTACATTATTCTAAACAATTACATTGTTATGATACACATAATGCTCAGCTCTCCAACATCAAGTCTATTAATGACGGCGGACTGTAGAGCGGTGCGCTTCTTTTTCCAAAGGTCAAGCATCATTTCTTCAGTAGATTAACATTTTATCTTTTAATGGTGTTAAGGAAAGGTCAGGAGAGTTTAATAGATGGAATATGAAATGTGTCCGCCGGAAGATCCGTGCGGTAAGCATCTTTCTCCAGTCCCGAAACACAGTATTTAATTACTTCTCTTACGGCTTCCTTTCTTCCTCTGACAGGTTGAATGTCCCCTGTTTGTATCCGGGGACATAATCTGAGGCCGTCCCATTTTTCCTTCATTTCGGTGGCTCTCTTTGGCACGTCTCTTTCTTGTTCTCGAAGAGTTCTCTGTTGTACCAAACAAAACAAAACATTCCTTTAAAGCAATTAGCGTGCCCTGGGGCCATTGGCATATTTTTTTTTCTCTTCATATCAGCGCAGCTTTCCAGATCAAGGCAACAGGCCAATCCCTGATGACTGGGAGGGAGTTAATTTATATTAGTTTAACTGAATATGTTTGCAATCATTATACGGAGAAGGATATTTAAATCAGCCCTCTCTTCTCCAAGCAAATGAGGTCTAGGGGATTTCGGGGGAAGACTGGAAGATAATGCTGCTCCTTGGGAATGTCATGAAGCCAAATATTCTGACAGAAAAAAGATATCTGTATTTCAGGTGGAAATCTTGGCTGAATCGTGCTGAATTCTCATAGGAGGAGCAGGATCAGGGAATAGATTCTGGATACGAATGCTGGAAGCTGCCTTTCATTTACTTGATCTAGTGGTCCATTTCAAGACAATCGTCTAATCCAGTCTACCTCAGTCTCGGCAACAATAAGACGTGTGGACTTCAACTCCCAGAATTCCCATGTCTGGCTGGGGAATTCTGGGAGCTAAAGTCCACACATCCTAACATTGCTAAGGTTGACAAACACTGGTCTAATCTGATTGGCTATAGACCCCAACTTCTAGTGTCTTCCTGTTTCCTAAGATGAGGGATAGGGAGGGGGGGATTAGAGATAGCTGGGGTTTTGTAGCCAAAATAAAATGCTTTCTCTTGGGAACCAAGGACATTCTCACACCTGGTCATAGGAAGGAGGAGCGATATCACCAGGCAACCGGACAGCACCTTGATTGGACCATGTGCCTGATTGTTTGGGGAGGGGAAAAAGGTTTACTTTTAATTAGGTGAAAACCGCGGAAACCTTCAGAGTCGGTTTTCACCAGAACTGTGCCAATATGACATATCAAATAAAACTATTCTTTGAGGAATCTACCTGCCTTGGAGTTTTGTTTGCTGTGGGTATGTTAATTGGAACCCTGACAAGGACCTTTTTGTACTGGTGATGCCATCAATTGCAAATATGACCTATGATCAAAGCAAGTGCATCACACTCTGTGCAAATCACATCTATCATGGCATTTGGGATATCTAGCTGCTAAAATCCAGAATATTTCAACTCCAAATAGGATGGTCTTGTAACCCCTGTAAAAGTCACCGTACATGGACAGCATCAGAGTTATGGAAAGCTGCTGTAGATAATACTGTCCAAGAGGGGATGGTGTTCTAAAGCAATATGCTCTATTCTAGAAAGAAGTGGATGATGGGTTCTTCAACACCTTCCATCCATATTCAGCAGACTGTTCCACCCTGGAGTTGAGAATAGTGAACTTCTGCTGTTCTCTTCTGGGATTGCTTTTAACTGCCTCCATTGATTTATTGACTTAAGGTGGTAGATTCTGGCTCCTTCCCAGTCCATATTTCCTGCAGGATAAAGTCTGCAGAATTTGATGTAAGGATAGGGTCATTTTGCTAAGCATTGTTTCAGCAAATGTATGCAATATTATATTATACAGATCTTATTATGCTCCACTAAGGACTGTGGATGGCAGCAATCTACATTTCCCAATTGCTGCAAATGAAAATTAAAATCCTAATCCTAGTTCAAATGAAAATTAAAAACTCTAATCCTAATTCAAACCCTAACCCCCTGCTCAAGCAGGAGACTCTATTCTGGATAATCTCTTCTTGAAAACCTCCAGGGATGGAGCACCCATAAGTTCTGGAGGCAAGCCATTCAATAATAAAAATAAAATAAAAATAAAAATGAATGGGCAGTTCCAATTCATCTGGTCATTTCTTCTTTTCAAGAAAGGGAATCGTCTCCAAAGCAAAAGAAATAAAAATCAAATCTGTGGAGAGGAACAGATAGAAGAAGCAACCATAGCAATAGCAATAGCACTTAGACTTATATACCGCTTTACAGTGCTTTACAGCACTCTCTAAGCGGTTCACAGAGTCAGCATATTGCCCCCAACAATCTGGGTCCTCATTTTACCCACCTCAGAAGGATGGAAGGCTGAGTCAACCTTGAGCCGGTGAGATTTGAACCGCTGAACTGCTGAACAGTCAGCTGAAGTAGCCTGCAGTACTGCACTCTAACCACTGCGCCACCTCGGCTCTATAAACCAACATCTCCCTAACCACCCAACCCTCAATCTTGCCTCCAGATGAGTAGACCTTTTGAAGGTATCCTGATGATACAGTTGAGAAAAATCAAGATGGTGGCCATGTCAGTATAATCAAAGGTTTTCTTGTTTTCTCTCTGTGTACACAGCTTCGATCCCACATCACCATAGTCTCCTGAGCTCTCTGCAACTTTTCAATCGGAATAGAGCTTGAAGGGACCTTGGAGGTCTTCTAGTCCAGCCCCCTGCTCAAGCAGGACATCCTATACAATTTGAGAGAAATGGCTGTCCAGCCTCTTCTTAAAAACTTCCAGTGTTGAAGCACCCACAACTTCTGAAGGCAAGCTGTTCCACTGGTTAATTGTCCTCACTGTTAGGAAGTTTCTCCTTAATTCCAGGTTGCTTCTCTCTTTGATGAGTTTCCATCCATTGCTTCTCATCTGGTGCTTTGGAAAATAAGTTGACCCCCTCTTCTTTGTGGCAGCCCCTCAAATACTGGAATCCTGGTGCCATATCCCCCCTAGTCCTTCTTTTCTCTAGACTAGCCAAACCCAAATCCTGCAACCATTCTTTATATTTTTTTAGTCTCCAGGCAGGCCTTTGATCATCCTAGTTGCTCTCCTCTGCACTTTTTCCAAAGTCTCCAAGTCTTTTTTTTTTTTTGTAATGTGGTGACAATTCCAAAATACTAATCCAGAATAAGTCATGAGGTGTTTTTACTTTTTAAAAAATCTAATATCGCCCTGCAAGGCCACAGGATAGTCCGGTCTCTAAATAGCTTGACTTTCTAAAAAAAAGGAACGAAAAAAGACCCTAAGAAAGGAAGATTCCATTAAAGGCATGCCTTTGGGCCTGGAATTCCTTGGTCCTTTGTCGTGTCTGGCCAGTTTTCTTTCAGCGGCTCCGCTACCACAAGGCAGCAGCTGTTCCTCATAGGGAACCCGATAAACCTAACCTACGAGGAAGTCCATTAAAACTCATAAGTGGCCGCTCTGGCTGCATTTGGGGAGAGACTTCAAAGCGAGGAGGAACTCAATGAAGCTCAATGAGACAGAAAGCAAAACAGTGCAAAGGCGATGGAGAATTGGAAGAGAGAGAGGGGTGACGGGGGGGAGGAGAGAAACATTAGCTGGGTTTGATATATCAGATACGAGAGCCAGGAGAGTTCATTCTTGGCATCGCCCGCATTCATATGTGGTGACATGGCTTGGAGAGGGTAATGTGACACCACGCAGCAGGCTGTATCAAGCTCATTGGACCGTGGATTTGGAGGCCTGAAACTAGCAGGAGAACCAACCTGTTCTGACCCAGCTCCCCAAACACGAGAAACCCTCTGTAGTTGAAGCAATGATTCCTTTATTAGGAGCGCCAGCAGCCCCGGCAAAAAGTTTCTCTCTCAACGCAGGCTAACAAGGCCGTCCGGCAGGGGAGATGAATAGTTGTCTGCCACATCTATTCATTTTCGCCCCCTCCCTTTTATCCCCAGAGCTAGGGTGGGGCTTTGCTAGCAGTGGTGGCTCTTCCTTCCCAAGGATCGGCCCAAGGATTTCCACTGCTCTCCTCTCCTCTGCCTTCTGCGCATCCACGTGTCAGGCACTGGACCCAGCTGTTCCTCCTCTTCCTCATCAGCCACCTCCAGACCTGGGGGCTGTTGACTCTCCATCTGAGGGCTGACAGATGACCCAGGCTCTGCCTCTGTCTCTCTCTCTGCCAGCTCCACTCCCTCTTCCCCCTCAGAGCTCTCAGGTTGCCTTGATGCTGACCCTGACTCTCACGATTCCTCTCATCCGATTTGGCTGCTGGAGGGGCCGGCAGCCCACAGGCCACAACACTACCTCCATTTGGATGGGTACATCGTCTCTTCCTTTTATCCTTCAGTCTCCTCCATAAATGCATCCGGATTTTTATTGGGGTCCACTGAATTCCATTGCAGATTGCAACTTTTGGAGTAAACCTAAATCCTCATATCCAAATCCATCCAGCTCTTAAAACACAAGGATATTCTCGTCTGTCTGTCTGTAAGGAACATTGCAAAATGACACTCTGGCAGCTGAATAAATAATACATAGAAAGACAAGACTATAAGATGTATTAGTTAAGTAGGTGGGAGAATACCGTCTGCGCCCGTGGTTGCGTAGGTTTCAATTTAGAGATTACAGGTAGTCCTTGATTTACAACAGTTCATTTAGTGACCAGTCAAAGTTACAACAGCGCCAAAAAAAGGACTTATGACCCCTTTCTCACACTTAAGACCATTGCAGCATCCCCATGGTCATGTGATCAAAATTCAGATGCTCAGCAACTGACCCATACTTATGATGGTCGCAGCATCCCAGGGTCACATGATCCCCTTTTGCGACCTTCTGACAAGCAAAGTCCATGGGGAAACCGGATTCATTTAACAACTGTGTGACTAATTTAACAACTGCAGGGAATTCACTTAACGCCTGTGGCGAGAAAGGTCAAAAAATGGGACCAAACTCGCTTCACAAATGTCTCGCTTAGCAACAGAAATTTTGGGCTCAATTGTCGTCATACGTCAAGGACTACCTGTAGTGGGGAAACATGTGGTTCTCCTGCAAAGGGAAAACCAAGAGATCCTTGGTGTCTTTTTCACAGGCATATACACGCACCTATTCACCTATTTATTTCATTTTATTTATTTATTAAATTTATAGGTTGCCCAGCTCCTGGGTTGGGGGGACTCAGATGCACATACGCTCATCTTAAGACCATTATTTCTGATCCTGGTGATCTGATTCCTTTCTACCCTGCAGGGGACAGTATTGGGTTAAGAACAGTGGAGGAGAAATATGTGATAAAAAATGAAAGGAACAGTTGCTTTCAGTTATCCAGATTGTACTTTGCTAATTGAGGTACAAAACAAAAGGTCTGGGGATGTGACTCCAGGCCGAGGACTTCCTTCTGGACGACAATGTCACTACGAAAAAGGGGCCGGGATCTCACAGTCCTACCAGCTGTGACAGGGAAAGATTACAGAGAGCTTTTCCCATCCCCAGGATTCCTGTTAAGGAAGAAGATGCTGGCAAAAAATCCATATGTGTATATATATGTGGGGGCTATAGACCAGGGGTGAAATTCAGCAGGTTCTGACACGTTCTGGAGAACCGGTAGCGGAAATTTTGAGTAGTTCGGAGAACCAGCAAGTACCACCTCTGGCTGGCCCCAGAGTGGGGTGGGAATGGAGATTTTGCAATATCCTTCCCCCTGGAGTGGGGAGGGAATGGGGATTTTTCAGTATCCTTCCCCTGCCATGTCCACCAAGCTATGCCCACAGAACCGGTAGGGAAAAATTTTGAATTTCACCCCTGCTATAGACACATAGTGGGGAAACGGGGGGGAGAGAGAGAGGAGGAGGGAGGGAGAGAGGAAGGAAGGAAGGAAAGAAAGAAGGGAAGGAGGAAAGAAGGGAGAGGAAAAGAAAGAAAAAAAGAAAAAGGGAGGGAGGGAGGGAGGGAGGAAGAAAGAAAGAAAGAAAGAAAGAAAGAAAGAAAGAAAGAAAGAAAGAAAGAAAAAAAAAGAAAGGATATATATATACCGGTATATATATCCAAGCAGCCCAAGTTCGAATCCCAGAAGGGTATGGCTAGCTGATGAGAGCTAAATAGCTTGAAATAGATCTATACTAGTCTCCCTTTATTTCTTTATCAGTAAAAATGTGTTTATATATACTGATATATATATATATATATCAGTAAAATCATCTTTATCAGTATAGATAGATAGATAGATAGAGAGAGGGGGGGGAAGTGAGGAAAGAAAGAAAGAAAGAAAGAGAGAGAGAGAGAGAGAGAGAGAGAAAGAAAGAAAGAAAGAAAGAAAGAAAGAAAGAAAGAAAGAAAGAAAGAAAGAAAGAAAGAAAGAAAGAAAGAAAGAAAGAAAAATATATTTTCATCTCTGTCCAAGATAGCCACTAATTTTCTTACTTTCTTTTTATTTATTTTTTAAATGAATGAATAGATGGACAAGAAGAGAAAAATCAAGAAAATTGGTTGGGTGGAAAGTCTGCTGGAGCATGGAACTCAAAACTCTCATTCTTAATTACAAGTGTCAAGGCCTTGGGAAGAAAGAAAACAGCCAGTGGACTACAAGGACAGCCTAAGCAGCTGGTCTGCCTCAGGGGTGGGTTCCAACTTACCTCGCTGCTGGTTTGGTCCCTCCCGCGCCGCGTGGGCGCGCCTCGTGGGCATGCGCATGCGCATGCACAGTAACAAAAAATCCGAAAAAACACAAAACAAAGCCAAAAAAAAAGATGGTGACTGCATGCACAGTGCTGGAAGTCGGCTTCTGCGCATGCTCAGAAGGAAAAAAAAATTCAAAAAAAATTGGAAAAATAAAAATAAAAATAAAAGACAATTAAAAAAAAAGATGGCGGCCCCCACGGACCGGCACCAACCAATCTGGTTTGGTGACGTCATCGTGATGTCACCAGCGGGTCACTACCGGTTTGGGAGAACTGGTCCGAACCGGGAGGAACCCACCCCTGGTCTACCTGATGCCATGTTCTCTTTCCTGCTGAGATGACCAAGAACATCGGTGTGCTTTCCTCATTTCCCATAGAGAAGTTACCTGGAATTAAATCTCATCTCCATGTTGATTTATAAGATATAGGACAGATGGTTGAGCTCATGAGATACTTTTCCAAGAAAGGGAAAGTATAGAGAAATTCAGCGAATCCACCACCATTCAACCCGTCTTGAGATCCGGATCCAGGCAAATCCTTCTGTGATTGCTACAGATGGCCACAAAGAACCATAGTGGCGCAGTGGTTAGAATGCAGTATTACAGGCTAATTCTGCTGACTGCCAGCAGTTCGATCCTGACTGGCTCAAGGTTGACTCAGCCTTCCATCCTTCCGAGGTGAGTAAAATGAGGACCCAGATTGTTGGGGGCAATATGCTGACATTTGTAAACCACTCAGAGGGTGCTCAGAGGATGCTGTAAAACATTATGGAGCATATATAAGTAAGACCTAAGTCCTATTGCATGACTGAAGGAAATGTCTAGTTTCAGAAACAAGATTTCCTGAATCCCAAAAGGTTAACAACAAGGTGTGTAATCACATAAAGTCGATGCAACCTAGTGAGCTCTGCCGCCGCCTTCTTTACAAAGAAATTAAATCTATTGTAGGGGGAATAAAAGAGCTATCTTCTAGGCTCTGGTTGCGATTCCGCCACGAGACTAATATTATACCTGCATGGACAAGACACCAGCATGTTTTCCTAACACAATGCACACACAAGCCCATGTCAAAATATTGTTTGCTTTTCACACTTCAGCATCTCTCTCTCTCTCTCTCTCTCCCCCCCCCTCTCTCTCCTGTCATCTTTGTTTTCCTTCTACTTCCATGGAATGAGTCTACATGCAGAGAGAGGGAGGGGAATGAAAGTATATATAGTAGCATTGTTTATTTTGGACAGATGCAAAGAGCTATCACTGGACCTTTGCCAGTGATCAAAGGAGCTGGTGATGTAGAACAGATTCATGGGCCATGTCCGATCAGGCTGTGCTTTACCCTTCATCCATCATCCCAACCTAAGTCTCTTTGTGAGTGATGACTGCACCCTAAACTCATAAAATTAATCACTGCTCTGGCTCAGCCAGGTGTATTGCCTCCAGAAATTATCTCAGTGTGGCAAAAAAGTTCTTTGGAATCTGATAGCAGCTCTGGAATTTAATTGGGACGAGACTCTCTTGCAACAATCACTTAAGTATTGGGGGAAGGGAAGAGTTTGTAGATCTTCTAAGATCTTGCCTTCTTTCCCACCCACGTAACTGACACTTTTTGGGGGGGGGGGGAAGATAACTCGAGGTAGCCCTCGACTTACAACGCCAACTGAGTCGCAAATTTGTGCTGCTAAACGAGACAGTTGAATGAGTTTTGCCCCATTTTACGACCTTTCGTGCCACAGTTGTTAAGTTGAGTCACTGCAGCTGTTAAGTTAGCAACAGGGTTGTTAAGTGAATCTGACTCCCCCAGGGACTTCGCTTGTCAGAAAGTCGCAAAAGGGGATCACATGACTCCGGGACACAGCAACCATCATAAATATGAACTGTCTGAATTTTGATCACATGACCAAGGGGATGCCGCAATGATCGTTAGTGTGAAAATAAGTCACTTATTTTGGTGCCGTTGTAACTTTGAACTATCACTAGAGGAACTGTGGCAAGTCGAGGACTATTTATTTATTTTATTTATTTGTTTGTTTGTCAAACAGGTACAAGATAGCAGGTATAGGTATAAACATAAACATAAACAAAGTAAATACAGATAAATGAGGACAATAGGACAGTAAGACAGGGACGGTAGGCACGATGGTGCGCTTATGCACGCCCCTTACTACTTGAACTAAAACAAGAATTCTGACTTCCATTATTCAAGGACAGGAAAGGAAGGAAGCTATAGATTAGATAGGGAATGATTGATTGATTGATTGATTGATTGATTGATTGATTGAATTGACCTGCCTTCCATCTCACCATCCCAAATGATTTACATTTCAGAAATGCTTGAGAAGTTCTTCTTTCTGTCTTCAAAAGTCCTATCTGGGTAAAGAGAGTCCTTTAGAAGCTGTAAAACTCCAGCTGTTGCCACCAAATAAAATTTTCATCGTGCCAGCGTCAAATGATTTACAAGGATACCTCTCTGAAACCAGCTGCTAATGTCCTAGGACTTCACATTTCTTTCGCTCCGCTATTTTCTCTTGCTTCTTCCGTCTTCCAGAAGTTGAGTAGCAGAAAGCTTTCTCGGCGTTTCAACATCGGAATGGAAAAAAAAAATATTAAAAAGATGACAATAATAGCGCCAGGATTAGGCCAGACCGTTGCTATTATGAAAAAAATAGATGATTGTGTCAATGCCTGGAGACTTTTTCTGTGATGTTTATAAATCAGCCATTGTGATTTCAAAGTTGCATGAAAGCCACCTCTATCTAGCAATGTAAAAAGTAAGAGGAAAAAATGGCTTAATTACAGGAAGAAACAACAGCATTCCTTGTACGTGTTGGGAAAGGGAGAAAGAGGAATCCTTTTTCACTACAAGACCTAAGAGACTAAGGAGTTAAACATGTTGATTTTAATTTCCAACACTAACTTCTAATAGGTCTCTTTGATCTGGTATAATCATTTTTGAACAATGCCAAACAAAGTCTATAACTAGCTCCTTTCATACCAATAAACTGTCTGTCCTCCTGACTTCATGTTTCTGTTGAAATTTGAATACCGGGCAAACATTGGAGCTCATCCCAAACCATCTGAATTCACACAGCCACAGCAAAGCAACGTTGATGCCTGCAAAGCTACGAAGACAGTTTCCAACTGCAGCGTTAATGATGGCAAAAAATAACCACAAGGTCTAAGCTTGGGTGGGTTCCAACTTACCTCGCTGCCGGTTCGCTCCCTCCCGTGGGTGCGCCTCATGGGCGCGTGCGCGCTTTGCGCGCGCACGCATGCACAGTAATAAAAAATCTGAACCCCCCCCCCAAAAAAGAGATGGTGACTGCATGCACAGTGCCGGAAGTTGGCTTCTGCACATGCTCAGAAGGAAAAAAATAAAATAAAATAAAAATTCAAAAAAATAAATAAAATTAAAAAAAAAGATGGCAGCCCCCACGGACCAGCACCAACCGATCCGGTTCGGTGACATCATAGTGACATCACCAGCGGGCTGCTACCGGTTCGGGAGAACCGGTCCAAACCGGGAGGAACCCACCCCTGGCTCTAAGTCAAAAAAGCCCTTATCACAGGAGTTCAATTGTCCGCAGAGTCTTCTTCATTTGATCATTCTTGAAAATCAAAGTTGAGGTGGCGCAGTGGTTAGAGTGCAGCACTGCAGGCTACTTCAGCTGACTGCTAGCTGCAGTTCGGCGGTTCAAATCTCACCGGCTCAAGGTTGACTCAGCCTTCCATCCTTCCGAGGTGGGTAAAATGAGGACCCAGATTGTTGGGGGGCAATAGGCTGACTCTGTAAACCGCTTAGAGAGGGCTGTGAAGCGGTAGATAAGTCTAAGTGCTATTGCTATCACTCCCTTCCTTCCTTCCTTCCTTCCTTCCTTCCTTCCTTCCTTCCTTCCTTCCTTCCTTCCTTCCTTCCATACATCCATCCATCCATCCATCCATCCATCCATCCATGGTGGTACAATGGTTAGAATGCAGTATGTCAGGCTCTGCCCACAGCCAGCAGTTCGATCCTGACCGGCTCAAGGTTGACTCAGCCTTCCATCCTTCCATCTGAGGTCAGTAAAACGAGGACCCAGATTGTTGGGGGCAATATGCTAACTCTGTAAACCGCTTAGAGAGGGCTGTGAAGCACTATGAAGCGGTATATAAGTCTAAGTGCTATTGCTATTTTCATTATTAAGGATTGATTGGTTTGCTTTTTAGGGGTGCTTTTCCAAATCTTATGGCTGAGGGCAAAATTCAAGCGGTCTTAGCTGTGACTTTGTTTCAGAAGAAGCAAGTCTTCTTGGGGTGTGGAGGAACCTAACATTGTTGGTTGTTGCTTATATATTGACGTCTTGACAATCCATTTCACCATTGCAGTTCAGCCTCTTTTAATCTGAAGAAGTCTCACGGAAGGAATTTCTTCTTGGTATTCTTTGGTTTTCAAATCATGCGTGGAAAGAGGGATAGACAGTAGAGGTAGTCCTCGACTTACGACCACAATTGAGCCCAGAATTTATGTTGCTTAAGCGAGTTTCGTCCCATTTTACGACTTTGCTTGCCCCAGTTGTTAAGTGAATCACTGCAGTTGTTAAATCAGTAACACGGTTGCAAAGTGAATCTGGCTTCCCCATTGACTATGCTTGTCAGAAGGTCACAAAAGACCCCGGAACACTGCAACCGTCATAAACATGAACCAGTTGTCAAGCATCTGAATGTAAATCACAAGACACTGAGACAGGGGTGGGTTCCTCCCAGTTCGGACTGGTTCTCCCGAACTGGTAGTGGCCCGCTGGTGACGTCACGATGACATCACCAAACCGGATTGGTCGGTACTGGCCCGTGGGGGCCGCCATCTTTTTTTTCAATTTTTTTTTCAAATTTTTTTTTCCTTCTGAGCATGCGCAGAAGCCAACTTCCGGCACTCTGCATGTGGTCGCCATCTTTTTTTCGGCTTTTTTTAAAAAAAATAATCAGATTTTTTGTTACTGCGCATGCGCGCATGCGGCACGGGAGGGAGCGAACCGGCAGTGAGGTAAGTTGGAACTCACCCCTGCTCTGAGGATGTTGCAATGGTCATAAATGTGAAAAATGGTCATAAGTCACTTTTTTCAGTGCCGTTGTAACTTTGAATGGTCACTAAACGAACTGTTGTAAGTCGAGGACTGCCTGTAAAGTGAAAGATAAGGATATGCATGCCTCCTTCGCACAATCCCAGAGTTAAGTTTAAGTGCTCAATTTCGCCAACGATTTCTTCCCCTAGTGGGAGATTGGTGGAACTCAAAAGTAACTTCTTTACCAAATGAAGGAAAGCAGTTCTAATAATGTAGGAAAAATGTCCAGCAGATAGTTTGACATTGACCCCAGAACTATTTAGTATCCTATGACTATCACTGAGTGTTGTATCTTATGATTTATGATGATTGTATTTTATGATGATGATCATGATTTATCACTTGTTGCTTGTATGTACACTGAGAGCTTATGCACCGGAGAAAAATTCCTTGTGTATCCAATCATCCTTGGCCAATAAAGAATTCTATTCTATTCTATTCTATTCTATTCTATTCTATTCTATTCTATTCTATTCTATTCTATTCTATTCTATTCTATTCTATTCTATTCTATTCTATTCTACTCTACTCTACTCTACTCTACTCTACTCTACTCTACTCTACTCTACTCTACTCTACTCTACTCTACTCTACTCTACTCTGACTTCCTTCTTCTGGGGAAAGCCAGCAGTGAAGAGCAGTGCATAAAATTGAAGGAGAAAAACGCAGAGAATAAAATAAGCATACATCAGAAATGGGGTCAGGAACCTAATTTCACAGTGACACCCTCGTAATTTGGCTCTGAAATTTTTGGGTTTTTTTTTTGTTTTGTTTTTTTGGTCCATTCCAAATTCATCTGGAAGAGAAAACACACCCACCCTGACAGCCCAGCTGCAGGGGTGGGGTGGGGTGGGGGAGAAATCCGGCTGTTTCTGAGATATGCTGGCTGTCAGCAAGTGAGATTCCGATATTTATAGCGTAGTTTACAAATACATTACTGGCTGTCACAGTGAAATAAGTGACGTCCTTACACGCCGAATGGAGTCGGTCCAAAGGTGTCAGCATCAGGCAAGGAGATAAGGAGTCCCCCGTAATTAGTACATTCATCTTTTTTACGATATCATTTTTCAGACATATATGATCATAATGTAAATTAGAAATAAAGGAGGCTGGGTGGAAAATAGAATTAATTCCAAGGAGGTCAATCAGTCTGCAGTAATGGCATTACAAGCACGAGATAATTTATGCTAACATTCCTGTCCGTTTTTCCTGCCAGCTTCTGATTACGACAAGCCACCTCTGTTGTTTTTCTTTTTTTCTTCTTCCTTTCTTCTTCCTTTCTTTTTCCTTTTTTCTTTCTATCCCTTGAAAGTCAGCCTGGGTGATAACGAACGCCGGGCCTCCTAATGAAATTCATTTGCGGTACAAAAACGCGAGCAAATCCAACAAGGGCTGTTACAGGCCTTAATGGCGTTCTATGGATTATTGATTTTTGATTTCGTTCCTGCTCAGCAAAAGCCCATTTTCGCAGCACCATTAGCTCCATAACGATTAGAGACAAAAAGTTAATTATGTAATTATAAAGCCAATAACCGGCTTGTCTGGTTTACTTTGCTTTAGCCAGTTTAAACATTATCTTCCTCCCGCACATCATAAGAGGCGGGGGATGTGAGAAGAGAGATTAACACCGGCAAAGCAGATGTAAAATTTAATTCTCCCAGCCAGGGCTGTCTCAAGAAAGCCATTAACTAATCACAACATTTTTCCTCTATTAAATTCACGACTGCCACTTCACACACAAAAGGTGGGGAAAGGTGGCATTGGAATTTTCCATTTTTATTGACTGTAACATAGCCTCAGCCTCGGGCATCTCCAATAAACTATTAAATAGGATGCCTTCATCTATTTGAAAATGAAAAGCTGGGAGAAAAAAAGGAGAGAGAGAGAGAGAGAAAGAGAGAGAGAGGGAGGGAGAGAGAGAGGGGAAAAAATAAATAAAGATATGATGTTGTTTTCAAAATAAACCAAAAGGCTGATTTTTTTTTCCCCTCTTCTACTTCACCTTGAAAACCAGACTACCTTTAAACGGAAGGTTGACCAGGGACAGCCCAGGATTGCAAAGCTATTCAGAGGTCCTCTTAAGCTTGCATATTTCAAGAACGGTTAAGTGAATCTCAGCTTGGCTTCTGCTCCTGTAATTGTTTGCGGCAAATGTTTGCTGAGATCTCCTGCGGATCGTCGGGATGGTGACGAAAGACAGAGGTGGAATAACAATTCAAAACAGCATCTGACGGAGTACAGAAAAATGGCTGCCCTATATTTTTGCAGGTTTCTTTTTTTAATTTCCTGCCCTTGCCTTCCAAAAAACAACAACCAGGAGTCCCAGTGAAACGTACCTATGAGAGAGAATATATAAATTTGTGTCTGCGTGTATGGGAAAATATGTATCAGGCAAGCCCTACGCACATTGCAAAACTATTCAACAGCTACTGAGCTTCAAGTTGTTTTATACAGTATTTTTCAGCGGTGTGACAATGGGATTTGAGCCCCATATTTTTGTTGCTAAGTGAGACATCTGTTATATGAGGGTTGCCCCATTTTACAACTTCTCTGCCACAGTTGTTGTGAATCACTGCAGTTGTTAAGTTAATAGCACGGCTGTTATATGAATCTGGCTTCCCCATTGACTTTGCTTGTCAGAGGCCTCAAAAGGGAATCACATAGCAATAGCAATAGCCTTTAAACTTATATACTGCTTCATAGTGCTTTTACTGCCCTCTCTAAGCAGTTTACAGAGTCAGCCTCTTGCCCCCAACAATCTGGGTCCTCATTTTACCCACCTCAGAAGGATGGAAGGCTGAGTCAAACTTAAGCCGGTCAGGATCGAACTGCTGGCAGTCGGCAGAATTAGCCTGCAATATTGCATTCTAACCACTGTGCTACCACGGCTCCTGACCCCAGGACACTGCCATCATCATAAATACGGGCCAGTTGCCAAGCATCCAATTTTTGATCACATGTCCACGGGAGTGCTGCAACGGTCATAAGTATGAAAAACAGTCATAAGTCCCTTTTTTTCAGTGTTGTAACTTCAAACAGTCACTAAACGGGCAAGTCAAGGACTACCTATAGTTTACCAGCCATCCTGCAAATAGTTCTAGAGAGTTGTTGTGTTTAATCTTCCATTTACTTGCTTGGTATAAAATTCAGCTACATCTCTACCTTAAAATTCAAACTGTCGTACATATTACCTGTTAACTGGTAATATATTTCAGTTCACAAATGGTTATTCCCTTATTTGTTCTTTCAAAAAGATCATGTCCCAGCTGTTCCCAGATGTATGCGCCACCCATACCGACCAATGCCAAGAGGTGAATGAAGCCTCTGTCATCACTTACTGATTTAACATTGACACCAATGCCTATTTTTGTCAACTATCCCTCCCATCTCAAAATCGCTCTGCTTCACTGACCGGGTTCGGAGCCATTTAGGAATTAAAAGGACACAGATTGTCCGTCAATAAAAGCTTTCTTTTTTTAAAAAGGTAAACTTTAGCTTGTCAATCAGTTCTAAGTTTCTCAGAAACCGTCTTCCTGTGAGCCGGTCCAAGAAAGCCATTGTCTGCTTGGAAGACTCAAGTTCAAGCCAACAATTCTCCCCTTGTGCCGGCATTTCGATTTAACCGCCATGGGACGTTTCATCCTAGTCAAAACAAAATATTTTATTGGCATCTGTGGCCAGAGATCATGGTTCACTGATATCGCAGGCTCTCGATTCAATCGTTGCTAACTTCACGTAAGGCTGGGAGAAACGAAATGCTCAGATAGAATACATCGTCCCGTGTTTCCTTGGATTTAGTAGACATCTAAAATAAAAACATTTATGAAAATGCCGTCTGCACGCCCGATTGTGTAGGAGTGTGTAGTTATCTACACTGTAGTAGACAAAGGCTAGGAAGTAAATTTAAGGCTACCAATAAAAATAATATCAAGGGAAGATGCAAAGGTTCAGCTCGTGTCAATGAGATGTATCAATCTCACGGTGAGAAGAAACTTAATCTTTTAGGTGGTAGCTCCTATCATTAACTCTTTCCACTTCTTGAGAATTTGCTTCTGCACCGATGAGATTTAAAAGAGATCTTTGATCGGCCTTAAAATGAAACTGTCACCGAGCTTCATAACCCTTGGTGCATAGCGTAAAATGGCTGAATAATGGCTGCCATTTTAAAAACAGTACTCAATGATTTTGAATACTGTTTATTAATAGTAGTCAATGATTTTACTTCTAAGTTCGACAGGCAGTTCTTGGCTTACAACAGTCCGTTTAGTAACTATTTAAAGACACAACGGCACTGAAAAAAGAGACATATGACCGTTTTCACACGACTGTTGCAGCATCCCCATGGGACACGTGATCAAAATTCAGACACTCGGCAACTGACTCATATTTATGACAGTTGCAGTGTCCGAGGCAGGGGTGAAATCCAGCAGGTTCTGACAGGTTCTGGAGAACCGGTAGCGGAAATTTTGAGTAGTTCGGAGAACCTGCAAATACCACCTCTGGCTGGCCCCAGAGTGGGGAGGGAATGGGGATTTTGCAATATCCTTCCTCTGGAGTGGGGAGGGAATGGGGATTTTGCCGTATCCTTCCCCCAGGAGTGGGGTGGGAATGGAGATTTTGCAGTATCCTTCCCTTGCCACGTCCCCCAAGCCACGCCCCCAAGCCACACCACGCCCACCACACCACACCCACAGAACCGGCAGTAAAAAAATTTGGATTTCACCACTGGTCCCAGGGTCACGTGATCCCCTTTTGCGAACTTCTGACCAGCCAAGTCAATTCACCTTCTAACTAACTTAACAACTTCAGTGATTCACTGAACAAGTGTGGCAAGAAAGGTTGTAAAATGGCACAAAACTGACCCACAACTGTCTTGCTTAGCAACAGACATTTTGGGCTCAATTGTGGTCGTAAGTCAAGGACTACCTGCACAACGAATAACCTTCAGTCTTATTTTTCAAAATTGATAAAACGACCAGGGAGGCTGACTGCACTTGGCGAAAAGACTTATGAATATCTTGACATGACTTATACAAGCAAATGAAGCTGAATCATTTTGCTGCTAGCTTCCAACTCTGCCCCGTTTCTTGAAAACATGATATTTCAGTAAAATTTGGAGATTGCTTGAGGGAAGAGGAAACTGTGCTTCCTGCAAAGAGATTGCGACAACTTTGTCCTCTTAAATCAGCGGCATGGAGGAACTCTTCAGGAGAAGACTTCATTCCTTATGTCAAATGATCTCTCTGCAAGGAGGCGAGTGGGTCTTAATGTGATAATTTGACAGACAGAAGCCACAAGAGGTGGCAGGATATACTATATCTCCCCCCCCCTCCAATCGAAAATGTTTCTTCTTCCTGCTGACAGTTTAACATTCTTAGGATGATTGAATCATTCTCACCCCCACTTTAAAATTTGGCACATAGGATCGACTATTCCTATTTATTTATCAAGATCACGTGAAGTACTAGTATCACATTATAAAGCCTTAGTAAGACCACACCAGGGGTGGGTTCTAACTTACCTCACCGCCGGTTTGCTTCCTCCCATGCCGCGTGGCTGCGTGTGCATTGCGCGCCATGTGGCTGCACCGTGCGGACACGCGTGCGCTTTGCATGCGGGAACGTGCATGTGCAGTGCCAAAAACCTGGCTTCTGCGCATGCACAGAAGCAAAACAAGCAACCCCCCCCCAAAAAAAGGCCGAAAAGAAGATGGCGGCGCATGCACAGTGCTGAAAACTCAGCTTCTGTGCATGCACAGAAGCAAAAACCAGCAAAAAAATTCCCCCCAAAAAAATATTCCAAAAAAAAGATGGCGGCGTCCACAGACCGGCACCGACAGAACAAAAAAGGCCAAAAAGAAGATGGCGGCGCATGCGCAGTGCTGAAAACTCAGCTTCTGTGCATGCACAGAAGCAAAAACCAGCAAAAAAATCCCAAAAAAAAATCCCCCAAAAAAAGATAGCGGCGTCCATGAACTGGCACTGACAGAACCGGCTCCGTGACATTACCACTGGTTTACTACCGGTTCTATAGAACCGGTGTGAATCGGGAGGAACCCACCTCTGGACCACACCTGGAATACTGCATCCAGTTTTGGTCACTACATTATAAAAAAAAAAGATGTTGAGATTCTGGAAAGAGTGCAGAGAAGAGCAATGATTAGGGGCCTGGAGGTTAAAACATACAAAGAATGGTTGCAAGAATTGGGTTATGTCTAGTCTGATGAAAAGAAGGACCAGGTGAGATATGATAGCAGTGTTCCAATATTTGAGAGGCAGCCACAAAGAAGATGGGGTAAACCTATTCTCCAAAGCACCTGAAGGCAGGATAAGAAACAATGGGTAGAAACTAATCAAGGAGAGATCTAATCTAGAATTAAGGAGAGATTTCCTGATAGTGAGGACAATTAACCAGTGGAACAGCATGCCTTCAGAAGTTGTTGGAGCTTCATCACTGGAGGCTTTTAAGAAGAGACTGGACAGCCAACTGTCTGAAATAGTATGGGGTCTCCTGCTTGAGCAGAGGGTTGGACTAGTAGACCTCCAAAGTCTCTTCTCTTCTCTTCTCTTCTCTTCTCTTCTCTTCTCTTCTCTTCTCTTCTCTTCTCTTCTCTTCTCTTCTCTTCTCTTCTCTTCTCTTCATTATCTATGCAATCCAATCAAACACCCTAGTGAAATCTCTTATTTCTTTGGACAATAGCTGTGTTATTTTTTTCTTTTTCTTCTCTTGCTTCCTTTCGCATCCTTGGCTTTTCATGAAAAAGGGGCCTCATCCTTGCTAAATCTCATCTCCCTAATTTTGTCCCTGGTCCTCAGCCATTTCTTGACTCCAGTTACCCCACCCCCACCCCCGCCCACCAACAACCTTCTTCCTCTCCCCACTAACACTCCACTCTCCCTGATCTTTGTGGCGAAACGTGCTCAGCGCAACCAGTTTGACATTTCCTGACATTTCATGAACTAATTACACTACAAATAATTAAGCATGTTCACATCTGTAACAAACGAAGGCAAAATGGTTGTCAGCAGCGGTGATTGATGACCTCTGGGAGACTTTATCTGATGAGCTTCTCTTCAATCACTCCCACCTCCGCCCTTTCGAAGCCTCCCCAAACTCTGCAAGGAACTTAGATGCCCACTTTTAGTCTTTTCCATCTAATCTACCAATGGGAGGGAGGGAGGGGGAGAGAGAGAGAGAGAGAGATAGAGAGAGAGAGAGAGAGAGAGAGAGAAGGCTGCAATAACTTGCTTACATTAGCTTCCCTCTCCTGACCCAGCAGAGGAAACAACAAGAAAACAAGATACCTGACACATTGGATAGAAGAAAAATTGGTCTAGTTCATGTTTTATTATAAGCCTAACCTTAATCTATATTTCCAAAGTCGAGGCACAAATGAAAACAGTCATTCTTCTCTGGTTGTAATCCCCTCGAATCTCAAACTCCCCCTTTCCGTTGTGGGTAAGTTAGCAAAAAGGTTGCGTGAGTTTACAGCTCAATGAATATATGACTGCACTGGTAGATGCAAAAGGCACACAGAACGAGACCGAGAAAATCAGGCTCCATCAAAGTCAATCAGGTCCTAGTTCTGCATCCTTATGGAAGGACTCTGAAGATGGCCCGGAAAATTTAGAAAGAAAGAAATGCAGAAGAAATACTCAAAGTTCACACACTTTACTTCATAGCCTACCAACTTTCTATTTGATTTTTAGTCGATAAGAATATAAAATGATGAATGTTAAATCACCAGGGGAAAGAAATCTAGTGGGAATTGGGAAGGGGATTCATGAGTGCAGCATAAATCAGAAGTTTGTTTTATATCTCACATTTATATCTCACATTTGAGTTATAATTCTCCCATTTGAGTTCTCCAAAGGACTCTATAGGTATTTGTTCTCTATCTTATTTGAGCCTTGTAGATAGGTCATCACAACCTCCTCCTCCTCCTCCTCCTCCCTCTTCTTCTTCTTCTTCTTCTTCTTCTCCTTTTCCTTCTCCTCCTCCTCCTCCCTCTCCTCCTCGCTCCCTCTTCTCCTCTTCTTCCTCTTCTTCCTCTTCTTTCTCCTCCTACTTCTCCACCACCACCAGCTTGCTTCCTGGAGCTACTGGAGGTTCTCAAGAAAAGACAGGACAACCATGTGTTGGTTGTCTCCTTCCTTGGGTAGGGGTTTGGGCTAGAAGATTTCCAAGGACACTTCCAGCCCTATGATTCTATGGTAAGGTAAGGAAAAGTGATGGATTACAAACAAACCAAATTATATTTGTGTATCCACTCATCACCTATCCGGTTTTTCCAAGGTTCTCCAATCAAATGAGAGAAATCTTGGGAAAACAGATCTCCTTCTGGACAAGCGTTCAAAAGGCGGGAGCCCTATTCCACTCTGCATCTGAGCTACCCTTCCCCTTCTTTATATCTTTATCTCTGTTAAAGCAAGACTTGTTACATGCACTAGGGACCGATTTCAATTTTAAGGAGTATATTGGGTGAAATGAGGCAACAGCATTTGCTGTGCAGATGAAATACGCTCTCTGTTCTTTGGAAGCCGAAGGGACAAAACCCTTTATGTGCCCCACCTGCACACTTGCGTAATTTCTATCCCTGCAGTTAGAAGAGCTGATGTTCTCCACGTCTTCCTTCTGAGCAACGCAGCATGAGAAAAATTGCCAGTAATCAGAGTCTCTAAGCTCCTAACTATATCTACACAAACGTAGAGGCCCACTGGATATATCGTGCTTATTTGCTCTCTTTACCAGCTTGTTTTCTTTTGTGTAATCCATAAGTAAATACATTACAATCACGGCGGTTGGGTGAAAAGAGAGAGAGATCTTTGAATTACACAGCGGCTATCCTCAGAATTTAACTCTC